>CM053029.1:368159612-368192112 GCA_028564925.1 Lithobates sylvaticus
GAGATTCCGACCACATAGGACATCCAGCGACGCTGTGGACTAATCCAGGAGCCGTCACCTCCTCGTTTGTTACATATTGTTGCACCGATGAAATACTTGCACTCAGAGGCGCTTTTCTTTTGTTTTTCTTGTCTTACCAAGAAAGCACATGGTTGACGTTTCTTCTCAAAGGACTGAGGAAGCACAGCTCCCACCCCCATTGAAAAAACATCCGAAAAATGAATCCCCAGGATTAGGTCTCCTCAAGAGTGGTCCAGAAACAAAGGCCTGTTTCAAATCATGAAATGCAGAGACAGTTTCAGGGGACCATTCCTTGGCATTCACACCCTTCTTGTTCAAGGCGATAATAGGCGCAGCACTAGAAGAGTAATTCCTAATGAACTACCTATAATAATTTGTGAACCCAAGAAAGCACTGTGTGGCATTGAGGCTGTCAGGAAGAGGCCAGTTGGTAATGGCCAAGACCTTTCCAGAATTCATACAAAGACCCGAACTAGAGACAAAGCAAATTCTCTCTAAGGCGCTGAAGTACAATCCGGACATGGTTTCTGTGGACAAGCAGATTTTCCGAAAAGATGAGAATGTCATCCAGATAGATGACAACAAATTGATACAGCAGATCCCTAAAAATGTAATTGACAAAGTTTTGGAACACAGCTGGAGCATTACACAAACCAAAAGGCATTACCAAGTATTTGTAATGCCCATCCCTAGTGTTAAACGTGGTTTTCCCTTTCGTCACCTTCCCGTATCCGGATCAGATTGTATGCACCTCTGAGATCCGCGTTTAAGCCTCCATAGTCAATGCAGGGTCTTAAGGTACCATCTTTTTTGGCAACGAAAAAGAACCTTGCTCCCGCAGGCAATGAGGATTTATGGACGAACCCCCTCGCTAGATTGTCAGAGACAAACCCTGACATGGCCTGGGTCTCTGGAATGGACAGAGGGTAGGTATGGCCCCTGGGCAGAGTTGCTCCAGGAACAAGGTCGATAGCACAGTCAAAGGGCCTGTGCGGAGGAAGCGCCTCAGCTGATTTTTTGCAGAACACATCCCAGAAATCACTGTATACAGCAGGAAGAGCGGAAGATACAGATGCGGTTGCCACCGGAAGTCTCTCCTTGGGGGCAACCTTGAGTAGGCAGGACGAGAAACAGGAGGCACCTATCACGTACCTTACAGCGGAGTCCGGATGCTGGGGATGGCCTCGTGCACGGTTCCGGTCCCAACACCCCTGGTGGTGGGAACAGGGAGTGCTGGGGCACGAAAGGGTGCAAGTGCCTGCGGCTGGTAGACTGGTGCTTGGAAGTACCGGTTCCTCTGGAGAGCTGGTGTATACGTTGGTAACCAAGGCTGTACTCAGTAAAGGCCGAACAGGTGGATGTAGGCACTGCGAGATCAAGATGGGAAACAGGTCGGCAACTGGCTGGCAAACAAGGTACAAAGCGGAAGGCAAGTTCGTGGTCAAAAGCAGGCAAAAGGTTGGCAACTGGCTGGCAAACAAGGTACAAAGCGGAAGGCAAGTTCGTGGTCAAAAGCAGGCAACAGGTTGGCAACAGGCAGGTGATGAGGTACCAAATTAGAGAGCAGAGACGTAGTCCAGGAATCCAAGCCGAGGTCAAACCAAAGGAAACAGTCAATAAGCAGGGTCAATCCAGGAAGGGTAACAGGAAAACCAGGTGAATCAGGGACAAGGTAGCAGGAACTTCAGGCAGGTATTCAGGAGATAAGACTGAAGACGATCCAGCACTGACACCATGTGAAGGCCCTGTTTATATAGGGCGCCTTGTGCTGGGATTGGTGGAGGTGAGGGTCCGTGCGTGATTACGCACACACGTTCGTGCTGACGTGGGAGTGCGTGCCCTCGTTCGTATTGGCAAACGAGGGCGCGCACAAGTCAGCGTTGGTACGCGGGTACGCCCGCACGTTCGGTTCCGTTGGGAAGGCTGCGCATGGGTATTGGCGCTCGCAGAGTGGGGATTCACTCCTACTGGACGAGAACGGGTATGGAAAGCGTGAGTTCTCTGACATTGCCCCCTCCTTAGGGGCAGCCTCCGGATGCCTCTTTGAAACGAACCCTGGGAGCGGGAACGGTGAAAAGCCTGTATGAGTCTCTGGGCATGAAGATTCGTTCTTGGTTCCCAGGAATTTTCTTCTGGGCCAAAACCTTTCCATTTAAATTAAATATTGGTCCTCACCTTGCCGTTTTCTGTGGTCCAGGATAGCTTCAATTTCAAATTCTTCTTCCCCATTCACTCGGATAGCTTCCGGAGGTCCTACTTCATGATCTGGAAAGGAATTTGGAACATCAGGTTTAAGTAGGGAAACGTGAAATACCGGATGTATCCTGAATGAGGCAGGGAGTTCAAGTTCATAGGCCACTGGGTTGACCTTTCTCTTGACAGGGAAAGGGCCCAAGTATCTAGGTCCCAATTTCTTGGAGGGGCATGCCAGTTTTAAATTTGTGGTAGATAGCCACACACGATCTCCTACCTCCAAGTTCAATTCTCCCCTTCTCTTTTTGTCGAAGTATTTTTTATCATCCTCCTGTGCTTTAGCAATAGTTTCCCTGAGCACCTGGTTGTTGGAGGAAAGGAAATCCAATCTATCCTGAACAGCCGGTACAGAGGATTCGGGCACAAGTGCGGGTAGAAAGGAGGGATGGAATCCGTAGTTGGAGAAAAATGGTGATTGGTTTGTGGTGGAGTGGATGGAATTGTTAAATGCAAATTCTGCCAAGGGAAGCAGTGAGGCCCAATCCTCTTGGGAAAACGAGGAGAAGCAACGTAGGTATTGTTCCAACGTTTGGTTGGTACGTTCGGTCTGCCCGTTGGTCTGTGGATGGTAAGCTGAAGAGAGACTACATTTAATACCTAGTGCCTTGCATAATGACCTCCAAAACTTGGATGTGAATTGTACTCCACGGTCAGAGACGATGTCACTGGGGATTCCATGGAGTCTGACAACTTCTTTAATGAAGATCCTGGCGGTTTCAATCGCTGAAGGTGTCCCTTTCATGGGAATGAAATGTGCCATCCGGGAAAAGCGGTCTACCACCACAAAAATGGAAGAGAACCCTTTAGAGGGGGGAAGCTCCACAATAAAATCCATGGCGATTTTGTCCCATGGCCTTTCGGGAATGGGCAGTGGTTTCAGCAGGCCCCATGATTTATTTTTACTGCTCTTATTTCTTAGACAGATCAGACAAGAGTTGACATAATTCCTGCAGTCCTTGGCCAGATTTGGCCACCAGAAGTGTCTCTGGATTAGATCCACAGTCTTGTGGCCCCCAAAGTGACCCGCCAGAGGATAGTCATGGCAGGCCTGTAAGACGGTGGTGCGTAGGTCTTGAGGGATGAAAATTTTATTGTCTAGCCAAAAAAGCCCATCCCTCTCCTGAAGGTTGGTGCCCGGAGGTAACTGTGTTCTCACGGAGGCTTGGCGGAGCTGTGTCATGAAACTGGATTGGGTCAGGAGAAAATTCCCTGCTTGCAGGATAGTATCCGGTGGAGACGGGGTTTCAAGTTCTGTGAACATTCGGGATAAGGCATCGGGTTTAACGTTTTTGGATCCAGGGCGATAAGTAATATGAAAATTAAAATGGGAAAAGAAAAGAGCCCATCTGGCCTGTCGGGGTCTAAGGCGTCTGGCAGTTCTGAGGTATTCTAAATTTTTGTGATCTGTGAAGATCAGTATCGGATGTGCTGCCCCTTCCAGGAGGTACCGCCATTCTTCCAAGGCTAGCTTTATTGCTAGGAGTTCTCGGTCACCTACGTCATAGTTCCTTTCCGACACACCTAGTTTTCTGGAAAAGAAGGCCACCGGATGCATTAGAGACTTGGGTCCTTGGCGTTGAGACAGGATGGCTCCTACCGCACTCTCCGAAGCATCGACCTCCAGAGTGTAGGGTAATGCAGGGTCAGGGTGTTTTAGTACTGGGGCGGAGGTAAATGCCCTTTTTAATTGGTCGAAGGCGGCTTGGGCCGCTGTAGTCCACTGGAAGCGGCTTTGCTTCTTGGTGAGCTGAGTGATGGGTGCGATGATCTTGGAGAAGTTCTTGATAAACTTTCTATAAAAGTTAGAGAACCCGATAAAACGTTGTACCCCTTTCTTGTCATTTGGGGGCGGCCAGGACATGATGGCAGAGACCTTCTGGGGATCCATGGCTACACCCCCAGTTGATATCACCAGGCCGAGGAAGTGAATGGTCTGGTGTTCGAATTCACATTTTTCGGCCTTTGCGTAAAGTCCATGTTGCCTTAATCTGCCCAGAACTTGTTTTACATGATCACGATGAACTTCTAGAGAGGTGGAAAATATCAGGATATCGTCCAGGTAGACAATTACAAAGGAATCTAGAAAGTCTCTGAAAATATTATTAACAAAATGTTGAAAAGTGGCCGGGGCGTTGCATAGTCCAAATGGCATGACTAAATATTCGAAGTGGCCAAAACGTGTTCGGAATGCTGTCTTCCATTCGTCCCCTTTGCGTATTCTGATCAGGTTATAGGCCCCACGTAGGTCCAACTTCGTGAATATTTTTGCTGAGCGAAGTCTCTGAAATAATTCTGGGACTAGTGGAAGCGGGTACCGGTTTTTAATTGTCACTTTATTCAGATCCCTGTAATCCACACATGGGCGGAGCGAGTGATCTCTTTTTTCAACAAAGAATATTCCGGCTCCTGCTGGGGAGGAGGAATGTCGGATGAACCCCTTTTTGAGGTTCTCATCGATGTACTCCTTGAGAACCAGGAGTTCGGGTTCGGACAGGGGAAAGATCCGCCCGAAAGGAATTTCGGCCCCAGGTAGTAACTCAATCGGGCAGTCGTAGACCCGATGGGGAGGAAGGGTGTCTGCTTTCTGTTTATCGAACACGTCCAAGAAGTTGTGGTACACTGGTGGCACCAACTCTTTGAATTCAGAGTCCGTTCTTAGGCACCCAATGACTGGTGGAATATGGTGGAAGGTTTTGAGACAGTTCTGTAGACAGTAAGAGGACTGAAAAGTCACCTCACCGGTGACCCAATTGACCTGGGGATTGTGGGCCTGTAGCCAAGGCATTCCTAGGATGACAGGAAACAAAGGTGAGGAGATGACATCTAGACGGAGTAGCTCCTGGTGACCTGGTGGGATGCTGGTGAACAGGGGTTGTGTCTCCAGAGTAATAGGCCCGGACTTGATGTTTGACCCATCTGCTAGCCGTATGGAGAGTTGATGCTGCTTAGGTGTTAGTGGGATGTTATGTTGTTGAGCGAAGGCATGATCCACAAAGCAGCTACAGGCGCCAGAGTCAATTATAGCCTGGACTCGGAGTATTTCTCCTGGGAGCTGTAAGGAAATAGGAACAGCGATGTGAGCGGCTTTTATTAGAGACAAGGCGAAAGGCACACGTGATGATGAATTGAACTTACGGATCTTGTTCGGGCATGTGTTGGCGTAGTGCCCAGCTTCCCCACAGTAGAGGCAGAGGTTGTTCTGGCGACGCCGCTGTTTCTCCTCGGGTGATAATGGTGAGCGGAGTAGGCCGACTTGCATGGGCTCTGGTGCTCCTGAGGTGGCAGCAGGCACGTGGGAAACGGGAGTAGGAGGGTAGTTGGGACCTTTGGGTAACACCCATGTGGGGCGTGTCAAGCTGGACCTCTCGGACCTCCGCTCTCTCAAACGACGGTCTATCTGGATAGACAGCTGAATCAAATCCTCCAAAGAACTAGGGATTCCCACTAGGGCTAGCTCATCCTTCAGTGCTTCGGAGAGGCCTATGCGGAATTGATAGAGGAGTGCGGCGTCGTTCCAAGAGGTGTCGGAACTCCACCGCCTAAAGTCTGTTACGTAGTCCTCTACTGGCCGGCGCCCTTGTTGGAGGGCATGGAGGCTGGCCTCTGCTGTTGTGGTGCGCTGAGGATCATCATACAGTTTGGCCATTTCATCCAAAAATGAGTCCAGGGTATCCAGAAGAGGGCTGGCTTGTTCCAACATACGGTGGGCCCAGGTTTGAGGCTCCCCTTGGAGTAGGGAGACTATGAACCCCACCTTAGTGCTCTCCAGGGAGAAGGTACGGGGTTGTAGCAGGAAGTAGAGCCGACAAGCATTCCTGAAGGAGCGGAACTTACTGCGGTCCCCTGAAAACCGTTCCGGTGGGGGCACACAAGGTTCTGGGGGTGGCATCATTACTGTGGGTGCTGATGCAGAGGTTGCTGAGCCAGAAAGCCGGGATGTCAGGGAGGCCTGATGAGTTGCAGAGCCTGGGGACATGGATTCCACTCTCTGTTCTAGTTGATGATAGCCATCTCGCAGGCCCTGGACTGCCTGGGTAAGGGCCGACATCTGTTGGCACAGAGCTTCCAAAGGCGAGGCACCCCCTTCGGACTCCATTCTGGCTGGATCGTACTATCACGTACCTTACAGCGGAGTCCGGATGCTGGGGATGGCCTCGTGCACGGTTCCGGTCCCAACACCCCTGGTGGTGGGAACAGGGAGTGCTGGGGCACGAAAGGGTGCAAGTGCCTGCGGCTGGTAGACTGGTGCTTGGAAGTACCGGTTCCTCTGGAGAGCTGGTGTATACGTTGGTAACCAAGGCTGTACTCAGTAAAGGCCGAACAGGTGGATGTAGGCACTGCGAGATCAAGACGGGAAACAGGTCGGCAACTGGCTGGCAAACAAGGTACAAAGCGGAAGGCAAGTTTGTGGTCAAAAGCAGGCAACAGGTTGGCAACAGGCAGGTGATGAGGTACCAAATTAGAGAGCAGAGACGTAGTCCAGGAATCCAAGCCGAGGTCAAACCAAAGGAAACAGTCAATAAGCAGGGTCAATCCAGGAAGGGTAACAGGAAAACCAGGTGAATCAGGGACAAGGTAGCAGGAACTTCAGGCAGGTATTCAGGAGATAAGACTGAAGACGATCCAGCACTGACACCATGTGAAGGCCCTGTTTATATAGGGCGCCTTGTGCTGGGATTGGTGGAGGTGAGGGTCCGTGCGTGATTACGCACACACGTTCGTGCTGACGTGGGAGTGCGTGCCCTCGTTCGTATTGGCAAACGAGGGCGCGCACAAGTCAGCGTTGGTACGCGGGTACGCCCGCACGTTCGGTTCCGTTGGGAAGGCTGCGCATGGGTATTGGCGCTCGCAGAGTGGGGATTCACTCCTACTGGACGAGAACGGGTATGGAAAGCGTGAGTTCTCTGACAGCACCCCAAGCCAGGATCTGCCCAGAAGCCCAGTCCACATGTGTAGCTGTAGCCAAGGAAGGCCCAATACGATGGTGGTTGAGGCCTTAGGTAGGATAAGGAAGGATGTCCACTCCTGGTGGAGTAACCCTACCGCCATCTTAACAGGGAGAGTCCAGTAGCGGATCGGGCCCCCTGGAAGAACAGTGCCATCAATTGCTGAGACCATAAGTGGCATAGTGAGGGGTGAAAGGGTAAGCTTCATAGAAGATGCAGTTCTCCAGTCCATAAAATTGCCAGAAGCCCCGGAATCCAGATATGCCAAGACTGATTGAGGGGAAGCACCTACATGAAGGGACACCGAAAGAAGAAGACAAGAAAGTGATATTTCTGGGTCCAATACTGCACCCCCCAGATGTATTAGACCTGAGCGTTTCCCAGACAAAGCAAGCAGGAGTCACGAAAATGCCCCCTGCCCCCACAATAGAGACACAGGCCCAGAGTTCTGCACCTAGCACATTCCTCGTGGGTTAGCCTGGTCCGGCCAGCTGCATAGGTTCCTCAGCTGGCAGAAGATGCTCCACAGGATGAAGGGAGGAGAGCTCAGGCTGACTAGCGACAAGGGAGTGCTGGCGTCTTTTCTCTAGGGATCTGTCCTGAAAGCGAATATCGATCTGGTTACACAAGGAGATGACATCGTCCAGAACTGCAGGGATGGTTCTTCCCACTAATTCATCCTTCACTCAGTCAGAAAGGCCATGGAAAACTGTTGCAACTAAGGCCTCATTATTCCAGCTCAACTCAGCTGTTAGTATGCGAAAATGAAGAGCATACTGTCCCACAGAAAGACGTACACAGGTGCAGTCAATCCACTTGTTGGTAATATGTTCTCCAGATTGGATGAGCAAGATCACTGCATGGATCAGTTTGCCATAGTGTTACAAGCGTTCCTGAGTCACACGGCTCACCTGGAATCTCCCACTGTGGCTGCTCCGGTACAACCCGAGTTGCAAGCCGTCCCTGCTGCTGCACCAGTCTCTGTGCAGACACTCGCCTCGAGTATTACCTCTATAAGAGGTATGTCTGGTTCCGCTCCACTTTCCCAGCGATTTGGGGGTGATCCAGTTCAATGCAGAGGGTTTCTTAACAAGGTTGAGATATACTTTGAGATGCTTCCCCTGGCCGTTTCCCACGAACAAAAGCAAAGTAGGTTTTGTGATATATTTGCTTTCTAAGAGAGCCTTGGCCGGGGGAAAAACCCTCTATGGGAGATGCAAAAACCTGTTGTCTTGAATTACCCTGAGTTTGTGGCCTCCTTTAAAAGGGTATGTGGCGTTCCCACGCGCTCCGCTTCTGCTGCCAAGTGCCTCATGTCCATCAAACAGAGTACGAGAACTGTTGCCGACTATGCCATTGAATTCCGTACTCTGACTGCAGAGGTCGCTTGGAACAATGAGGCCCCTTTTTCTCATGGTCTCTTGGATTCCATCAAGGATGAGATAGCAGCCCGAGATATACCCACTGAGCTGGAGAAGTTGATCACGTTTGCCATCCTCATTGACTCCAGACTCAGAGAAAGACTCTCTTTAAGGAGCACTTGCGGAAGCCTCCTGTACGTTTTCCTCCAAGCTTTGCAGTCCCAACCCATGCCTCCCTCACCTCCCATGCCTCCTGGTACCGAGTCGGTCAGTGAAGATGAACCCATGCACTTGGGCTTCATGTGTCTCTCTGCGGATGAGAGAACCTTTAGGAGGAGGGAGAGATTGTGCCTTTGTGGCCAGGCAAGTCACTTTTTGAAGTCTTGTCCTACACGTCCAGAGAACGCCCGAACCTTGAGGTCCTGTCATGGACAGACCATAGGTGGTGTTGTTTCGTCCCAAGTTATCCAGAAGGATAAGCCCCTGGTTTCAGTCACCCTTTCTTGGGCTGAGTCATCCATCGAGATACAGGCTGTAATTGACTCTGGGGCTGCAGGCCTGTTCATTGATGCTACCTTTATATCAAAGCACTCAATTCCGCTGCAGCTACGTGACACTCCATTTGCCATTGAGGCTCTTGACGAGAGACCTCTACAGCCTGCCCATGTGACTCATGAGACGGTTCCATTGTTCATGGCCGTAGGGGCTCTTCACCATGAGATAATCCAATTCCAAGTTATTTCCTCACCTAAGTTTCCGCTGGTTATTGGTTATCCTTGGTTACAGAGGCACAACCCCTCTTGTGATTGACACCGTGCTGAGGTTCTCTCCTGGTCACCACTATGCAGTGAGACATGCTTCCAGAAGGTAGCCAAGGTTATGTGCACCTCTTCACTCTCCTCCCTGCCGGAGGAGTACTGCGATTTTAGAGATGTCTTTGACAAAGGTCAAGCCAGTAGTTTGCCTCCACACCGCCCATATGATTGCACAATTGACGTTCAACCTGGTTCCATACCCCCTCGTGGCCGGGTTTACCCTTTGTCGGTCTTGGAGGATAAGGCCATGAAGAAATATGTTGCAGACGTACTTTCTCGAGGTTTCATCTGCAAATCCTCGTCTCCTGCTGGGGCTGGTTTCTTCTTTGTGAAGAAGAAGAGTGGTGAACTGAGACCTTGTATTGATTATAGGGGTCTCAATCGCTTTACGATTAAGAATGACTGAATCTGATTCAGTTGATTACAGAGTTATTTGACCGCCTCAAGGGACCAACGGTTTTCACAAAGCTTGATTTGAGAGGGGCATACAATCTCACAAGGATTAAGGAGGGCGATGAGTGGAAAAATGCGTTTAATACCAGAACAGGCCATTATGAGTACCTCGTAATGCCTTTTGGCCTTTGTAATGCCCCGGCAGTTTTCCAGGAATTTATTAATGATGTACGATTTGTTGCAGTTATGTGTGGTGGTTTATCTCGATGATATCCTCATATTTTCCAAGTCCCTGGAGAGCCAAAACATAGATGTCTGTCATGTGCTTCAGAAACAAAGAGAGAACAATCTCTATTGTAAACTGGAGCAGTGCGAGTTCCATCGTGAACAGGTTAAATTCCTGTGATTTCCACTGCTGGTTTTTTAATGGACCCAGAGAAACTTTCGTCAGTCCTACAGTGACTTTACGTCCTTTGCAGCGTTCCTGGGCTTTGCCAACTATTATCGGAAGTTTATTCATAACTTCTCGTCTCTGGTCAAGCCCCTGACTGATATGACCAGAAAGGACGGTAACCCACAGAGTTGGTCTCCGGAGTCCATTAAGGCCTTTGAGAGTCTCAAGGCTGCCTTTGTTTCTGCTCCTGTGTTGGCACATTCTGATCCTACGTTAACTTTTATCCTGGAGGTTGATAAAACAACAAAATCCTGCGAGCCTTAAAGAACCCCCTACCAACCTGCCACTATCAAGCTGCAAACGTTAAACATGTCTCATACGTTCGTGCACATTAAACACAAGATCAAATATACGCTGCGCTGGAATGGCTATGCACTAGATAATCTGTATCTTAAAGAGGAAGTAAACCCTCCTCACAAAAAAAAAAAAAAACGGAACCTGCAAGGCAAAGGCATAATGAGCTAGTATGCATAGCATACTAGCTCATTATGAATAACTTACCTGAGAACGAAGCCCCCCTCATCCACATCCTCCTCCGCCACCATCGATACAGGAGTGACTTCCGGGTCTCGCCGCTCCAGCGCTGTGATTCGCTGGAGCGGCGATGACGTCACTCCCGTGCATGTGCAGGAAAGTGGCATATCGCCGTATCGCATATCGCCGTGAACTCGGCATGCGCAGTGCGCCTGTGTGCCGCTGCCTACGGCGCATGCGCCGTAGACAGCGATGCCTCTTTTTTTATAAATATCTCCTAAACCATGTAGGTTTAAGAGATATTTATTGGACCTACAGGTAAGCCTTATGCCGCGTACACACGAAGGGACTATCCCGCGGGATTATCCGCTGGACCGAAGTCGAGCGGATAATCCCCTCGTGTGTGGGCGTCGGCGGACTTTTTTTGGCCAAAGTACGGGGGACTAAAGTTTTAAGTTTTGTTTTAAAATTATCCGCTGGACTTGGCAGTCCAGCGGACAATCCGGCCGTGTGTAGTATGGTCCGGCGGACCAAAAAGGACGCATGCTCAGTAGCAAGTATTTTTCTAGTATTTTTCGTTTTCTAGTACCGTCGTACGTGCTGTACGTCATCGCGTGAACCGTCGGACTTTTTGCGTGATCGTGTGTGGTCAAGTCCGTTCGCTTTTTAGTCCAGCGGACCCAGCTGGAAAGTCCAGCGGATTGTCCGCTGGACTTAGGTCCGCCGGGAAAAGTCCCTTCGTGTGTACGCGGCATTATGCCGCGTACACACGAAGGGACAATCCCGCGGGATTATCCGCTGGACTGAAGTCCAGCGGATAATCCCCTCGTGTGTGGGCGCCGGCGGACTTTTTGTCGCCAAAGTCCAGCGGACTTTTTGGCGCCAAAGTTTTAAGTTTGGTTTTAAAATTATCCGCTGGACTTGGCAGTCCAGCGGACAATCCCGCCGTTAGTAGGCAAGTCCGCGGGACTTTTGAAAATGAACGGACTTGCCCACACACGGAGCAGTCCGTTCATTTCGAACGTAACTTCAGGTACGTAGCTAGCGTAGGCAGTAAATGCCGCCGCGCTAGCTCCGTCACCTGTCATGGATTTAAAGGGAATCCCCACGCCGAAAAACGGCGTGGGGGTCCCCCCCAAATCCATGTCAGACCCTTATCCGAGCACGCAGCCTGGCAGGCCAGGAAAGGGGTGGGGACGAACGAGCGCCCCCCCCCTCCTGAGCCGTACCAGGCCGCGTGCCCTCAACATGGGGGGTGCCCTGAGGAAAGGGGGGCCGTGCGGCCCCCCCACCCCAAAGCACCTTGTCCCCATGTTGATGAGGACAAGGGCCTCTTCCCGACAACCCTGGCCGTTGGTTGTCGGGGTCTGCGGGCGGGGGCTTATCGGAATCTGAGAGACCCCTTTTATAAGGGGGCCCTCAGATCCCGGCCCCCCACCCTATGTGAATGAGTATGGGGTACGATGTACCCCTACCCATTCACCTAAGGTGTAAAATGTAAAGTAAAAAAAAACACACACACTTTTGAAAAAATAGTTTATTGCACTGCTCCGGGGTCTTCTTCCGTTTTGGGGGTCTTCTCGCCGGACTCCCCCGCCATTTACCAAGCTCTTTTACCGAGCGGGGGAAGTCCGGCTACCTTCTTCGTCGTCGCCGCCGTCGTCTGGGGGTCTCGATCCGCCTTCGGGGGTCTTCCGGGGGTCTCTTCTGTTCTTGCGGCGGTCGTCGTCTTCCCGCGCCGCCGGCGCCTTGTCCTTCTTCTTGTCCTTCTTCTTGTCCTTCTTGATCTTCTTCTTCTTCTTCTTCTTCTTCTTCTTCTTCCGATGTTGACCCGACGCTCTCTCTGCCCGGAATGCCTGTGCCGCTCTGCGCTGGGACTTATATAGGGGCATGGAGACAGGGTCACATGTTCATGTCACATGGTGACCCCGCCCCCTTGCGATGTCACAGTCCCAGCATCCTCCGGGACTGTGACAACACAAGGGGGCGGGGTCACCATATGACATGAACATGTGACCCTGTCTCCATGCCCCTATATAAGTCCCAGCGCAGAGCGGCACAGGCATTCCGGGCAGAGAGAGCGTCGGGTCAACATCGGAAGAAGAAGAAGAAGAAGAAGAAGATCAAGAAGGACAAGAAGAAGGACAAGAAGAAGGACAAGGCGCCGGCGGCGCGGAAGACGACGACCGCCGCAAGAACAGAAGAGACCCCCGGAAGACCCCCGAAGGCGGATCGAGACCCCCAGACGACGGCGGCGACGACGAAGAAGGTAGCCGGACTTCCCCCGCTCGGTAAAAGAGCTTGGTAAATGGCGGGGGAGTCCGGCGAGAAGACCCCCAAAACGGAAGAAGACCCCCGGAGCAGTGCAATAAACTATTTTTTCAAAAGTGTGTGTGGTTTTTTTACTTTACATTTTACACCTTAGGTGAATGGGTAGGGGTACATCGTACCCCATACTCATTCACATAGGGTGGGGGGCCGGGATCTGAGGGCCCCCTTATAAAAGGGGTCTCTCAGATTCCGATAAGCCCCCGCCCGCAGACCCCAACAACCAATGGCCAGGGTTGTCGGGAAGAGGCCCTTGTCCTCATCAACATGGGGACAAGGTGCTTTGGGATGGGGGGCCGCACGGCCCCCCTTTCCCCAGGGCACCCCCCATGTTGAGGGCACGCGGCCTGGTACGGCTCAGGAGGGGGGGGGCGCTCGTTCGTCCCCACCCCTTTCCTGGCCTGCCAGGCTGCGTGCTCGGATGAGGGTCTGACGTGGATTTGGGGGGAACCCCCACGCCATTTTTTCGGCGTGGGGAGTCCCTTTAAATCCATGCCAGCTTACGGAGCCAGCGCGGCGTCATTTACTGCCTACGCTAGCTACGTAATCTGAAGTCACGTGCTAAATGAACGGACTTGCCGATGAGCGGCAAGTCCGTTCATTTTCAAAAGTCCCGCGGACTTTGGCCAGCGGATTATCCGCCGGAGAAGTCCGTGCGTGTGTGGGCAAGTCCGCACGTGTGTGGGCAAGTCCACACGCTCGGAAAGTCCAGCGGACCCAGCTGGAAAGTCCCGCGGGATTGTCCGCTGGACTAGGTCCGCCGGCAAAAGTCCGCACGTGTGTACGCGGCATTAATCTAGGCTTACCTGTAGGCCAAAGTGGTTTGGGGGGGTTTACTTCCTCTTTAATCTATAGTTACAGATCCACAAGAATATAACAATGTGCATAAAATAGTAAATGTACAACTGGTGTAAAGTGCAAGTGCAAAATATAGCAAAAACAAATAATGTGCACAAAATCTGCACAACTAAAACGCATAGATAAATATAAAGTGCACAAGTGCCAAAAAAAAAACTCTGTGAGGTTATATGGACCCTTTAGAGTTATAAGGTGTCACACACCAAAAAATAAAATATTAATAATAATAATAATATTAGATGAAAAAAGTGCTAAATGCATACATATATGATAGCAAACATGTATAAAAGATTTATAAAAAAAATGCAAGTGCATAAACCACACAAAAGTGTCTCTATATTATTAAAAAAAACTGTTCTTTGTGGCAGCCTGTCTTGGGCTGTGATAAGAAACACAAAATGTTAATTGATGTGAGACTAGATGCAGGTGATGTGATCTCCGGTGATCATACTATTGACATGCTTGTTACATCCAACCGTGGCTCTGAATTATGCATAGGTGAAATCCGGGAACCCCTTATGGTAATAAGCTCACCTCAGAGCGTGTGACCAGCTTTTACACTGAGTCAAAACATGCACATGCATATGAACCACTATAGGGTTCTCAGCTGTTTCACTGGATCAGTAGTATCCTTAGTGTAATGATCTCAGAGGCACATGAAAAAAGGAAAAAGACTAATAGTGTAATACCGTTTTGCAAAATTTAATAGACAAGTTAAAAAACATTCCCCTGCCAGGGTACTCACATGTATAAGGTGCGTCAGTGCACCGTACTTCATAAGGTTCAATAAAATACTGTAAACAGTATGGGTATGGCTTGTATCCCCTCCAGGATTCTTGTATCCCCTCCAGGAGGGACCAGGATGGAGCGAGAGACAGTACACTTGCCTAGAGGGGATACAAGCCATACCCATACTGTTTATAGTATTTTAGCACCCTTCTGTCTCAATGTCCTGAGAGCGCAATGCATCTTTTTGGTTACTTTTCCAAGAAATTGTCACCTGCGGAGTGCAATTACGAGATTGGTGACAGAGAGCTGTTGGCAAACATTTTAGCCCTAAAAGAATGGAGACATTTCCTCAAAGGTACCACTGTGCCGGTTCTCATTCCTTATGACCATAAGAATCTCACATTCTTGTCTGAGGCTAAACGTCTCTCTCTCAGAAGGGTGCGATGGGCTCTTTTATTGTCAAGTTTCAATTACATTGTCTCATTCTTACCCGGTACTAAGAATGTAAGGGCTGATGCCTTGTCACGACAAATTTCCTCCACTTCAAAGTTGGAGTCAGTTTTAATTCCTGTAATTCCTCCGGATCGTATTATGGCTACGGTTCTCACCAGTCTGACTTCTCCTTTGGGTGACAAAATTCTTGCTGCTTAGGTCCATTCTCCTCCTGAGAAACCTTGTGACCGCTGCTTTGTCCCAGAGAGTCTCCGTACTACCGTGCTACAGACTTATTCTCCCAAGGCAGCTGGCCACCCTGGGAAGAATCAACTCATTTGGGCCATTTCCCAATTATGGAGGCCTAGTCTACGTGCTGATGTAACTGCCTTCGTAGCTGCCTGTTCTGTGTGTGCTCAGAGTATGACTCCATGACATCTTCCAGTGGGCCTCCTACAACCCATACCCAATGGAGAGAGGCCCTGGACCCACCTGTCTGTGGATTTTATTGTGGAGTTACCCAACTCCCAAGGCAACACTGTTATCCTTATCTTTCGCTTACACGGGCTACCCAAGGTGATTGTCTCAGACAGGGGTAGTCAGTTTGTGTCCCGGTTCTGGCGAGCCTTTTGTGCACAGTTGGGAATTCAGCTTTCTTTCTCCTCTGCGTATCACCCGCAGTCTAATGGGGCTGCAGAACAAGCCAATCAGTCCTTAGAGCAATTCCTACGTTGCTATATTTCTGACCATCATAACAACTGGTCAGACCTATTACCGTGGGCAGAATTTGCTCACAACTGTGCCTTGAATTCTGCTTTCCGATTGTCCCCGTTTATGGCGAATTATGGTTTCCAACCTTCCATGTTGCCTGACTCATTTGTTCCGCAGAGTATTCCTGCATTAGAGGAGCATCTCTGTGGTCTTCGTTCTACTTGGGCACAAGTCCAGGAGGCATTGTGTCATGCTAATCATAGGTACAGAATCCATGCCGACCGCAGACGCCTGCCTGCACCTTCATACCAGGTTGGGGACAGGGTCTGGCTGTCATCTCGTAACCTCCGACTTTGTGTTCCCTCACTAAAGTTTATTGGGCATTTCCGTATTCTTTGCAGGATTAACCCAGTGGCTTACGCATTAGACCTTCCTTCTAATATGTGTATTTCAAATTTATTTCATGTCTCCTTATTAAAACCTTTGGTCTGCAACCGCTTTACCACCTCGGTGGCACATCCTCAACCTGTACAGGTTGAGAACCATGAGGAGTATGAAGTACAGTCCATTGTTGACTCCCGTATGTTCTGTGGGCGCATACAGTACCTGGTGCATTGGAAAGGGTACGGTCCAGAGGAACGCTCTTGAGTCTCATCCTCGGACATACTTGCCCCTGTCCTCCTCCGTGATTTCCATAGACATTTTCCCCTCAAGCCTGGTGGTCCTTTGAGGGGGAGGGGTCATTGAGGAGGGGGTACTGTCAGGGCTGGCCTTCCTTCCTTGAGATGGCTGCTCAGCTGTCAGCTGATTGCCAGCTCCCATCTCTCTCCACAGTTACCCAGCTGTTGATGATCCTGTCCAGAGGGCTCTGTCTTCGCCTTGGTCATATCACTACAAACTATCTCCTGCGTTCCTGTTTAGAGACTGTCTTTGCTGACATCCCTTCTGGCTCCAGATCCTGCTTGCTGTTCCACTACTTTGATCCCTGACTTCTGCATGGCTGACTATGCGTTCCGGTTACTGAACTTTGTTTATGTTTTGACTATGTTTGTTTTTTTTACTTTTTTTTATTAAACAAGTGTGATTTAACTGTACTTCTGTCTCGGTCTGATTTCCTGGTTTCTGACAGTTAGTCAGGAGATAAGCCAAAAGGTCAGGGCCACAAGCAGATAGTCGGGGGTAGCAGGGCAAGTCAAATAACACGCCAAAGGTCGGGATATTTAGCAGACGAGGACAGTCAAGAACAAACCAAGGTCTGTAAACAGGATCAGACGTAGGACACACAGCAATGAGCACACGGAAGCCAAACAAACAATATTGATCAGCAAGGGTTGGCTTGCAGTGCACAGGTTAATATAGTGTTCCTAGTTAGGGGCTGGGGTGAAGCCATGCTGGAGGAAAGTTTACTTAAGAATACAGGTGAACAGCGAGTGGCCTCTAAGCTTAACACAACCGAAAGGTGAGCAAACAGACATGAACACTACTGCAGAGTCATGACAGTTCCAATCTAGGTATGGTGTGTTCAGGGAGTGGCAAGTTTTGCTTTACCCATTACAAACCCGATATGGCATTGCCCTTTAGTGTCTATGGTCTTGAGGTAGGCTACAGCAGCAATTGCTTTAACAGAAGCATCAGAAAACACACAAAGTCTTTGCATCTGAGCTTCTGTAGATGGCACGGGGGCATACAGGCGTGGAACTTTGAGGCTAGGTAGAGCTGTTAAGGAGTCCTTCCACTCTACACATAGGTTCTTCCTGTCGTGGGGAGAGGGTTGTCCCAGTCTAATGACTCATCTTTCTCTGTGCTCTTTTCCATAACTTCCAGAAAGAGCCTAACTTTAGTGGATATTGCTACCTGATTGTCCTCCTTTACTCTCTTGAATACTGTGCATCCTAAGTCGTCTTGGTCACAGTCATAGGTATTGCTGTCACAGAGGGAACCAATGAAAGGAGGTACAGGGTTGCTGTGTGGTAGCTCCTTGATGAGGATGTGATTTTGACAGGGCTGGAAAAAAGGACGACCATTCTCTAGTGTACTAGTGAGCAAGTTATTGACAGATGTCGGTTTGTGTGCTCCTCCCAGGCAAACATCACCTATAATGACCCACCCAAGATCCAGTTTTTTAGCATATTGGGCATTGTGAGGGCCATTGTTCTGCTTTCTTGCTTTGTGGGCTTGCATCTCTTCCTAGGAGCAAGATTATCTGAGCCTGATCATCTAGTTCTGGTATGAGATGTGCTATGTGATTCAGGTGAGTCTCGTGAACTACTGCATCTGTTGTGGGGATCTCAGATCTGTTGTCTGGGATCTGATTGCACTCTATTATGGTCTATTATGGTCGGTAAGGGTAGACATGTCTTACCATCCATGGATTCTATTTGTAGGGCGTCAGCCCTTCTCCCCACCGTCTCCACTGTACCTGCACAGGTCCTAAGGGAGTAAGGACTGCTGGGGCCATGTTTAGAATGTCGAAAAACACAGATCTAGCTAGTGACTTATTACTCTGATCACCCAAGATGGCATAGAGCTTGACTGCTTTGTCTCTGGATCCTTTTTTTTTGGATTTTGGAACAGGATCTGCCACCTGTAATTGCTTTGCAGCCTTTAGTGCACTGTGAAGTGATTGCTATTTCATCTGTACTAGAGTCCTTGGCCAAGCTCATTGTCACTACCCTGTTTCCCCGAAAATAAGACCTAGCGTGATTGTCGGTGATGGCTGCAATATAAGCCCTACCCCCCAAACAAGCCCTAGTTAAAGTCCTTGTAGGTCTTATTTTCAGGGTAGGGCTTATTTTCGGGGGAAACGGGGTAGGGCTTATTTGGGGGGTAGGGCTTATATTGCAGCCATCACCGACAATCACGCTAGGTCTTATTTTCGGGGAAACAGGGTATGGGCAGGTGGGAAGGTTCTTGGAGCTGGCCCTGGGTGCAGAGCTGTGTTGTGATCTGTGCTGCCACACTCTGTACACTTAACACTGACCTTACAGTCCTTGGTGAAATGTGTTGATGAAGAGTAGGGATGAGCTTCGATTTAGAGTCGAACTCATGTTCGACTTGAACATTGCCTGTTCGCCTATTCACCGAACAGCGAACAATTTGGGGTGTTTGCGGCAAATTCGCAAGCACCTGTAAAAAGTCTATGGGAGAAATCTAAAGTGCTAATATTAGAAGCCTATATGCAAGTTATTGTCATAAAAAGTGTTTGGGGACCTGGGTCCTGCCCTAGGGGACACGTATCAATGCAAAAAAAGCAGTGATTTTAATAATGCTTAAAGTGAAACAATAAAAGTGTACTATTCCTTTAAATTTCGTACTGGGGGGGGGGGGGGGGTGTATAGTATGCATGTAAAGGGGCACATGTTTCCCGTGCTTAGAACTGTCCCTGCACAAAGTGTCATTTTTGCAGGAAAAAAGCTATTTAAAATCACTCGCAGCTATAATGAATTGTCGGCTCCCGTAATACAGAGAACAGTCATTGAAAATCATTGATTAAAAAAAAAAAGCGTGGGGTTCCCCCCCAAATTCAATTACCAGGCCCTTCAGGTCTGGTATGGATATTAAGGGGAACTCCACACCAAATTCGGGTCAAATTTAAAAAAAAAAATGACATGGGGTTCCCTCTAAATAACCATACCAGACTCTTCAGGTCTGGCATGGATTTTAAGGGGAACTCCACACCAAATTTAACAAAAAAACGGCGTGGGGGTCCCCCTCAAAATCAATACCAGACCCTTATCCGAGCACGCAACCTGGCAGGCTGCAGGAAAAGAGACGAGAGAGCGCCCCCATCCTGAACCGTACCAGGCCACATGCCCTCCAAAGCACCTTGTCCCCATGTTGATGGGGACAAGGGCCTCATCCCCACAACCCTTGCCCAGTGGTTGTGGGGGTCTGCAGGCGGGGGGCTTATCAGAATCTGGAAGCCCCCTTTAACAAGGGGACCCCCAGATCCTGCCACCCCCTGTTTGAAATGGTAAGGGGGTACAAAAGTACCCCTACCATTTTTACAAAGAAAGTGTAAGAAATTGTTTTTTAACTAACACACTGACACCGTTGGCAGCGCATCCTGTCTCCATGGAGACACTGAGGGAATCCGTCTTAGCAGAGGAGGACCTGGGGAACTGGGGAAACCCAGGCTTCCCCAGTGATGTAAGGGTGACCCCACCCCCTCTGATGTAACGCAGGTTTCTGTTACATCAGAGGGGGGCGGGGTCACCCGTACGTCACTGGGGAAGCCCAGCTTTTCCCTTGTGTTGCGTCAGAGGGGGGGCGGGGTCAGGTGACGGAGTGGCCCGATCCTCCTCAGCTAAGACGGATTCCCTCAGTGTCTCCATGGAGACAGGATGCTCTGCGCTGGACGTCGGAAGAGATCAGCCATCGCTGGACCCTGGAGAAGAGATCACCCATCGCTGGATAGCAAGAGTGGATTACCACCGCTGGAATCTTTTTTTTATTTTTTTTTATTTTTAATAAAGGACTTTTCCCAACGGTGTCTGTGTGTTTAACTATTTTTTACACTTTCTTTGTGAAATGGTAGGGGTACTTTTGTACCCCCTTACCATTTCAAACAGGGGGGGTGGGATCTGGGGGTCCCCTTGTTAAAGGGGGCTTCCAGATTCTGATAAGCCCCCCACCCGCAGACCCCCACAACCACCGGCCAGGGTTGTGGGGAAGAGGCCCTTCTCCTCATCAACATGGGGACATGGTCCTTTGAGGGGTCACAGACCCCCAAAGCTTCCTCCCAATGTTGAGGGCATGTGGCCTGGTATGGTTCAGGAGGGGGGGCGCTCTCTCGTCCCCCCCTCTTTTCCTGCGGCCTGCCAGGTGGATTTAAGGGGGGCCTTTTAAAAAAAAATTTGGTGTGGAGTTCCCCTTAAAATCCATGCCAGACCTGAAGGGTCTGGTATGGATATTTAGGGGGAACCCCACATAATTTTTTTTTTAATTTGACCCAGGTGACAATCCAGGTGAAACTACAAATTGATGAACTTAAATCAGTACAATATTGCATATAATAAAGAAGCAATGCTCTATAACCGAAATGGGATAACAAAAAAATACTTTTTAAGCTTGCTAAGAGGTGATGGCGAGAGATTGGAGAAACAGCCTTACTGTCTTGTTGTAGATTCCTAAAATGGTGGCTGACTCACTTCCTCTAGAGAATTCTCCCAGAATGCACTGGTTCCTAACAACTTTATTAACACGTTCTAGGAGAATACAATATGTAACTATGCAAAACAGCAAGCTATACCAGAAAGGGAACAGTAGGCGGTGCCTCCGCTCTGCATTTAACTAGCTTGGTGTAAATCAAGAAACCCAACAGGTTATTTAAGCACATAACACCAGTAAACTGAATAGAAGCCTGGTGGGCAGAACAGGGTGTGGCCAGGCACACCTGGCACATACCCTGCGCACGCAATGTGTATGTGCCATACACGCTCCAAGCTGGACTAATGAAAGTATGTACTATATGTGCCATACCTGTAATGTACAATGTAAATATGTAATCATACCACAATTTTAGCTTTAATAAATATTATTTCCAAATACTTTTTTTGCATTGTTTTGTAATGTTACATTTGCCAAAAAGTTGAAGCTATGCATTAAATAGAGATGATATTTAAATTAGCGGTCATAATATGCTTAAAATCTGTTTCAAAAACATTTATCACCTACAGCACGAGAATTCTCTATGAAGATGAAGCAATTACAGCAAAAACATTCCACATCTCTTGAAATAATTTCTCCTAAAATGGCATAATTTCAGAACAGATAAAAGACTGTGCTTGGAGGTATTTGTTCACCTGCAAAGGAGAGCAGTGGGAAATCAATGTGTGATCTCCCTATTATACTCAGCAGTCTAAAACTCACTTAAGTAAAACATTCAGCTACCATGATTTATTGGGGGAAAAAAAAAAAAACTCAAATAAATTAATTTCTGCTTCTGTGTTATTAAAACTGTGTGCTTTTCCAGCCTGGCTGATTCTAGAGCCCAGTCTTACAGAACTATCCCGAGTATTGAGTAATACTTTAAATGTAATTGTAACTGTGTGATATGAAAATATATTGGCATAATGAAAGTCAGTTGTCATGTCATGTCAAGCATATTGAAGACAATATTTCATTATGTCAGCAATAAGTCTTGTTCCTTTTTGTCTGCAATGCACAATTTATTTTTATCCATGAGGAAAAAAACGAATTCCGTTAATGACGTTAGAAAAATAATTAGGAAAAATGTATATATGGACTTTATCTGAACTCAGGCCGTATGTCACACTAGCTTTAAAAAGTAGGTACCAGATGTTGATCAAAAGAAAAGTAAGTCTTGTTTTGTTAAGGGATAGGCATGGAATTAAAAATGAACGTTTTCAGGGAAAACGTCTTTCCAACACGCTTGGAATCAAATGTGATATTTTCAAACATTTGTGAAATTCATTTTTGGGCTTGATTTAAACTTTTCTTTAGATATGCCTGTGTTGGCGTGGTGTGCATGGCCATATTCTTCCTACTTTCCTTCTCCTTTATGTCTTTGTAGTTTCCCTATGCCATTTTATATGACAAATACTTTACATAATAGTCTAAATGCTACTCTTTTTTCCTGATCAAACAAGATGGAATCTTCTTGAAAATGCACTTTACAAATTCATGGCAAAGAGCATGAGACACTTTAAAAACAGCTAATGAACTAATATAGGCTTCTAAGGGCTGGGCTAAGAGGGACAAGTTGTACTCCTTTTCATTGGGCAAGGGGGCCAGGGTTTGGCTTGGAAGCAGAATGGGTATCCATGTAGATGAGGTTCAGGAGTGGAAATCCTGTTCCCACCCTACAGATGATAGGCAAGAAAGAGCTGGATCAGGGTCACTGAGGGCCACTAAGAGCTAAATGATGAGGGACAGCTAGAGATCTGTTGAGGGATTCACACCCTAAGCATATAGAATGTCAGTGGAAACTCTCTTCCTGCTGTGTTCAATGTAGAAAGGCAAGTTCAATCAGTAGTTTGACACTAATGCCACGTACACACGACCGGACTTTCCAGCAGAAAAGGTCAGACGGAATAATTTCATCGGATATTCAGATTGTGTGTGGGCTTCATCTGACTTTTTTTTTTTTAATTCTGATGGACCTAGAAATAGAACATGTTTTAAATTTTTCCGACGGAATCAATTACTATTGGGAAAACCGTTCGTCTGTATGCTATTCCGACGTACCAAAAACGACGCAAGGGCAGCTATTGGCCACTGGCTATTAAACTTACTTTTTCTAGTCCCGTCGTACGTCATCACGTTCTAAACAAACGGACTTTGGTGTGATCGTGTGTAGGCAAGTCTGTTTCAGCAGAACTTCATCGGAACTCCGTCGGAAAGACCGTCAAAGTTTATTCTGACGGGAAAACCGGTCGTGTGTACATTACATTCTCCACTGATCCTCATGATCATAAGGTAGATATGGTTATGGGGTAACTTGTCGGGTAAGCTGAAAGGGACCCCATGATTTCTTAAGACAGTCATGATTCCTACCCCACAAGGTAGAGTGTCATCAGTTGTGTTGTAACTCCATTTCAGTGACAAGGATGCCCCTGATCATAGCTGGGGCTGGACCACTATCTGGCAATTGATCAATAATAACTTTTTGGCTGCTCTGATGCCTTCTAAATCTGATGTTATCAATTTATGGTGCCACTATATGTGAGTGAGAGTTTCTGGGTCCAAGAAGATAAAACTAATTTGCGACCATGGAATTGGTACTATACCATCAGAAGTTGAGTTATCAGTACCCTTATTTTCAAGATAAAGCTGAACTCTAGGCAGATGTAAAACATGCAAATGAATGCAACACTGTAATCATTAAAACAGCATTTTATAGATGTTTTCAACTGGTTAAGAGCCTCTTACAGGCCCTGTACAGTGGCCTCTGTACTTGCATATTGATAGGAGGTGATAGCAGAATGACAGTGGAGATGAGCTCAGCACTTTTGCTGCTTTTCTTTTCACTGTTCAGTCACAGGCTAAGGAGGGTCCAGGAGGGGGTTTGAATGTTGCTGGCCATTGGAGTGAGGACATCTAGTGGCAGAAAAAAAGTATTGCAGGGGAAATCTCTGCATTGAAGGTAAATTTGCAACAAAAAGCTGAATTTTTATCTTGTTATTTTTGTCTCCAGTTCTTCTTTCACTTTTAGGTATTTTAAATTATTTGTGTTGCTTTGATAAAACTGTACCTTGTAATCTCTTTAGCTCAGCATCTCTCAACCTTTTAAACTTGAATTAACTTTCCAGACTCAGGGGATGCCTACTAATAATTACTATATCTACAGCTCACAGTACAATAGTGGGGTAGTCAGTGGGAAGAATTCTCCTTACAATTGTGGTCATTGGAAATAATCCCCCTTACAGGTAGATAAAAACACCATTGTTTTCAATGGTTACTTATCTGAGAGGCAACAATTTCCCATTGCTCAATGAACTCTTGGCAACCACTGGAGGAACCACAGGATTCCAGTGAACCCTTGTTTAGAAAGACTGCTCTAAGTAGTTGTACGTACAAATTTTATTACATCTGAACACTTTGTGATAAATGTGAGGCTTCTTATTAACAGGTTAAAGAAAGCCCACAGCTTATTCATAAAATAGTAGATCTCTGTTATAACTACCTAGTTACCCAGAAATAATTTCCCTTGACTGTCAGTCTATGAAAATATGAGAAAGGGGGGGTGGTCTGTATACTATCTCTTAATATGACACAACTCCATCCCTATAATATATATAAAGTAGAACAAGTTAGCCCATGGGACTTTAAATGAGTTGTTCATATAGATCATAACGTATAAGTAATTTGGTAAAGATTTTATTAGAGTTTCACAGACATAGTCACAGACATAGTCATAAAATAGTATATATAAAAACCATCATAAACCATAACTTGACCATAAACAAATATTGTTATAGTGCTAGAAGTACAAAAGTATACATATACAGCTTATATACTCGACGCGTTTCGCAAGCTCTGCTTGCTTCCTCAGGAGTAGATGTATATGTAGGGTATCTAAAAAGATAATAAGTATAAATAAGATATGGCATATAAATGGTAATTCGTTCAAAAAGGAGCATATGGCCTCCAAGATGCACTCCATATTTACATTGTGGTCAGTTGGTCCAATGGACTGATCTCCAGAGGCGAAAGTGGTGAGTGCCTCCACCGGGAGCTGAAGAGGCATGGTTCGCAGCAAGCCACACGGGGGGACAAGTTGAGGGCAGACATGGCGATGAAGGAAAAGGAAGGATGTGATGTATCCTAAAATGCCCCATGACCACCAGTGTCGTAGCAGCTGAAATGAGAGTATATATGTATCTAAATCAATTAACAAAGTATTTGATGATAATCTGAGAGTATAAATGATATGATGTCACTATGGTAAAGTGAAATCATGACATGGTGGGCATGGATGCAGATAGGGGGGAGTGTGTGGAAAGGAAGTGCAGAGAGTGCAGCAATGTGAGAGGAAAGGAAAGATAGAAAAAGAGAGAAAGGGAAAAGAAAAGAGAAGCGAAAAAGAAAAAAGAAGGAAGGAAAGATACCCTATGGCGTGCCTCTTTAACAAAGACAGCGTGACAGGAAAAATGGCAATGAATGTAGATGTGAAAAATAGTAATCACCATGATGGTTGTATGGATGTATGGAAGTATAAATGTCTTTGTGCCGTTCGTGTCACAGGCTGAAATGGAAAGAGAGCAAGACAGGGGTATGTCTATGAAAATATAGGTGTTAATAAATGCTTCAGACCTGCTGCAATTGATAAGCATAATGCAGATTCCAATGATCTGAGCCCCCACAGAAGTTTCTTGGAGAAACGCATTTCGATATCCAGTATACTAAAGCAGACATCATTGAACAACAACAGTACATTTGCTTAATTGTATGTTGAAGCAAAATGAATGAAACAAATTATTGCAAAGATTTAATGTTGCTATTTTAGATTCACCTGCTGCGTTTGTTACCATAGTCACTGGGTTCTAACAAGTAGATGTTAAAATATTACATAAAAATGAAAATAGTGTATAACATTTTTTCTATAGCACTTTATAGAAAACAATGAACTAGTCGCATGAGTGCCCATCTGATAAGTTAGCTCACAGTCCAACTCCCCTATTACAACCATACACATGGGGCCAGTTTGGGGTCAAAGTAGGTAACCTGCTAATATGCAAATACAGCCACGGGAACAACAAACAAACTCAATGCAGAAAATGTATTTAGGTGCTAACCCCTTAGTCATTGAGCTGCCCCACAGAATATACTGTATATATTTCCTTACTTTAAAATTCTGAGTTCCCTACCAAACACACTCTGGTCCAGTCCACACTATTTTAAAATGTTTATATGTTGTAGAATTTGGATTTTGTGCAAATCAAATCACAATCCTCAGAGAGCAGATTGCAGTTATTTTACCCAGAATAAAAGGAACAAGATGGGTGGTTCAGAGGCTTAGTGGCTAGCACTTATGACTTGCAGTACTGGAGTTTGCATATTATTCCTGTGTCTCCATGAGTACTCCAACTTTCTCCCAAACTTCAGTGACGTGGTGGCAAGTTAGTTGGCTCCTGTCTAAATTGGCCATAGTATGTGTTGGGACATTGTTGCGCCTTGTCATGGTGTCAGAAGGGTTAGAGGTCATCCAGGGTCCTCAATAATTCATAAGGGGCTTGGGGTCATGCAGTGTTCTCCTTGATTGGTAACTTCTAGATTGGGTCCACATTTTACTGGAAACCAGCATCCTGATTATGTAGGTGTGCACAAACTTTTTCAGTTAAAGTGTTTATAAACCCTTTACAACCACTTTAAACTGCAGGCAAACCTATAATTAGGCTTACCTGTAGATGCACTGGATATCTCTTAAACCTGCACGGTTTAGGAGATATCCCTGTATTTGCATGTGCGGACGTCATGCAGCACAAGCGCATTTAAGCCAACTGAAGCAATGGCACGTACCTGCCGTTGCTTCAGTTGTACTGTGCCGTTCCCGTTCCCAGCTTCGGCCAATCACAGAGCCTGAGCCGCGATACCAGGAAGTAACCTCCGGGATAGATGTCGCCGGCCGGAGGGGGAGACGAGGATGGCTGGGGGGCTTCATTCTCGGGTAAGTAATTCATAATGAGCTAGTATGCTATGCATACTGCCTTTATCTTGCAGGGTGTTTTTTTTTTTTTTCAGGAGGGTTTACAACCACTTTAAGGGGCTGTCTATGACTCAGGGTTTTCCTGGGCACAAGCTGCTGCACGAGCAGTGTGTATGAAGAGACACTTGAAAAGTGTTTTCTGGCCTCAAGGAGAGCGGATCTGACGAGGCTATTGCCTGAGAGAAGTATTAAGAGACAATGGGGTTAATTTATAAAGGCAAGCAGACCGCACTTCGAAAGTGCAGTTGCTCCAGAGCTTAGTAAATGAGATAAAGCTTAATTTTGCAAAGAATACCCAATCACATGCAAGGAAAATAAAAACAGCATTTTTACTTTTTGCTTGCATATGATTGGCTAATGGAAGTCAACAGAGCTTCCCCTTATTTACTAAGCTCTGGTGCAACTGCAGTCTATTTGCCTTTAGTAAATCAACCCCAATGTGTCAATAGACAGGAGCCTGTACAGCTCAAGTTGGGCAGTTTGTTTGTCACAAGGTTGAATGAGATAGCATAGGGAGTCTGCGCTAAGACAGGCTTAGGGACTGCACAGTCCAGATAGCCAGGAGGCTAGAAAATTTATATTTGTCATTGTGATACTGAAAACCCCTTTGAGAATAAACTTTTTTTCTGTTTTTGAAATTTACTTTTGAATGACAGTGGGAAAGCCCTGAAACAGACTTCACTGGTTGAACTGACGATTATTCAAACGGCTCTATACTTGAGTGAACCTCCACAATGTGTACAATTTGGCTAAGCACAGGTGTTATCACATTCTGCATGCCAATCCCAAACTGAGCAATTGCAAAGGTTGAGGAAAGACTAGGTGAAATACCTTATTAAAAATTTGCCAAGAAATTTCTATGGAAAAATGAACTCATGCATATCAGACATGGCACATCCTTCTAGGATACTCTTGTTATGAGTAACAGCTGAATGAGCTCACTTTGTCAGGGTATTAGGTATTTTAAAGCATTTTACTTGTGTCTAGAGAATTGACAATCAGTACAATAAGTAGTTAATCTGCCTACATACAAAAAAAAAAAAAAAAAATCACACTGAGCAAAGCTGCTTCGATGACAGATTTATGTTTTACCCTCATCATTTGTAGCCCAGTAAATTTGTGACTATGAAGTATTTGGAAAGCAGCAGGTGCTGATAACCTGCAGAATAACTCATTGAATGTGAAGCCTTAGTATAAAATGCTGATTTGTTGCTCTAGAAACATGCCTGTCTAAATCCCGAAAGATATCAAAAGATAGGTTTAGAACTTGAGTGTCAGATGACATGTATTTCATTATCATTTAATAAGCAAAATCGGAATTTCACATGATTTTGTTCACTGGCAGATTGTTTCTCCTGTGCCCTGAGCGGTTTATTCATTGCTGCATATTGTCAGGAGATAAGAAATTCATTTTTTCCAAGTCCTTAAAGCTGAACTCCAAGTATGGATATTATTGCATAGATGCATTCTTCCAGCTTGGAGCAATGTAAGAATACAAATGTCATAATTTGTTGCCATTGTTGCTGTTTTCTGAGTCATGTGCCCAGGGGCTGCCCTGCTGCATAGTGAACACAGGAGGCTGTTCAGGCATGGGACCTGGAAGACAGCAGCAATGGCATGGCATATGTAAAACATCACTCCAGAATACACAGCGCTGACCCGCACTCTATCCTTAAACCACTATTAAGACAAGAGCTATATTGTGTTTATAAAGCCTATATGTTGGAGCAGCGCTAAATCTAAATACAATAATATAAATATTGAATCTCAAGAAACATATGCAAAGACAAAAAAAGTGAAACTGTTATATATATATATATATATATATATATATATATATATATATATATATATATATATATATATATTGAATGAAAAATAAATTTAATTAAAAGTCCAGTGCAGAAGTTTTAAAAAGTCAAATATCAAAATGCAGTCCTTCTTCCAGGTGACATCACTCGTTTTTCAGGAGGAGCTGAGTGACATCACTTCCAGTTTAGTTACGGTCGAAACTGGAAGTTTTCAATTTTCAGCATCCTGCTGATGTGTGACCCCACTCTGCTGTGGCTACTTGCATATCTTCAATTTTAAATGTAAACCTACCTTTATTTTAAATAAACCATTGCTTCATACTACACCATGAGGAGATATTTTGCTTATTGCATGTGCGATGACCATTGACGGGTGACATCAAATGGAGATTGCTTTGGTAGTTTGATGCTCAAAATCCCTGGATTTGTGGCGGATTTGTGCCCTTTTTGGGATTTAGCACTAATAAATGATCGTTGACGCTGGGATCTGTTTGTCAGTCACTCACCATTTACTTTGAAAGAAGGACTGCACTTTATTGATATTTGACTTTTTACAATTTTTGCACTGGACTTTTAATCTGATTAATTTTTAATTCAATATTATATATATATATATATATTTATTTTCCCTTTTGTCTTTGCATATGTTTCTTGAGTTTCAATATTTATATTGGTGTATTTAGATTTAGTGCTGCTCCAACATATAGGCTTTTCAACATTATTGGTGTTGGTGACACTAATGCCGCGTACACACCACCGGACTTTCGACGGACAGAATTCTGCAGGACTTTTTGGTGGACTTTCGAACGGAGTTCTGACGGAGTTCCGACGAAACGGACTTGCCTACACATGATCACACCAAAGTCCGACTGATTCGAATGTGATGACGTACTACCTGACTAGAATAAGGAAGTTCGTAGTCAGTATCCAATAGCTGCCCTTGCGTCGTTTGTCCGTCGGACTAGCATACAGGCGAACGTTTTTTTTGACCGGACTCGAGTCCGTCGGAAAAATTTGAAACATGTTCCAAATCTAAAGTCCGTCTTATTTTTCGACAGTAAAGGTCCGATGAAGCCCACACACGATCGAATTGTCTGGTGGATTTGTTCCATCTGACCTTTGCTGTTGAAAGGTCCGGTCGTGTGTACGCGGCATAAAGGAGTTTGGCAGCTTTATCACCATTCTTTTACACCGCACTTTATTATTTGATCATAATTGTAATCTACACACTATAAGTAGCGCATACGTTTATTTCCAATTTCTCACTTATACATATTGTTTTTTTAAAGATCCAAGTGCATATGTAGCTAATACTCTATAAAGTGACCATCCAATATAATGGTTTTTCATAAGAAAATCAATCCTCTATAAAGTGTCTATGCATTGTAATAGTCTCTTATTAGTGCATAATAAACACCATAAACTGTTATTGTGCTGTGCAAATAAATCTTCAAGTTGTGCAAAAGTCTTCACCCAAGTGTTTTAGTGATCCACCACCATCATGCTAGAAACATCCTGACTCCTCATGACAACTGACTACAGGTAAGTCATATAACGCTTATGATCAGCAAGAAATTCACAAATGTACTGCATGTTCCACCACGCTTATTATCAATCGGAAATTTCCCTTCCACAGCAACTTTGGAATATCCACCACTCCTCTCACAAGGATAGAACCATATTCACAGATGTCTCATGCAGGCATTATATAGAAAACAAGGAGGGTCACCATAGTGTAAAATCTTTAAACTTTTATTCAAGTAACAAAATAAGTAATCTTACATACATTCATTGGTGCTATACCTTGCACGAAGGAAATTTCACATGTTAAAATCTCTCACTATTCATGTAAAATGAATTCCAGCAATAAAACTGCATTCACTCTTTTGTATAGTGCTCCTAATGTTTGTTCCTCTTGGTGCCCGATGTACAAGCTCGCCACTTCTGGATGTATGTTGTGTGATTCTAGTTTTGCCCCAATGCATTTCTTCATACCCACGTTTTCAAGAGGCGTGGTCCCCATTGGCTCCCGCTGCCTCCGGACCCGGCGGATCACGGTAAACGGCCACTGATGGCTGCCGTTTACCATGTGATCGCTCCGTCAAATGACGGAGCGATCACATGTAAACAAACCGGCGTCACGTCATGACGCCAGTTCCTCCCTTCCCTCTCTGTTCCGATCGGTACAGTGAGAGGGGAGAAGCGGAGCGTAGGAGAGATGGCAGCAGCGCTGTGGGCTGGATGGGTAGTGCCCACAGCTCTACTCAGTGACAGTACTGTGAAACACTGTGCATTACTCTGCCAATACTGTGCAATAATCTGCCATTACTCTGCAACACTGTGCATTACTCTGCCAATTCTGTGCAATACTCTGCCATTACTCTGCAACACTGTGCAATACTCTGCAACACTGCAATACTCTGCCAATACTCTGCCAATACTCTGCCAATACTCGCCAATACTCTGCCAATACTCTGCCAATACTCTGCCAATACTCGCCAATACTTGCTAATACTCTGCATTAAATTTTAATAGAAACAAATATTTTTTTTTTTTACCAAATTTTCAGTCTTTTTTGATTTATAGCGCGAAAAAAAAAAACCCCAGCGGTGATTAAATACCACCAAAAGAAAGCTCTATTTGTGTGAAAAAAAGGACAAAAAATGAATTTGGGTACAGTGTTGCATGACTGAGTAATTGTCATTCAAAGTGTGAGAGCACCAAAAGCTGAAAATTGGTCTGGTTAGGAAGGGGGTTTAAGTGCCCAGTGGTCAAGTGGTTAAAATATACATGAACTGCAACAGTTTTGTATACAAAAAGTGGCCAAAATACCAGTCAACTACCATGCAAGTACAATCAGCAGCTACAGACAGCATTTGGTTGAGTTCCCTGATAACAAAGAAGGTTTCACTAGTCACAAAATTTATAGATTCACAAATTTTTCCAATAATGACCTTCTTCATTACCAATATGGCAGAGTAAAATGTTGTGTGCATTTAATAAATAAGACTATCATTATTATAGCTTAGATGACGACAACATAACATTTGGCATGCCAATCATGTAGGAAATCATAAATAAAAAAATAAAAAAAATGATCCCATACTTTTTTTTACAACTGTTAATTCATGACTGTGGGGGAAGAGAACCTCCACATGAGTTCATTGGGGATGGTTGTTCGTGGTGGGGGTTGCTTGACACCATGTTACACCCTAAATATGGGTGTAATATGTGACATGGTGTAGAAGGTGGTGTTAGCCTTTAAAGTGAACCTGTGACAAAGAAAGCATGGAAGCTAACATTGCTTAAAAGTCCAATTTTTATCAATAACTTTTACTTATCTAGTAAGAAAATGCAAAGAATAACTAAGGAGGTAAAGGAAATAAAGGGGGGAAAGGAATTTGGGACTTTGAGCGAAATTACGGCCTGGTAGGGTCGTGTATTTCCATCCCTATCAGAGTGATATGCTACTGAGCACGCCGGCAGCAGCCAGCAGGGCAACAGAGAAGAGGTTTTGGGACTTTAAATGAAGCTCATGGTTTGCAACACAGCAGTAGGTGGATTAATAAGTTGTTTAATAATTCATATACAACAATGATAACAAGGATATTCATGATAGCGCTTGACAAAACACATGGGCCAAGTAGTAACACTGGGTACAGTAATCATCATACTTGATACCAGTGTCATGTGACAAGACAGGTAAATGAGTAATAACATTGGTAAACACAGCATTTGCTAGAT
>CM053029.1:368197112-368284612 GCA_028564925.1 Lithobates sylvaticus
TGGTGAGCACTTATATGTGGCATTGGTGGGCACTGATGGGGGGCACTGGTAGGCGCTAATAGATGGCACTGATTAGCAGCACATGTGGGCACTAAGGGGACTGATGTCCCTCTAATCCCTCTAACAGAAGCCGCTGCTTTTTTTTCCTTCGTGCTGACAGCGTGAAGAAAAAAAAACAATCTTTCGGCTATAGCGTGGGCGACAAGTGGTTAATATATTTTTATTGAAAGAAAGAAATTCATGGTAATAAGAATAACAGCAATAAATGGTAGTACTATAGCCATCTATATTTTAAGTTTCATCATACTCTCCTGCCATACAGCATCTAATACTATACATTTCAAATTACACAAATCTGCAACAAAGAAAAATGTACTATCAATGCTAACTTTTTCAGAAAAAAATATTTCCGAATAATTCAAAAGATAGAAAAAGGGAAAAAGAAAAAAGAAGAGAGAAAAAAAACTCCATGTCCTAGTGTTAAGTAGCCTCTCATCAGCTCATCTTGTCTAACTTGTCGGCTGCGGGATAACATGTCTGGCCACAGGCAGCCTCCCAGCGATTGCAGGCTGCCGTCCTGTACCCCCCATCTTCCTGTCAGCTTTAGGTTAATGATTCTGGCCATACACCCCCGGCTGTGGGATTGGTCCATGGCACAAGGGGCTTGTGCCTTTGTGTTTGTGTTAGCATTTTCCTACTGACCAAGTGCACCTGTATCTTTGCCTGTTTGCTTATGGCATTGACCTTCAATAAATTATCAGATTTCTCCATTGTCTGCATTCAGCCCTGACCTTAGCTTCATTTAACAGATACTTCTACTGTCTGCCGTCTGCCCTACCCTTTTTTACATTTAACAGATACTTCTTTGGTCTGCTGCCTGTCCTGACCTTTGCTATGTTACCATATACCTCTACTTTCTGCTTCCCGTCCTGACTATTGCTACATTTCCAGATACCTCTACTATCTGCTGTCTGCCCTGACCTTTGCTAAGTTCCTAGATTGTGCCCATAGCTAGCTGCCAGTCCTGACTTCTCAAGAATGGCTTCCATCTAGTTTCTCCCATCTCTGGTACATGTACTTTCTTCTAACTTGGGTTGGCTAGCAATATTCTACAGCCACAGTATAAAGGTTTGTGTATTAAGTCCTGAAGGCAACCTAGTACTGGTAGAACTACTAGCCTTAAGGCAAGAGGGAAGCTAAAAATGTAGCTACACTTGCCTGCTGTTAACTCTGACTGTGTCTGTCGAACTTTGCACATAGAGCATGACATAAAGAGAGTTGTATTTTTCCAGGGTGAAGCAAACCTTTGACCATTAGTAGCAGAGCTAATGTCCCCATTGAAAGATTGCCTCTCTACTCTTGCTTTGGTGACAGACATAAAATGTTGGGTTTCTCTTCACTTCTGTCTTAGTAGCAATGATTATTGGAATAAATATTGAGAGTTGATCTTCTCAATAGGAACACAGAAATACAAAACCTGAGCAAAGCATCTAACCCTTCCTTTGTCTATTCACAACTAGAACGTTACTATGTAGTGTAATTGTCCTATATACAGTATAGCCTGGGTTTAAAAGTATTCATAATGGGCACTGAAAACACTTTTTTTAATCAAGTGAATATTTAATATGCATGCTGAAAGCCTAGTTGAAGTCACAGAAATACTACATACTGTAAATACTGTATATATGTAGTTAGATATTTATTACCTCTATTTTTAGTTTTACCTCCACTTTCCTGTTCTAGCAATTGCACAGGGAGTCTAAATAGGACTGGGCCATCTGATAAGCACAAGATAAGCACAATTGCTCATAATAATTCACACACCTGTTCAGACAAGCCCCCTCTCCTCTGAAATACAAGTCTGTGTAAGAACACTGAGGAGTAAGGCTGTTATTTAGCTCTGCTAACATAAAGAACTAGGGCGTGAGCAAAAATCAGTCCGAATACAGAATGCAGAGGTACATGATAAACTTATTTTTTTAATAAAAAAAAAAAAAAAAAAAAAATTGTATTAACAATTAAAGGGAACATAACTTGAAAAAGAAGAAAGGATGCAGAAAAAAAGGTACTCTAGAGTAGACAGAGTAGAGCATGGTTATGTGGGCAAGCAGCCCTTTGCCAAAAAACAGTTATGAGACCAACATGACATAAGGTAATAACATTTTTTACCTGTACTACCAGTCTTGTAAAAAGAAGACAAACATTTGTCAGTGTCTGTTTAATTAATAGAAAACTTACTTAGTTTCAAGAAGGAGTTTCATGCTTGTGCCTTGGAACAAGTCACGTAGGACATTATTGACACGGCCATTAACTTCCAATAAATGAACATTCATCCAAGCTGTAAACCCATTTATTCTCGTTTGTGTGGACATTGCTTTATGGTTGTCAGTACAGGATTTAATAAGGTAACTCTAAAATCAATTTAAAAGAGATATTTTAAAATATATTTACCAATTTGTGGTTTAACACCGCACCTGACAATTTATTGTTATATTATGAATAATCTAATTGATTATATAAAAGGGCAGTGTGTGGCTTGTTTTCAGTGTTGTGTTTTAAACAAGTATAAAAGATATTAATGCATATATCTCTTTATTTTAAAATGCAGTTTATAGTAATATGTACATATTTTCATTATTATGGTCAAGACAAAAAAAAAACTGACTGAAATTCATAAATAGAACTGAGCCAGTTGAAAAGCTACATTTTCAAATTGCCCAGTCTTAAGGGAGAACTCCAGCTATGTGAAGCCAACCCACCTGCTACCATCACCCCTGAAGCCTCCTGGGTCTTTTTTTTTTATTTTTTAAACCCTATATATACACACACCTTAACTCTGTCGTTTCCTAGCTGGTCTGTCGACATCACAGATATTTATTTTTCATTTTTTGAGGCAGCGGCATTTTTCTGGACTGTTAGTGCTGCTCATGTAATGATGAAAGAGGATTGCTCAGTCCTGGGGTATTGGGGATAATGCACAATAGAAAAAGTGTGAGCAACAGACTGGATTTTCAGGAAATGGGCAGAATGGTGCAATTGTCATTCTGCCTGATGGAAACCTGGACCAAAGATGGAGCTGGGACAAAGACTTGAGCATGGAAAGTGTATGTAGCTATTGATTCATTTTCTATTTTAATAAAGAGGTGTGTAAAACTGAAAAAAAAAAGAGCTTAGAGTCACACTTTAGGTTTCAAGAGAGACTCTAAGGCTAACAATGAAAGAAAAATATTCTTGATGCTTATCTGACATTCTGATATACTGTATGTACTTTTTCCATATACAGTGCTCAGCATAAATGAGTACACCCCCCTTTGAAAAGTAAGATTTTATTCACCATCTCAATGAACACAAAAACGATTTCCAAAATTTTAACAAAACTGAGGTTTATAGAACATTTGTTTAGCTCATATGAAAGCAAGGTTAAAAATATAACTTGCGTTACAAAATCTTCAGTTTTACTCAGATTAGTTAAGGCAAAATTAATACACCCCACAACAAAAACTACTACATCTAGTATTTTGTATGACCTCCATGATTTGCAAGGACAGCACCAAGTCTTCTAGGCATGGAATGAACAAGTTGGCAACATATTGCAACTCTATCTTTTTCCTTTATTCAAGAACAACCTCTTTTAGAGCCCATATGCCTGATGGAGATTGATGCTCAACTTGTCTCTTCAAAATTCCCCATAGGTGTTCGATTGGGTTCAGACCAGGAAACATAGTTTCATAGGCCACTGAATCATTTTCACCCTGTTCTTCTTCAGGAGAGCAAAAGTGGCCTTAGATGTTTTGGATCATTGTCATGTTGGAAATGTGCAGGACGACCAAGGGCATGGAGTGATGGTAGCATCTTCTCTTTTATCATAGAGTAGTACATCTGTGAATTCATGATAACATCAATAAAATGACATTGCAACCACCATGTTTCACTGTAGGCACCATGCATTTTTCTTTGTACTCCACACCTTTGCAACGCCATATAGTTTTGATGGCATCAGTTCCAAAAACGTTTTTTTTCTTCTTCTTTTTCAGCATGAGCCCTTGTAAATTCTAGTTAGGCTTTTTTGTGCATGTGCTTTAGGAGAGGCTTTCTTCATGGACAACACCCATGCATGCCATTCCTCTGCAGTGTACCCCGTATTGTGTCATGGGAAGCAATCACCCCAGTTTGGCTTTCTAATTCTTTAGCTAACTGCAGTGAACTTGCATGGCAGATTTTCTTCAACCGCTCCTGTCGAGGTGGTAACTTCCTTGGATGGCCTGGACGTCTCTGTGAGATGGTTGCAGTTCCATCTTTGTTACATTTTTGTATTATTTTTTCTACAGTATTCTGACTGATAAGTAAAGCGTTGCTGATCTTCTTGTAGCCTTCGCCTTTCTTGTGTGAAGAAATTATTTTCTTTCTCAGGCCCTTTCAGTGACATTTCTCTTCCATGTGGTGCAATTGCTGAAATAATGAAATGGGATGGGGTTCTCTTTTTTCAGCAACTCCCTTTTATAATCAGCTGTCTGCTGGACACCTGTTTAAGGAATAATTAGACTCACCTGTAGTTGAATTCTTGTTAATTAGGATTTTGTTATCTAAAATTTAGCTTTGCTCCTAAAGCCTTGTACACACAGTACGATTGTTGGCAGGGGATTTTCTGTTGACAGACTGTTGTCCTAAAATCATGTTAGCACGCTCCTTTTGACAATTGTTGTCCAATTTTCAGCCAATTAATGTTGGATGGCAGGCTAGTAAATTTTCAGCGGACAGTGGTTTGACGTCAGATTTTCATATGGTCAGTACACAAATCCGTCACACAAAAGTCGAAAGTACAAACACGCATGCTCGGAATCAATGCTCACCAAACACAAAATTAGCAGAAGGGGTGGCTCTCAAGAGCTGAAATTCCTCGTAGTACGTCACAACGTTCGTGTTTGTTGCACGACAATTGTGTACCATTAGTATGCAAGACAAGATCCTGGCACACGCCCTTTTGACAAAAATCAGACGCTCGGTTGGCCTACAATCGTACCGTGTGTACGAGGCTTAAGACTTTCATTGGGATGTATTCATTTTTGCAACATGTTGAATGAATTTGTTAGAAAAAATACTTTGTGTGTGCAAATCAACAATTCTTGGTTGCAATCAATGGCCCACATTTGTGGGATTATTTTGTAGTATAGTGTCCCATAGAAATGTTGATTCTGAAAGGAAAGTAAAACTGTTCTGACAAATTTGTTGGGGTGTACTCATTTATGCTGAGCACTGTATATGTTGCTACAATGCAATAACACCACATTTAAAATTTTCATATGTGAAACTAAGGCATTATTTTGTAGTGCAAACTGAAACTCACTTTCTTTCTAGATTCATCCAGCTATTGCAGATTAATCAGCAGTCCAAAAATCTGCAGGTGTGATACAAGAGAAACAATGTACTGAGAAAACGTGGAGGCTGCCATTGTTCTTCTGAAAATGTTACTGTGTGGCTATCTAGCTGAAATCAGCAGTTTTAGTAATTTCTGAGTCACAACCCAGAATGCAGGAGTTTTGATTTGACTCTGAAATCCTTGATCTGCATGCTTGCCCCAGATCAGTGACTTAGAAAAAAGTGAGTGGTGTAGCATCAGCATGGCTGCAGGGCAGGTAGAGTTTTCAGAAAGAGGTCACCAATGGTAGCCTCTGTATTTCAGTATTGGCTTCCTTTAAATTTAAAATGGTAAAGCAAAAAGCAATATATAGTTCAGGGCTCTGAAAATTGGGTTACTATAACATTAACATTAATCCAGATGACAGACTTGGCAATTACATGCTATTTTATCTTATTAGCAAATGCTGCATATCCAAGTACTCTTTTGTTAAGGACACAAGGCTCCTTACCAGATAGCAAGGATAACTTGTCACAAATTTGTGGCAGTATCGAGTTATTATGCCGCGTACACACGATCGGACTTTTCATAGGACTAGGTCCGACAGTCTTTCCAACGGACTTTGCAGCGGAGGTCCGCCAGACTTTCAAACGAACGGACTTGCCCACACACGATCACTCCAAAAGTCAGACGAATTCGAACATGATGACGTACAACCGGACTAGAATAAGGAAGTTCATAGCCAGTAGCCAATAGCTGCCCTAGCGTCGGTTTTCGCCCGTCAGACTAGCACGCAGACTACCGGATTTTGACCGGACTCGAGTCTGTCAGAAAGATTTGAAACATGTTTTATTTCTAGGTCCGTCTGACTTTTGGGAAAGAAAAGTCAGCTGGAGCCCACACACGATCGAATTGTCCAACGGATTCCGGTCCGCTGGACCAAGTCTGACGGAAAGTCTGATTGTGTGTACGCGGCATTAGTCTGTTGCTGCACATTTTCATTGGCAAGTTGTACACGTCCTATTTGACACTTTTCCAAATTGTAGAAAATTTACGTTGCAAGTCTTGTGAAGCCTGGCCAGTCTAGCAATAGCTTAGCAAGTCATTTTCAAACTTGCAGCACAATTGCCTGCTTTCTGGGTTCATCAGTCAAAACTATGTCACCATGAAGGGACAAGGGGCTGAGGTATGGAATTATTGACTTTATGGCTTTCACTTTGACTTGTCAGTTTTACTGCAATTTCTTACAATGCAAACATGTGAATTGTCCAATAAATTTGCAATAGGAAACCCAGCTTCCTTTTTATCAGATTTTCATAGCTGGGGCAATCCTCTGCTGCACCACAATGGCATAAACTGTGGGCAAGGGTAGCATCAACTGTTCATAAATCTTCCCCCTTGTGTCTTGAAATGTTGTTATGTTTTCCATTGCAGGTGCTTTACCACTGTAAGCTTCACATTGAATGAACAGACGGTGGAAGTTGAAACGTTCACATAGTTAAACATATGACTTATGCTGCTGCTGCATTGTAAAATTATAATTCTACCCCTCGAAAAAAAAAAAAAAAAAGGTATTTATTTGGGGATACTCGATAACTAGTGTTCCTGGTTCTGTTTCCATGAACCTTGGCGTTCAGCTGTTTTCTCACCCCCGGTTATATTCTCCATAATGTTAATGATATGTAATAATAAAAAAGGATATAAAAGCCTCTTGCACACAGGTGTAAAAAAACACCACATTTGAAGCCATGTAGCATTTTATTTTTCGGATCTGAAAACAGCTGCATTTTCTCTTTTTCTACTGTATGTGTGAATATATAGGGAATGGAAGGCACCTCCTGAGTCCTATACGCAGTTAATTATATGAACAAACAACCAAAAAACTGGTAATTTTCCTCTCCTTGTTCTCCTGATGAAGATTGATATGTGAAACACATTTAGGGTTCTTTCACACGGACGGTCCGTATGTCCGTTTTTCATCCTTCCGTTTTCGGATGAAAAACGGACATACATGTATCCCTATGGGATAGCGGGTGTCAGCGGATGAGCATCCGCTGACACCCGCTCTCGTCCGTGCCCGCTATGCTCCGTTTCTGCAGACGGAGGAAAACCCAATTTTTTCATCCGTCTGCAGAGCGGATCGGGTGACGACGGACTCGACCTGTCAGCTTCCTGCTCAGCGGAGACCGCTCCGGCGATCCCCGCTGAGCAAACGGCTATCCACGGGGCGGATCTGCACTGATCCGCCCCGTGTGAAAGAGCCCTTAGAAAGAGGTCTGCTGTGAAGGAGCTACCTATTTAGGGGGTAGTCTCCCTAAGGATGAGGAGTATTTGTTGTATAACTTTACTATGTAATGTTTTAAAGGAACGACTAATGATTTGTGCATATTTTAAAAAGTATAAATAAATATTTCAATATTTTAATTTCTGGCGTCTTGTGTTGTGCAATCCACTTTAACAAAATCCTCCCATTGTCTCTGTACTTTAACCACTTGCCTACCAGGTACGAACACCTCCTTCCTGACCAAGCCATTTTCAGCTTTCAGCACTGTCGCATTTTGAATGACAATTGCGCGGTCATGCAAGGATGTACCCAAATAAAATTTTTATCATTTTTTCCCCATAAATAGAGCTTTATTTTGGTGGTATTTGATCACCTCTGCGGTTTTTATTTCTTGCGCTATAAACAAATTAAGAGGGACAAGTTTAAAAAAAACGCAATATTTTTTACTTTTTATTATAATAAATATCCAATTTTTTTTTTTTTTAACAAATTTTTTCCTCAGTTTAGACCGATACGTATTCTTCTACATATTTTTGGTAAAAAAAAAATCGCAATAAGCGTCTATTGATTGGTTTGCGCAAAAGTTATAGCGTCTACAAAATAGGAGATAGATTTATAGCATTTTTATTATTATTTTTTTTTTACTAGTAATGGCGGCGATTCGCGATTTTTATCGTGACTGCGACATTGCGGCGGACACTTCGGACACTTTTGACACATTTTTGGGACCATTCACATTTATACAGCGATCCGTGCTATAAAAATGCATTGATTACTGTATAAATGTGACTGGCAGGGAAGGGGTTAACACTAGGGGCGCTGCAGGGGTTAATATGTTCCCTATATGAGTGATTCTAACTGTGGGGGGAGGGGACTGACTGGGGGAGGGGACCGATCGGTGTCCCTATGTACAAGGGACACACCATCGGTCTCCTCTCCTCTGACAGGACGTGGATCTGTGTGTTTACACACACAGATCCACGTCCTGCTCAGTTACCGGGCAATCGCGGGTGCCTGGCGGACATCGCGGCCGCCGGGCACGCGCATTGGGACCCCAGCTACGCGGTGGGCACACGTGCGCGCCTCCTGCGGTGCGCTCGCGCCCCCTAGTGGCAAAAAAGCGAGCGCCGTCACAAGAGCTGCACCGTCCCGCCGTCATTTGACAGTGGGCGGTCAGCTACTAGATAATAAGTGTCCCTGTGCCTGTGTAATGTAAAAAATCTGCCGATCTGTACCTATAGCTGTACCTAAGCTCAGTTCCCAGCGTTTAGCTGATTCTTTGGCTCTCTTCTCTCTCGGCTCACAGTTCCAGTGGGTGGGGCTGAGCCCTCCCTCTGACGTCAGCCGGAGAGAAGGGGAAGAGAAGAGAGAGAGAGCCGATGTAAACACCGTCGGTCAGCTGAGCGACGGAAGCCGCTCTCATAAAGTTACAGATTGCAGAGCACAACATTACACAGGCACGGGAGGAGGGGGGGGTGACAGGTGGTGGTCACTGTTACGAGCATAAAGGGAGGGGAGGGAGGATAAGGACAGAGGAGACACAGAACAATGCATATGACGTAGGCACGTACGCTGACAACTGTATCAGAGCTTAGCAGCCCTGATATATCTGAGTCAGCGTACTGGGGGAAGGCTATAGCCAGGCAGGATCAGCTAGGTATTTCAGGTGTTACAGGGGGTCAAATTACACAGCACAAGCACTGTGATGTATAGCATACTTTAACCACTTCAGCCCCGGAAGATTTTACCCCCTTTCTGACCAGAGCACTTTTTTGTGATCTGGCACTGCGTCGCTTTAACTGAAAATTGCGTGGTCATGCAACTTTGCACCCAACACCCAAACAAAATTGACGTCCTTTTTTTCCCACAAATAGAGCATTATTTTGGTGTTATTTGATCACCTCTGCGGTTTAAATTTTTTGCAATATAAACAAAAAAAGATCGAAATAAAAAAAAAAAACGCATTATTTTTTGCTAGAATAAATATCCCACGAGAATATATAAAAAAAACGTTGTTTTTCTCAGTTTAGGCCGATATGTATTCTTCTACACATTTTTGGTAAAAAAAAAAATCAAAATAAGCGTATATTGATTGGGTTTGCACAAAAGTTATAGCGTCTACAAAATAGGGGATAGTTTTATGGCATTTTTATTTAAAACTATTTTTTTATTAGTAATAGAGGCGATCTGCGATTTTTATCGGGACTGCGACATTATGGCAGACACATCGGACACTTTTGACACTATTTTGGGACCATTGTCATTTATACAGCGATCAGTGCTATAAAAATGCACGGATTACTGTGTAAATGATACTGGCAGTGAAGGGGTTAACCACTAGAGGGCGATGAAGGGGTTAAGTGTGTCCTAGGGAGTGATTCTAACTGTGGGGGGATGGGCTTCAAATCACATGACAGCGATCACTGCTCTCGATGACAGAGAGCAGTGATCTCTGTCATGACACAAGGCAGAATGGGGAAATGCCTTGTTTACATAGGCACTTCCCCGTTCTGCGGCTCCGTGACACAACCACCGGGAGCCTGGCGGACATCGAGTCTTCCGGTCCCGTAGGCACTGTCATTCTGTACGTGGCAGGCGTGCATGCCTGCTATCCCTGCCTCTTAAAGGGGACGTACAGGTATGCCCATTTGCCCACCACTGCCATTGTGCCGACGTATATCTGCGTGCAATGGTGGGCAAGTGGTTAAGGGAACAGGATCCATTTATTTAAATTTTTTGGGGGTTAACAAAAACTAAGTAAATTTAGGCACCCTAAAGGAGTTGTAAAGTCTCAAGGTTTTTCACCTTAATGCATTCTATGCATTAAGGTGAAAAACATTCTGTGCTGCAGCTACCCCCCAGATCCCTCCTTTTTCTTACCTGAACCCAGTCTTTCCAGCGTTGAGCAGAGTTGAGCACGAGCCCAGTAGCTCCAGCTGCTGTCCCAGGTCCTCATTGGATAGATTGATAGCAGCAGGAGCCATTGGCTCCCACTGCTGTCATCAAATCCAGTGACACTGGAGTCAGGGTACGGGGCCGAGTCCTGCTGTCTGTGTCAAAGGACGCAGCAGCAGGACTCAGGAGCAGGCCCGCAGGAGTGTCCCTGTGGAATGCGGCTTTCCGTGGGGGCACTCGATGAGGAGGAGGAGCCAGGAGCACCGCCAGGGGACCCCAGAAAAGGAGGATTGGGGCCACTCTGTGCAAAACCCTTGCACAGAAGAGGTAAGTATGACATGTTTGTTATTTTTTTATTTTTTTAAATGAACCTTTACAATTACTTTAAATGCCCAAACAAGCCCATTTGGATATTCACATTGAAATAGTATAAAAGGGATGTGGTACTCTTTAATTCTTTTGGCAGCACTATAATACTGGGACATGCTCCATAGGTACATTGTTGTCTATAGGACAATGCACACAACTGCATAAAGATCCATAATGTGGTAATATCTTCAGAGCCACAAAAAAAAAAAAATTACATTTGAGTGCAGTAATCCATGTGCATGTATATGCAAGTATATACGAGAGCATACATATAAATTGTACAGTATTACTAGCACTAGAAGAAGGCAAAGAAGCATATGCATGTTTATGTGCCAGGTCCTTATGGAACAGGCTAAACCTTTTAGTTTTCAACAGAGTATCGGAGGGTTAGACTTTCTGTATTGTTTCTATTGCTGTCTGTGTCCCTGATGGGGAGATTTATCCTATTTGTTCTGAAATCCATTGTTCCTGAGATAGAAAGTGACTGGAAATCCAAAAGTTTAGAGTTGTCACCACAGCAATGGGTGAGGTCAATTGTTCAATAGTTGCAAATGTATGGGTGACAACAAAGATGGTAGTTACCCTTAATTTGGGAGATTTCCTCTCTTTTCTTGTTGATTCTTCAGGACAGGTACATTTTTGCCATTGATCAGTAAACATATTTAAATAGGGGTTTTATTCCCTCCATTCTCTATCCAAAACTAAAAAAAAAATGTTTGCCTCTACATAGATTTTGATTTACTAAAGACAAAGAGGCTGTTCACTCTACAATTGAGTTTTTTCCCTAGATAAGTGACTGAGGTGAAACTCTAACATCCATCTTCCAATATTGAGCAAGCAGATATCCTTTTTGTATTTTCCTTGCACATAAATTGGTATTTTTTGTACTACTTTGTACTACATTCACTACGCTAAAGGAAATCCCCCTTGCAAAATTAACAGCATATTTATTTTTAGTAACTCAACCGCATAGGCTTTAAACTTCTGGGGAAGAGGGATCTAGTAGAGGCTATGACAAGTTTATGGACCTGGAAACAGAAGCAGAAAGCTCTCCCCATTGGAAATACACTATATTGTCAAAAGTATTGGAATGTCTGCCTTTACACACACATAAACTGTAACGCCGAGCGCTCTGGGTGTCCCATCCATCCCGGAGCGCTCACGGCGTCCTCTGCCCTGCAGCTCCTCGGTCAGCTACCCTGACCGGAGGCGCTGCCCTGTCTCCGGGATGCGATCCACGGCCCGCCCGGGGATCGCATCCCGCTCCCCTCACCTTTCCTCACCGGCTCCTTCCGGCGCGCGCGCGCCCCCCCGCTCCCCAGGCGTGCGCGCGCGACTCTACTTTCATTTAAAGGGCCAGCGCACAATTAATTGGTGCCTGGTCCAATTATCCGTTTTGCCAGAATCCTTCTTATACCCACTTCCCCTTCCTGTCCTGGCCGGATCTTGTGTTGCCTTATGTGCCCAGTGAAAGCGTTTTGTGTTTGCTCCTACTCGTGTATCCAGATCTCTGCTGTTGCCCCTGACTACGAACCATTGCCACCTGCCTAGACCTTTTGCTACGTTTGACCTCGCCTCTGCTTAATCCTTGTGTACCGCGCCTGTCTCAGCTGTCCGTGGGGTCGAGTTGCTATTGGAAGACACAACCTGGTTGCTACCGCCGCTGCAAGTCCATCCCGCCTTGCGGCGGGCTCTGGTGAAAACCAGTAGCAACATTAGAACCGGTCCTCCAATACAACCCGTGCTATCGCCCCATTGGCATAGGGGATCCACCTCCTGTTTCCCGCCACACCCGGAGCGTGACAGTAGATCTGGCCATGGATCCCGCTGAGGTCCCGCTGCCTAGCCTCTCGGATCTGACCACGGTGGTCGCTCAACAGGGACAGCAATTGGCGCAATTGACTGCTATGTTACAGCAGCTTCTGCCATCTCCACCGCCAGCTCCTACATCTCCCTCACCACGAGTTGCTGCTGCTAGAATCTGCCTGTCCCTTCCTGAGCCGAGGGTTCCTATCCCAGTGTTCCCTCCATCTGGAGATGTTGTCGGACCAGTTCCCCACAGAACGGTCAAAGGTGGCGTTCGTGGTTAGCCTGCTATCGGATAAGGCCCTAGCCTGGGCTACACCGCTATGGGATCGTGGCGATCCTGCCACAGCTTCAGTTCCAGCCTTCTTTTCTGAAGTTCGTAGTGTCTTCGAGGAGCCAGCCCGGGCTTCCTCAGCCGAGACGGCTCTCCTGAACCTTGTCCAGGGGAACTCTTCAGTAGGCGACTACGCCATTCAGTTCTGCACCCTGGCATCTGAACTCTCTTGGTACAATGAGGCCCTCTGCGCGACCTTCAAAAAAGGCCTATCCAGTCACGTCAAAGATGTGCTGGCCGCACGAGAGATTCCTGCTACCCTGTCTGAACTTATCCAGCTGGCCACCCGCATTGACATGCGTTATACCGAAAGACGCCTAGAGTTACGCTAGGAGAAGGACTTTGTTCGCGTCAGGCGGTTTTCTCGCCTGGCACCTCTCTTCCAGAACCCTCCGCAACCCGTTCCTGCGCCTCCCGCTGAGGAGGCTATGCAAGTGGATTGTTCTCGCCTGACCACACAGGAGAGGTCTCGCCGCTGAGACCATAATCTGTGCCTGTATTGCGCCAGCCCTGATCATTTTTTAAAGGACTGCTCTATCCGCCCTCAGCGTCTGGGAAACGCTCGCACCTAGCTAACGTGGGAGAGGCGTTGCTAGGTGTGGAATCTTCCTCTCCACGTCTGACCGTTCTAGTGAGGATTTCTCTGACCAAGAAATCCTCTTTTTCCGCTGTAGCCTTTCTGGACTCTGGCTCTGCAGGGAACTTCATTGAAGCCTCACTCATCAACAAATTTAATGTTCCAGTCATCCGTCTTGTCAAGCCATTTTTCATCACCTCGGTAAATGGTCAAAATTTGAACTGTGTCGTGCGTTATCGCACCGAACTTCTCCTCATGAAGATTGGAGTTCTCCATCATGAAAAGATTGACTTTTTTGTATTACCCAACTGTACCTCTGAGATCCTTTTGGGCCTATCCTGGCTCCAGCTGCATTCTCCTACCCTCGATTGGGCCTCGGGGGACATCAAAAGTTGGGGTCCTTCCTGCCATAGGCATTGCCTCAAAGCGGTGCCCACTAAACGAGTTTCCATCACTACCTCTCTGCCTAGCCTCCCCAAGCCTTACCAGGACTTTGCTGATGTGTTTTGCAAAAAACAAGCTGAGGTCTTGCCGCCACATAGACCCTTTGATTGCCCTATTGATCTTCTTTCTGGGACCACTCCGTCCCGTGGCAGGATCTACCCTCTCTCCATTCCGGAGACACAAGCTATGACAGAGTACATCCAGGAGAACCTCAAGAGAGGTTTCATCCGCAAGTCTTCTTCCCCTGCTGGAGCAGGATTCTTCTTTGTCGCCAAAAAGGACGGGTCCTTACGTCCCTGCATTGACTATCGTAGTCTTAATAAGATCACTGTAAAGAATCGCTACCCACTGCCTCTTATCTCAGAACTTTTTGACCGTTTGCGTGGAGCAAGCATTTTCACCAAACTGGACCTCCGGGGCGCATATAATCTCATCCGTATCCGTAAAGGCGATGAGTGGAAAACCGCCTTTAACACCCGTGACGGACACTTTGAATATCTTGTCATGCCCTTTGGTTTATGCAATGCTCCTGCGGTCTTCCAAGACTTTGTGAATGAGATTTTCAGAGATTTGCTGTACTCCTGTGTTGTCTATCTGGATGATATCCTGATTTTCTCCTCTAGCCTAGAGGAACACCGTCTTCATGTCCGTCAAGTGCTCCGTGATAACCATCTTTACGCCAAACTAGAGAAATGTCTCTTTGAACGCTGCAGTCTTCCGTTCCTGGGTTACTTAGTCTCTGGGCAAGGTCTCCAAATGGACCCTGAGAAACTTTCTGCCGTCCTGAACTGGCCACGTCCTACCGGGCTACGGGCCATCCAGCGTTTCCTCGGATTCGCCAACTATTATCGCCAGTTCATTTCCCACTTCTCCACCATTGTCGCGCCTATTGTGGCATTAACCAAAAAGGATGCGAATCCGAGGTCCTGGCCCCCTCAAGCTGATGAGGCATTTAACCACCTCAAGTCTGTCTTTGCCTCTGCACCCGTTTTATCCAGGCCTGACCCTCTCAAACCGTTTCTCCTGGAAGTCGATGCCTCCTCTGTGGGAGCTGGAGCCGTGCTTCTCCAGAAAGACTCCAAGGGCAAGAACATCACTTGTGGTTTCTTTTCTAGGACCTTTTCCCCCCCTGAAAAGAACTATTCTATCGGAGACCGTGAATTACTGGCCATTAAGCTAGCACTTGAGGAATGGAGACATCTCCTCGAAGGATCCGTTCACCTCATCACGATCTTCACGGATCACAAAAATCTCTCTTATCTCCAGTCCGCCCAGCGATTAAACCCACGCCAAGCTAGGTGGTCGTTGTTTTTTGCCCGCTTCAACTTCGAGATCCATTTCCGTCCTGGGGACAAGAATGTCAGGGCTGACGCCCTATCTCATTCCAACGATACTTCTGAGTCCGAGTCTCCTGTACAACACATTGTACCTCCTGAGTGTCTGATCCCTTCTGCCCCTGCCTCCTTGCTGCAAGTTCCTCCTGGGAAAACCTTGGTCCCTCCACGTCTTCGTCTTCAGATCCTCAAATGGGGTCACTCCTCTCATCTGGCTGGTCATCCTGGAGTCAAGAAATCCTCCCAACTGATTTCCAGGTATTACTGGTGGCCCTCCTTAAAAAAGGATGTGACGGACTTCGTACAGGCCTGTACTATATGTGCTCGAGACAAGACCCCTCACCAAAAGCCTGCTGGTCTTCTTCACCCTCTGCCTGTGCCTGAACGACCTTGGGTCTACATAGCTATGGACTTCATCACAGACCTTCCTCCTTCCCACGGCCACACTACCATATGGGTGGTCGTGGATCGTTTCTCCAAAATGGCACATTTTGTCCCGCTTCCAGGTCTCCCTTCTGCACCTACACTTGCAAAACATTTCTTCCTCCAGATTTTTCGTCTTCATGGACTTCCATCTCACATCGTCTCGGATAGAGGCGTCCAGTTTGTGTCTAAGTTCTGGAGAGCTCTCTGCAGTCAATTGAAAGTCAAACTGGACTTCTCCTCTGCCTACCATCCACAGTCCAATGGACAAGTGGAGAGAGTCAACCAAACCCTTGGGGCCTACCTGCGACACTTTGTCTCTGCTCGTCAAGACGACTGGGCTGACCTCCTGCCCTGGGCCGAATTCTCTTACAACCTGAAAGAATCTGAGTCCTCCTCTAAATCACCCTTCTTCGTGGTTTACGGCCGTCATCCTCTTCCCCCCCTACCCATCCCCACTTCTTCCGGAGTCCCCGCTGTAGACGTCACCCAAGAGCTGTCGTCCATCTGGAAAGAGACCCAAAAGTCGCTTGCCCTGGCCTCTTCTCGCATGAAGAAACATGCTGACATTAAGAGAAGACCTCCTCCTGTATTCTCCCCTGGTGATAGGGTGTGGCTCTCCTCCAGGTACATCAGGTTCCGCATCCCCAGTTACAAGTTGGGTCCCCGCTACCTCGGTCCATTCAAGATCAAGGCTCGGATCAATTCCGTGTCCTACAAACTGCATCTTCCTCCTTCCCTCCGCATCCCCAACTCTTTCCATGTTTCCCTCCTCAAACCCTTTGTTCTTAATCACTTTTCCCCCAAGGTCACCGCTCCTGCTCCGGTTACCGGCTCCTCCGACATCTTCTCCGTTAAAGATATCCTCGCCTCTAGAACCGTCCGAGGTAGACGCTTCTATCTTGTTGACTGGGAGAATTGTGGTCCCGAGGAGAGGTCCTGGGAACCTGAGGGTAACATCATTGACAAGGATCTCATCCTCAGTTTCTTGGGTTCCAAGAAGAAGGGGAGGCCCAAGAAGAGGGGGAGACCCAAGGGGGGGTACTGTAACGCCGAGCGCTCCGGGTGTCCCATCCATCCCGGAGCGCTCACGGCGTCCTCTGCCCTGCAGCACCTCGGTCAGCTCCCCTGACCGCAAGCGCTGCCCTGTCTCCGGGATGCGATCCACGGCCCGCCCGGGGATCGCATCCCGCTCCCCTCACCTTTCCTCGCCGGCTCCTTCCGGCGCGTGCGCGCCCCCGCTCCCCAGGCGTGCTCGCGCGACTCTACTTTCATTTAAAGGGCCAGCGCACAATTAATTGGTGCCTGGTCCAATTATCCGTTTTGCCAGAATCCTTCTTATACCCACTTCCCCTTCCCCTTCCTGTCCTGGCCGGATCTTGTGTTGCCTTATGTGCCCAGTGAAAGCGTTTTGTGTTTGCTCCTACTCGTGTATCCAGATCTCTGCTGTTGCCACTGACTACGAACCATTGCCACCTGCCTAGACCTTTTGCTACGTTTGACCTCGCCTCTGCTTAATCCTTGTGTACCGCGCCTGTCTCAGCTGTCCGTGGGGTCGAGTTGCTATTGGAAGACAAGACCTGGTTGCTACCGCCGCTGCAAGTCCATCCCGCCTTGCGGCGGGCTCTGGTGAAAACCAGTAGCAACATTAGAACCGGTCCTCCAATACAACCCGTGCTATCGCCCCATTGGCATAGGGGGTCCACCTCCTGTTTCCCGCCACACCGGAGCATGACATAAACTTTAAATGGCATCCCAGTCTTAGTCCAATAATGAGTTGGCCCATCCTTTGTAGCTATAACAGCTTCAACTCTTCTGGGAAGGCTTTCCACAAGGCTTAGGAGTGTGTCAATGGGAATGTTTGACTATTCTTCCAGAAGCGCATTTGTGAGGTCAAGCACAGTTTCTGCTCTAATTCATCCCAAACGTGTTCTATCGGGTTGAGGTCAGGGCTCTGTGCAGGCCAGTCAAGTTCCTCCACCTTAACGCACTCATCCATGTCTTTATGGACCTTGCTTTGTGCACTGGTCCAAATCATTTGGTGAAGGGATTGGGCTTGGCTTAGTTCCATTGAAGGGAACTCTTAAGGTGTCAGCATTCCAAGACATTTTGGACAATTTCATGCTCCCAACATTGAGGGAACAGTTTGGGGATTGCCCCTGTGACGGATCCTGTTCAGGGTCAGACTTTAAGGCTCCTAGTTAATTGGAATGACTATTCAACAGACATTAACATAAACATTAACACAGGGCTAATTAGCACAACAACATTGTGTGGAATACACCTTACAAGCCAGACCAGCCTCATTTACACAACAGACAGGTGGCTTGAGTTCATGACATTAGCATCTGACAGCTTGTGTCCCATTCAGTCTATTGCTAATATGCCAAATACATATACAGTCTGTGTCTTGTCTTGGGGGGCTAGCATGGACCTGAATCCAAGTAAAACCAGCTCAGCGGTCCCCAGGCATGCAGCTCACAAAGAGCACCTAGATAATAGGGGTAACCAGTGCGCTCAACCAAAAACTATTAAATCAAATAAGGAGAAAAATGGAAAAGGAAAGCAGCCAACATATAAGTGATCTCACACTTGTAAAGGTAAAATTGAATGAAGAGGGTATGTGGCGCTAACCCTTATGTAAATCAATAAATAATCTAAAAATAATCTAAAATGACCAGTTTGCAAAGCTCAGAGTATCCGAAAGATGAGTGACCTTTCACATAAATAGATATATAAAAACATAAAATACTGAACTAAATAGATAAAATTCCTTAATAGCAATACACATAAAATATTGAATAAATATAAGACGTGTGTGAAAAATGAAAAAATATTCAATAAAAGTGATGGTGCTAAAATAACCGTGCTGAAAATAAATATATGTGCTGGGGTAAAAATGATGATGGAGTTGGGTTAAAAATAGTGAACACGAAATCTTCTAGCAATAAAAGGTGCACAGTGCAACGTGCAAAATATGTGAATAAAGAACCAATAGAGAACCGATAAATTGGTTCTGAAAGTGCAAGGAAATTGCAAGGGAAATTAATGATTGAATGTGCAGAAATATCCAAAATAATAAAAAAGTGACCATACAGATGAAAAGAGTGTGTCACTGTAGGTATGGTATAATCAGATGATACCAAAACAATAATATCGCTGAAAAAAATTATTAAAAAATAAAAGTAAAATTTGGTGCACTACAAGTCCCAGCTTGTAAAGAAAAAAATGGCGGAAAATAAACGATAAAGTCCACAATCTGGAACAATGAAGAGCATAATGCTCTGGAATAAGTGAAGGTGAGTAGAAATATTCAGGAATCTTTGTGTTGATCACAGTGATGATCCGTGCAGGCAGTGCTCTGTGCTGACTTCAGGGGTGCACCCTACTAGTTCCCCCAGCCTCTCACCTCTATTTGCGGCCCCTACAGGCCTAGTGGAGCAGATAGCCTCTAAAGTGGCAAGCCTGGTCACTTTCCGGGTCCTCTTTCTTATGGGCTCCTATAGGCTTCCATGGGCTCCTATGGACTCCTACTCCGATCCGAAAAGGCACTCCAGGGGTAAGGGGTCACTCACGGGTTAGATCAGCATGTAGGGGTTAAAGGTACAAAGAAGCGCTCCAATGTGTAGTAAAAAACAGGTTTATTGAAACAAAAATAATATCCACTCACATTTAATGTTTTCTTGCATCAGCATAGATGAACTTCCGGTCGCGGCCGCAAACCGGAAGTAGAGCGATAGGCACCTGACTTCCTTCCTCCCTCACTAGTATCGTCACTAGCACATGTGACTTTGTCAAAGGGTAAGGCTGTCAGGTGTCTCTGGGCCTATTTATACAGTGGTCAATTGACGCTGTGCTGACAGCGGTGTAAATGACTAAAAGTTGACATTTGGACATACATAGTAGGACTTGATGACATATGTAATCCTAATCTGAGAAAAATAATCTATTTTTATTACATATAAAAGTCTGAAAATAAGGAAATAATTTAGCCTCATGGTATAATAATAAATAACAATCACAGTGCCATCCAGTGGCCGGAGGTGTAAATTGATTTCTAAAAGTAGGAGAGACTACTCAATAGTGACATCCAGTGGTAGTAGATAAAAATAGGAGAGACTACTCAATAGTGACATCCAGTGGTAGTAGATAAAAATAGGAGAGACTACTCAATAGTGACATCCAGTGGTAGTAGATAAATGGGCGGCACAGTGGTGTATGGGCGGCACAGTGGTGTAGTGGTTAGCACTCTCACCTAGCAGTAAGAAGGGTCGCTGGTTCGAATCCCAACCACGACACTTCCTGCCTGGAGTTTGCATGTTCTCCCTGTGCCTGCGTGGGTTTCCTCCGGATACTCCGGTTTCCTCCCACAATCCAAAGACATGCAGGTAGGTTAATTGGCTTCTGTCCAAAAATTGGCCCTAGTATATGAATGGGGACCTTGGATTGTGGGCTCCTTGAGGGTAGGGACTGATGTGAGTGTGCAATGTACAGGGATGGGGGCAATTGTAGACACTCAGGTTGAACTGGATGGACTGATGTCTTTATTCAACCTTACTAACTATGAAACTATAAAAATGACCATCAGGAAATATCCTTCATGTATGCCATCTAGTGGTCACTTGTAAGATTGGCCATATTCTTTAAAAATTCCAATTCTATTAGAAGAACTTTGTTAAAATTATGTATGGACTCTGTAGATGAGTGGTTTCATTTTTTCAATAACAAAGGGTTAGATCTATTAGATCTCTTGATAAAAAGAAAACAAAAGAAAGTGAGGATAATAAACAAAACTATAGAAGAAATCAAATTAACCCTAGAACCACTAAAAGATACACCAGAATTCCATACATTATCCAAACAACTAAGTAGAGATATAGAACAAAAAGACAAGGAAAATGCAGCTAGAAAAAAGAAAAAATATCAAAGAGATGTAAAAGACTTCGATGATGACCTTGTTTTTAAATGGCAAAATAAACCAGATGAGCCGGGAATCAATTCCAATGCCAGCTCACCTGTGAAAGAGGTCAGACTAGACCTGAATCCCAAAGAGGAAAAACAGAGAGAAATTCCCTCAAACACTAATGCCCATGGCAATTATAATGGGTATAATACACCAAACCAAAAACCGAGATGGAACAACAATAACTATAACTGGAAAAAAACATTTTGGAAGAACAATTGGAATAATGGTTATAACAACAACTTCCAGGGAAGACCATACCAGCAACCCCCCTACAATAGAAGATCACCAACACCTCCTTGGAGGAACCAAGAAAGAGAAGGAGAAAGAAATCATTATATAGACAAAAGTAGGAGAGACGACAGAACATGGAGAGAGGAAAGACCGTATCATCAAGACGACAGAAGAAGTATATCCCCACATAACAACTACTACACTGTACCAGTATACAATAAGTTTGAAAACCTGAGAAGGTACGATGATGGGAGATCGCCAGCCTATCAGAGGTACCCTCAGGAGAGGCAAAAACAAGAAAGAAGTCCTGCACGTTTTTTAGATCAAAGACGACGAAATTCCCCAAGACGCCACCACCAAGAAGACAGACCCCGGAGACCCGACAGATACACCCCGGAAGACAACAAGAACAGAAAGACCGGAAAAGAAGAAGACAAGAAACCGGAACATCAGAGGGACAGACACAGAGAAGATCACTCGAGAAAAACCCCAAGGAGATCAATGGAGAAGAAGAATATAAGAAACGAAAAACGCGAAGAGGATGCCGGGCAGGAGTCAAGAAGCAAAAGGAAAAGAGAATAATAGGAGATGGAATTATTAATATAAGTGGAGTGGTACTAACACAGGAAGAGATTAAAGTGCTAGATAAAGGATTAAAATTTGCCCCAATAAAAAACATCAACAAATTTAATGCATATGTGGATATAAATAAGTTCATAAGGAGCCTCAATATAAAGAAATACATGCTCAATAATACAGGAGTAGGAAGAGGAACCAAGATACCCGACAACAATGGAATACAGTACAGTAACCTGAAGAACAAATCACTGTTTAACCCACCACCGGGAAATGAAGGACACATAGAAGTTTTCAAAAAATTGGTACTGAAAGATCTGCAAGAACTGAAAATAAAAAAGGTTTATAACCCTGGTGACATAAAAAATGGGATAAAGAAGCTTGAAGCAAGAAAAGACATCGTGATACGTCAAGCAGACAAAGGAGGAGCCATAGTTATACAGTCTAAGGTAGATTACAATGATGAAATCAACCGACAACTAAATGATGAGACCACCTATCAGAAACTTCTAAGTAATCCAACGATGAGATATAGGAAAGAACTTACTTGAATAATCCAGAAAGGCTCAGATAAAGGACTACTAAACAAAAAAGAGAGTAAATACCTACAACCCAACATCTGTAGGGTACCTGTCATTTATACAGTACCGAAGGTACACAAAAACAGTGACAAACCCCCTGGGAGACCCATAGTGAATGGCATTAACTCAGTGTGTGCAAGAATGGGGGAATATATAGATGGCTTCCTACAACCAGTGGTCAAGAAAACAAAATCTTATCTCAGGGATACAAAGCACCTCATTCAGCTTCTCAATACACTTAATCTAAAAGATGGTCCCATTTACTTGGCAACGGCAGATGTAGGGTCACTCTATACAATTATAAACCATGAGGAGGCAATACAGGCCACAAAATGGGCCCTTAGAAATCTCAGTGAACTCAAATGTGTACAGAGAAGGTTCCTATTAGACTGTCTTAAATTCAGCCTAGACTCAAACTATTTTTGGTTTAATAGTACTTATTACAAACAGATATGTGGTATCACGATGGGAGCAAAATTTGCTCCCAGTGTAGCTAATCTATACATGGCCGAATGGGAAGAAGAGGCCCTGTACAAACAGTTTCCGCACCAACTAATTCTATATAAAAGATATATTGACGACATTATCATAATTTGGTCTGGAGACAGAGACAGTCTCACAGATTTCTGCTTTCGACTAAACACGAACACTAAAAATATTAAGCTCACTTGGGAGATTAGCACAGACAAAATTAATTTTCTAGATCTACTAATTAAGAAAGAGGAAAACTTCCTTACTACACAGACTTATTTTAAAACAGTAGATAGAAATAGCTATCTTCCGCTGGATAGCTGTCATCACAACACTTGGCTCGAAAATATTCCAAAGGGACAGCTGATCAGATTAAGGCGAAATTGTTCGGATAAACAGACCTACATGAAACAAGCTGAAATGATTGGAGAGAGATTCATACAAAAGGGATACAAGACAGCATTCATTGAAGAAAAGATACAAGATATTGCACATGTAGACAGAGATGCACTAATAAAAGATACCACCAAAAAAATAGATGATAAAGAAAGAGTACCAATTATAATGGATTTTAATGTACAACACAAACATGTAGAGAAAATTTTTAAAAAACATTGGGATATTTTAAAAACAGATCGACACCTTAGTACCATTCTCCCAGAAAGACCCAAATTCACTTACAGGCGGGCTCCTACCCTAAGAGACAATTTGGCTAAAAATGTGCTAGACCCACCACCTAAGAAGACTTTTTCGTTCTTTGAGGGGAAGGGATACTACCCATGCAAAAAGTGTTATGCATGTCGACATACTAAAGAGCCCAAGAAAAAGAAGTCTTCCTTCACATCTACTGTCACAAATAAGGACTATGATATTGAAGACTTCATAACATGTAAGACTGAGGGCGTAGTATACCTAATGGAGTGCCCTTGCAAGATCCAATACATAGGAAGGACAAAAAGAGAATTGTGGAAGAGATTGCGGGAACATGTCCAAAACATTAAAAAGGGTTTTGACAAGCACAGCTTATCAAGGCATTATGCCAAATATCACAAAAAAGATCCCTCGTCCCTAAAAATATGTGCCATCGAAAAATATAAGCCACACTGGAGAGGTGACAATAAGATTATTAGAATCAGCCAAGCTGAATCCAGATGGATATATGAATTGTGTACACTCAGACCATGGGGACATAATGTCGAATTCGACTTGAATTGTTTTATATCCAATTATTGATTACATGCTGGTATATTATTAATATTTATTTTAATGATTTTACCAATATGATTAATTTTCTCCCTATATTTTAATTATTTTTAGTCGGGTCTCTTTTTATTATGTAAGGTCTCTTTATCTAAAAAATATTTTTATTAGACCTTTTTACATCTTGAAACTACATTTTTATACATAATTTTAACAAAGTTCTTCTAATAGAATTGGAATTTTTAAAGAATATGGCCAATCTTACAAGTGACCACTAGATGGCATACATGAAGGATATTTCCTGATGGTCATTTTTATCTACTACCACTGGATGTCACTATTGAGTAGTCTCTCCTATTTTTATCTACTACCACTGGATGTCACTATTGAGTAGTCTCTCCTATTTTTATCTACTACCACTGGATGTCACTATTGAGTAGTCTCTCCTACTTTTAGAAATCAATTTACACCTCCGGCCACTGGATGGCACTGTGATTGTTATTTATTATTATACCATGAGGCTAAATTATTTCCTTATTTTCAGACTTTTATATGTAATAAAAATAGATTATTTTTCTCAGATTAGGATTACATATGTCATCAAGTCCTACTATGTATGTCCAAATGTCAACTTTTAGTCGTTATTTACACCGCTGTCAGCACAGCGTCAATTGACCACTGTATAAATAGGCCCAGAGACACCTGACAGCCTTACCCTTTGACAAAGTCACATGTGCTAGTGACGATACTAGTGAGGGAGGAAGGAAGTCAGGTGCCTATCGCTCTACTTCCGGTTTGCGGCCGCGACCGGAAGTTCATCTATGCTGATGCAAGAAAACATTAAATGTGAGTGGATATTATTTTTGTTTCAATAAACCTGTTTTTTACTACACATTGGAGCGCTTCTTTGTACCTTTAACCCCTACATGCTGATCTAACCCGTGAGTGACCCCTTACCCCTGGAGTGCCTTTTCGGATCGGAGTAGGAGTCCATAGGAGCCCATGGAAGCCTATAGGAGCCCATAAGAAAGAGGACCCGGAAAGTGACCAGGCTTGCCACTTTAGAGGCTATCTGCTCCACTAGGCCTGTAGGGGCCGCAAATAGAGGTGAGAGGCTGGGGGAACTAGTAGGGTGCACCCCTGAAGTCAGCACAGAGCACTGCCTGCACGGATCATCACTGTGATCAACACAAAGATTCCTGAATATTTCTACTCACCTTCACTTATTCCAGAGCATTATGCTCTTCATTGTTCCAGATTGTGGACTTTATCGTTTATTTTCCGCCATTTTTTTCTTTACAAGCTGGGACTTGTAGTGCACCAAATTTTACTTTTATTTTTTAATAATTTTTTTCAGCGATATTATTGTTTTGGTATCATCTGATTATACCATACCTACAGTGACACACTCTTTTCATCTGTATGGTCACTTTTTTATTATTTTGGATATTTCTGCACATTCAATCATTAATTTCCCTTGCAATTTCCTTGCACTTTCAGAACCAATTTATCGGTTCTCTATTGGTTCTTTATTCACATATTTTGCACGTTGCACTGTGCACCTTTTATTGCTAGAAGATTTCGTGTTCACTATTTTTAACCCAACTCCATCATCATTTTTACCCCAGCACATATATTTATTTTCAGCACGGTTATTTTAGCACCATCACTTTTATTGAATATTTTTTCATTTTTCACACACGTCTTATATTTATTCAATATTTTATGTGTATTGCTATTAAGGAATTTTATCTATTTAGTTCAGTATTTTATGTTTTTATATATCTATTTATGTGAAAGGTCACTCATCTTTCGGATACTCTGAGCTTTGCAAACTGGTCATTTTAGATTATTTTTAGATTATTTATTGATTTACATAAGGGTTAGCGCCACATACCCTCTTCATTCAATTTCACAAAGAGCACCGTTCCCCCAAATGCCAGGGCCCGTAATCAGTTGGCAAGAGGCTTGCATTTAGTCCTCTCAAAAAGCCTGTGTCCCGGCTAGGTCTGTCACAGCCCCTTTTTGTTCCAACATGACTGCACACCAGTGTACAAAGCAAGGTCCAAAAAAAAGACATGGATGAGCGAATTTGAGGTGGTGGAACTTGACAGGCCTGCAGTCCTGACCTCAACCCGATAGAACACCTTTAGGATGAATGAGTTGAGAAGAATGGTCAAACATTCCCATAGACACACTCCTAAACTTTGTGGACAGCCTTCCCAGAAGATTTCAAGCTGTTATAGCTGCAAAGGGTGGGCCAACTCAATATTAAACCCTACAGACCAAGACTGGGATGCCATTAAAGTCCATGTACTTGCAAAGGCAGACGTCACAATACTTTTGACAATATAGTGTATAGATAGGAAACCATTTTAACTGTCCAGTGACTACAGAAAAACAAAATATTATGGCGTGGACCAACCCTTTACCAGAAATTAGTCATATAACACCTATACTATTTTAGAAATGACAGGCGAGCATCCTATATACCTACATAAAACAATCAATTCTAAACATTTTTAGTTATGTCATGTGGGTATTTTTGCTTGTTCACCCGTGATAAAATATTTTCTTAAATTCAAGCAAAACATGTTTATTTCATTTGGTATTGAAAATCAGTAATTATATCTTAAAACAACAAATTACAGGTACTTAATTTAACAAATTCCATAGAATTATCACCTTATCCAGAAGTCATATGATACACTTAATAGTACAAAGTTGAGAAATATTCAGCCATCCAGTAAAAAACATTATTGATAAGTGATATGATGATTGAATTTTTACATTAACTACACACTAGGAAAAGATGTTAAAGGCAGGAAACATGCTATTAACGATTTCAATTTTTCTGATAGTTACAATCCATCTGCCTTTGAAGTGCCTTCTTCATGTACCGGTTTTACTGGTACATACAGTAGCTCCATGTCTCCACCCAGTGGGAAGATAGCAACACATGAACATTTAATATGTCTTGCAAGCAGAAACAGGAGACCAAATATAATATGCCCTATTTCTCTAAGAACACAGTGCCTTGCAAAAGTATTACCCCCCCTTAGCTTTTTACCTATTTTTGTTACATTACAGTCTTTAGTTCAATGTTTTTTTTTTAATCTGAATTATATGTGATGGATCAGAACACAATAGTCTAAGTTTGTGAAGTAAAATTAGAAAAATATATGCATAAAACTATTTTTCAGAAACAAAAAATGAATAACTGATAAGAGGCTGCAACACCTAAGCAAGAGCCACCACTAACCAAACACTGGAGAGTTCCTTGATCTTCATGGCAAACAAGTAAGGGACAATGTTGTTGAGAAGTACAAGCCAGTGTTAGGTTATAAAAAAAATATCCAAATCTTTGATGATCCCTAGGAACACCATCAAATCTATCATAACCAAATGGAAAGAACATGGCACAACAGCAAACCTGCCAAGAGATGGCCACACACCAAAACTCGCGGACCGGGCAAGGAGGGCATTAATCAGAGAGGCAGCACAGAGACCTAAGGTAACCCTGGAGGAGCTGCAGAGTTCCACAACAGACACTGGAGTGGCCAGAAGAAAGCCATTACTCCCAAAATGTATGGAGGAGGGTGCTCTGGTCTGATGAGACTAAAATTGAACTTTTTGGCCATCAAAGAAAACGCTATGTCTGGCGCAAACCCAACACATCACATCACCCAAGAACACCATTTTCAGCAGTTGGGACTGGGAAACTGGTCAGAGTTGAGGTAAAGATAGATGGAGCTAAATACAGGGATATTCTTGAGCAAAACCTGTACCACTCTGTGATTTGAGTCTAGGACGGAGGTTCACCTTCTAGCAGGACAATGACCCCAAACACACTGCTAAAGCAACACTTGAGTGGTTTAAGGGGAAACATGTAAATGTGTTGGAATGGCCTAGTCAAAGCCCAGACCTCAATCCAATAGAAAATCTGTGGTCAGACTTAAAGATTGCTGTTAACAAGCGCAAACCATCCAACTTGAAGGAGCTGGAGCAGTTTTGCAATCAGGAATGGGCAAAAATCCCAGTGGTAAGATATTGCAAGTTCATAGAGACTTATCCAAAGCGACTTGGAGCTGTGATAGTCACAAAAGGTGGCTCTACAATGTATTGACTTTAGGGGGGTGAATAGTTATGTACATTGACTTTTTCTGTTATTTTGTCCTATTTGTTGTTTGCTTCACAAAAAAATAAAAAAATAAAACATCTCAAAGTTGTGGGCATGTTCTGTAAATTAAATCATGTAAATCCTCAAACAATCCATGTTAATTCCAGGTTGTGAGGCAACAAAACCCCAAAAATGCCAAGGGGGGTGAATACTTTTGCAAGGCACTGTATATATCTATATATATCTATATATATATAGATATATACAGTGTTATTCTAGTGTTGAGTGTGTTGCTAGGGGTGTTTAGCTATTCAAGGTTTATACACACTTGGCTGCCAACTGCATTTATGATTGTGTTTGTCGAGCAAAAACAATAAAACAAATGAATAATGCTGTTGCTGTGGACATAGTGATTAAGAAACCTTCGTGAACAAAGGCAAGTCAATGCAGTGATAACAAAAAACTTGCCACTGTCTTCATCTATAGCTGGCTATAGCAGTAAGAAGCATTGGAAGGCTAAAACAGGTAACAAAGCCTGGGGAATGCCCAGGAAAAAACCCAAGCCTACTTACCAACCAGCTTGCAGACAACCAAATTAACCTGTCTAACAGTATGCGTTAAAAACAGGGGTTTAGTCCGCACGCATTTGCAAACGCATGCGTAAGCCACAGAGCCTCGTCACGGCACCCTGGTATCTGTGTGGTCCTAACACTAAAATATGAGTGTCCCCACAGTGGAGGCACATGCATTCTGATGGATAAATGAGGGCAGGTGGACTGAAGGAGAGCCCATCCTTTCTTAAAAAGGTACAGGAGCACACCAAACACCCAGCAAGTAGTACAATGGCTGCAAAGGTTTTGGTGCATTGCGGGACCAATACAAACACCAACGTGATAACAAAAAACTTGCCACTGCCCTCATCTATAGCTGGCTATCGCAGTAAGCGACATTGAAAGGCTAAAACAGGTTACAACAAAGCCTGGGGAATGCTCAGGAAAAAACCCAAGCCTACTTACCAACCAGCTCGCAGACAACCAAATTAATCTGTCTAACAGTATGCATTAAAAACAGGGGTTTAGTCCGCACGCATTTGCAAATGCATGCGTAAGCCACAGAGCCTCGTCACGGCACCCTGGTATCTGTGGTCCTAACACTAAAATATAAGTATCCCCACAGGTGGACTGAAGGAGAGACCACCCCTTCTTAAAAGGTACAGGCGCACACCAAACACCCAGCAAGTAGCACAATGGCTGCAAAGGTGTTGGTGCATTGCTGGACCAATACAAACACCAACGTGATAACATAAAAATTGCCACCGCCCTCATCTATAGTCCTGAATACATTGCCCAAAACACATAAGGACAGTCAATCACCACCAGGATTTCCCATGGTCTCGGGAAGAGACTCTATCTTTGTCCCTACAGCTCAATTTTTGACCAAGTCGTATGTCAGGGATACTAATGACTTCCTACACAAAATTATGGAAAAACCAACATTGTCATGGATGACGAGATTCTGGTAACATGAGATGTTGCTAGCCTTTACACTTCGATCCCACACCAGAGTGGTATTGATGCAACAATAGGACTGATCAGGAACAGTAAAAAGTATTCTGAGGTTCAAATTGTGTCCCGACATATGCCTGTGCATTCATGAGCGAATTCGAACAAAAACACATTGTTCTGAATGAACTTTTTCAGTGACTTTGCGCCACCTGGTGGCGCTACATAGACGAAATGTTTGCGATATGGCGGGGCAACATTGAGTCATTAGAGGCATTTGATGAAATGTTGAATGCATTCTGTTCTGAGATTCAGTTTAAAATCAACATTGGTGGTAAATCAGTTCCTTTCTTGGATACAAGGATTTATAAAGATCGGAATCAGATCAATTCCGATCTATATATAAAACCCACAGACAGAAACCAACTTTTATTGTTCGATGGTTATCATCCACCACATGTGTTTCAATCAATTGTAAGGAGCCAATTATTGAGGGTGAAACGTATAGTCAGTTATGAGAGTACTAGACAAATTAGATTGGAAGAAATGTACCAGAAGTTTAGGGAACGAAAGTATCCATTGAGTATGATCTCACAGGAGGTTTTAAAATTGCAACGTGAGGGGGGGGGGGGGGGGGAGACCATACTTAGGAAACAGAAACAGGGCAGATTACCCTTTTCATTTCAGTTTCACAGCTACAGTGACATTTTTTTCAATCATTAAGAATCATTGATCTCTCCTGAAACGTGACTACCCCCAGATTGACATCTTTCAACAGGTTCCTATTAAAGCTTATAGGCGTATTAAAACATTGCAGGATTCTCTGGTTAGATCCGAATATAAGGCTAGGACACAGGAAACAAAAATTACATTCTTGGGCTTTCCCTGTCTCAACTTTATCCAATGTAATTTATTACTTAAAGGTGATCATTATATGCACCCCTCCAATGGGGAAAGGGTTATAATAAATGGTTTTCACACGTCAATCCTCATATGTGATTTGATTATGTTGGTATAATAGATGTGATTATTGTTTATAGATGCGATTATGAAGGTATATAGATGCGATTATGAGGGTATATAGATGCGATTATTGTTTATAGATGCGATTATGAGACAATTTCGTTTGATTCGAAGGTATTGCCCATATGGTACACTAGATATCAATGGGCCTGGGTGGGAACTTGTCGCGTGTAGCAAAGTATTTGCTGCTGACGATTTGCGGTAAAGGGTGGATCCTATGGTACCATCCTGATCAACAAAAATTTGTATGTCCAAAAAAGTCAAATGTGATTGACTCTTTTCTAATGTAAATTTGAGATTGAAAGTGTTGATCTTAAGTCTTTCAAAAAAGACCAAGAGATCCGTCTCGGTGCCAGTCCATATGAAGAATACATCATCGATGTATCTTCTCCAAATTGGAATGTGATCCAAAAATGTTTGCATGTCATCTCTATGGAATAAGTGTCGCTCCCACCCCCCCAGATACAGGTTGGCATATGAGGGGGCACATTTGGTCCCCATAGCCACACCCTGTATCGGGAGGTAGTGGGAGCATCCAAAGAGAAAAATGTTGTTGTTTAAAATGAATTGAAGCAGTCTAGAAATAAATTCATTGTATTTCTTTGGAGACTCGCTGCTCTCGGAAATGAAGCCCTCCACAACTCGGACCCCCAGCTCATGGGGGATGGAGTTGTAGAGGGCTTCAACATCGAGAGCAACGAGCCAGGAATTAGGGGGTATGGAAATTCCATCCAACACTCTTAAAAGGTCACGGGTATCTTGCAGGTAAGAGACAAGTCCCTCAACATGTGGATGAAGAAAGTCGTCCACCAAGGCACTAGCATTTTCGGGTAAACATCCATTGCCAGACACTATAGGGCGTCCTGGGGGATTTGTAGCATTCTTGGGAATTTTCGGTAGGGCATATAGGGTAGGAGATTTGGGAGCTAGAATATTGAGGAAATCATAGGTCTTTTTGGTTATAAGATCTTGATAAAAGGCAGTACTGAGCAATAATCAATATTTATTGATAGTGTGGCCAACATGGCTCTCAGGTATTTTTCTGTACCATTCTCAGTTTTGTAGAATTTTTACGACCATTGACTCATACTGACAGTTGTCCATAACGACCAGGTTCCCACCCTTGTCAGAGGGCTTGATTGTTATGCATGTGTCCTGTTGTAGGGAGCGCAAAGCCTCCTTTTGTACTGTAGTGAGATTAGATCTAAATGTTTTTTGCCATTTGGTTTTGCAAATTTCATTAGTTACCTGTTGAGTAAATGCCCAAACATTGGGATTGCCTTGTAAGGATGGAAAATTAGTCGATTTTGGTTTATATTCTTTGGGAAAGGAAACTATGGGAGGAGGGACAGACGGACGAGACAATGATGACACTGGCGAGAGGGCGTCAGCCTCTGCCAGGTCTGTCTCGTTGATGTGTCCCTCATCCCACAGTTCCATCAACTCCTCCATTGCTTTAATGTCATTAATGGTCATTTGTTGTAAATGAGGATTGGTTAGACTGTCAGTATGAGTCAATGAGCGAGGTTTGTCATACATAATACGAAACATCAATTTACGAGAGAATAAATTTAAATCCTTAATTAATTCAAACACATCTGTAGTTTGAGTAGGGCAAAATGTTAGCCCTAGTTCCAATACTGATATTTGGGCCTCTGTAAGTGTAATGGAGGAGAGATTGATTATTTCAAAGTGATTTTCGATTGTTTGGTCTGTGAGGTGGTTGAGTCCACCGTTTTTTTCAAATCTTGTACCGGTTGAGTGAATATTGGTGCTGTGCGAAAACCCGATTCAACATTGGCTTCGGCCGATCCCCCTGATGAGGAGGGAAGAGCAGGAGCCAGAGGATGAGTGGGGCCCATGTGAGAAGTGCCTTCTGTGTGTTTTAGAGCCTACAGATGCCTTAGCCACTGAAGCTCGAGTGCTAATTTGAGTGCGATTCACGTTTGGAGAATGCTTAGGTTTTCCAATAAGTGTGTTTACATTACCATCTGTACGTGTATGTGGCTGCTGCTTCTTAGACATGGTGGAACGGTTTGGTGCCTGTGAAGGGGTCAGAGTGTCGGAGTCAGTCTGTTCAGAGGCTCTTTCAGTCTGATTGGTTGTTTTAATTTTACGTCTTCTATTTTTTAAGGGGGCCCAATTGTAGGCCTGATTATTGTCATATGAGAGCTTGTCTCGCATGAATTTTTTTTTTTAGTTTTGAGTAACTCAGATACATAGATTTCCAGTCCCTCCTTGAGTGCAGTTTCACGCTCGGCAAACAGTGCATCCAAGGAGATTGACTTGTTGTCTTCGTAAAGTTTTCTATTTCTCTGTCAACATTGGTTAGTTCAGTGGTATAGTGACAACAAAGAAGCGTCATCATCTGGGTAGAGCACTGCTGTAGGTTGGCCTCCCATTGTAATTTAAAGTCTAATTCTAGTTTTTGAATGGTTGGGAAAATTTGTATTCCAAGACCCCAGGGGGACATTTAATCATCAACATATTTGGTAAAATACCATTTATTCCAATATATTCTAGATTTCCTTTCCAACATACGTTGGAGTCTCAAAAAGAAGCGATACTTCGAAAGACCGCCTCCTGCTGTATTCTGTGACCTATGGAATGTATACATAAGGCCCTCAAATGCTTGACCACAGTAGTTAGCCATATAGTTTTAGGCAGTAAATTGTGCACAATGGGGTGGGGCAAGAAAGAAAAGAAAAGAAAAATATAGAAATCAAGATAAAGGGTTCAGATAGTTACCAAAAATTGTTAATTCAAGCATAAAAATGCTAGTAGTAGTTATGCTAATTGGTTTGATAATCTACTTCATCTAATGATGATGATGGGCGGGTAACGCCCGAAAATGTATACAAAATGAATATAAGATGAAGTAGTCAAACTAGTGATACCAACATCCCAATGAAAAGTATTGAATTCGGGGGGGGGGGGGGGGAGAAAAGAGACTTCACGCCTCTGGGACTTTTTTATTTCCACAGAATCGGGACACAGAAAGAAAAGGACAATAGTAATATATCCATGAATAAAGACATATGAGTTATTCAGACACAATTATTTGTAGAGCGCTACCATACTCGACATGTTTCACTCGTTAGAGTTTCCTCAGGAGATTCAGAGGTATAGCTCTTTGGTATGCTGAAATAACAAAATAGCATGAAAAACATCCTTAACAACGCACAGATTAATGTACATAGTTTACAATATATTGAAAAGAGTTCAGCTTAGTGGGCTACATCAAAAAACTAAGCAAAAAGGATTCTATATAAATCAAAAAAGATCACAAGACAATGGGGCATAGAAAACAAATGATCGCATGATAAGCAGAAAGCACTCTCACCAACATATGCTTGCTTTTCAAGGATAGATGCTAACATGAACATGTCAGGATAAGAACAAAGTTCAGTGTTGAAACGTATACACCCGAGAGGCCATATTGTCTGGTTACTTGCAGAGAAGGGGACACTGTAGAATGCATGGTAATGAATAATAATTCAAAATATGTCTATTTGACTTAATTTAATTTAATTGAAACTCAGTGATAATCTCACTGAGTAAAAATAGTTACTGAGGGGTAATAATGCAGTAAAGTACCTGTTGCTGGTTACTTGATTGAAAATAGAATCAATCGAATTTGCAATGCACTTGGTATTGAAAGTCGTTCAATTATTGGGTATGCAGCAAAAATAATTGCAAGTATGACTGCATGTTTGCTGGCCGGAATGGGAATATCTAAAAGTAAAATGAAAGCGTCCTAATATGAGTGGGGAAATAAAGTAACGTAATAAATGGATTGAAGAATCTAGGATTCAAAAGATTCAAGAAATGCTTACCCAAATGTAGTGTCAAAGAGTGTACGGAATCCGCGAGAGTAGGAGTGCATAAACCAAAGTTCCTCCTCGTGTGGGCTTCTGACAGGGATTGAAGGCGGTGGGCAGCCGCCTTAAATAGTCCGGTCTCCGACTCGGCGGTGTCTGGCATCACCGCCGAGTCGTGGGCGCAATTGAAAGCACCGTCAGGAAGGTAAACAGCCATGATGGTAATTGTGCGCATGCGCGGACGATGCGCCGCGTCATTGGCGCATTGCATCATAGGCACGCCTGATTGAATGGCGTCGCGGCGGCAATTTTGGAAAATCCATTGCCCTCTCTGTAGATATACATAGAGGGGATAGATAGTCAGCAGTGGGGTGTGATGGGCGGAAACATGTTCCGCTGCCTAAAACATGCCAAAGAAGTTCCTGTAATGGCTATGATAGATGCCGTGACGGTCCTAGTAGGAGGGGGTAATATTGAGACAGGGTGATTGATTGGACACCCCAGATCCCAGATATACCCCCGGGCGCCCGTACAAGTAATACAGACAATTAAAGCAGGCCATTAAGGGAACATACATACACACACACAAACACGCACTGACTGACTGGAGATTACCCAAGCTATCCACACAGACAACAAAGGTGAGGATTCTCAGCAGTGTTGTGGCACAAAGTCTAGGGAACCACCTTCTCTTTTCCAAAGCTCCTGTTGGTGGCGATAGGCTGCCCTGCGAACATTTTCCATGTTCCAGTCATTTGAATCACTCTGGTCCTAAAAAAACACATAGAAATGGATTAGAATTTGTTCTAAAGCTAATTTTTTTTTTAAATAATGAATATATCATATTTAAAATCTCTGTTCAATGGGTTTGCACAGAGGAGCCCCAATCCTCCTCTTCTGGTGTCCCTCACTGGTGTTCCTGGCTCCTCCTCTTTACCAAATGCCTGCATAGGAAGCAGCTTCCTACAGGGGAAATTGTGCAGGCTCGATCACGACCTGCCCACACAGGCAGCGAAGGTGAGGATTCTTGGAAGAACCAAGGCACACAGTCCATGGAAACACCTTGTCTTCTCCAGAGTTCCTGTAGGTGGAGATGGGAATTATCTGGAGCACAACCTAAGTTGTGGTCCAGTGAATCACTCTGGTTCTAAACTAACACATGGAAACAGATTTAGAAGGTATTGGACTCAATTAGATTACAGAAACATCTTTTACATTAGAGGATACATAGAGAGGATTTAAGCAGTTTACAATTACTTTAATCTGGGGCTTTTTTGGGGGGGTAGGGCTTATATTGCAGCCCTCCCCAAATATCATAGTAAGTCTTATTTTCTGTAAAAGATGGTATAAATGAACATATTATTAATATGTTCGTTTATATTAGGGTAATGGTTACCACCTATATGGTGGCACCATCCGCAGCCTCCTGGGACATGTCACAGGTCCTAGGAGGCTGCAGGACAACTTACAAATCACAGTTTGGCTCAGACATGCGTGGTGGGGGGCCCTCTGTGAAGCCACAAGGAGTCACAGCTGGTATCCCACAGTCAACATGACAGTGCAGGGGACCTAAAGACCGGAAATAACCTGCCTGGGTGAGGATAGAGTTGGATCCCTTGACAAGTATATGTCTGTTTTTTTTAAAGTCAGCAGCTACAGTATTTGAAGCTGCTAACTTAATTTTTTTTTTCAAAATGACTGTAGATCCTCTTTAAGAAGCTTATAAACTAAAAGCCCCATCTCTTTTTCATGCATATTACATACCATACAATACCATACTATACCGCTTTTTCGCACTTTGAACAGGTCCTGCTGTCTGTCCACCGTAAAGATATACAGACATCTTCGTAGAGTGCTTCATTAGCGCAGCCGGTGGTTTGTCGCTTGTATGGTCCTCGGGAAAACCACACTTTGGGCGAACAGGTCCTGCTGTCTGTCCTCCGTAAAGGGGAACACCTTCTTTCCCGTTTTACAGTCGAGCGTGCACACACAGACGGGACAGCAGTGAAGAGCTTTGTAGTATTTTGAGGGGAGTTTACTTAAAATGGAGAAGACAGAATCTGGAGCCGCTGAGCATGACAACCACTCAGCTTCTAGTTTTCATTTTCAAACCTTCATTAAACAAGCTGAAGTCAGAAGCTGATTGATTACAATGCGCAACTACTCTGGGTCCTGTCTGCCCCAGTTGAAAATAGAACAAAAAAGAAAAACATTTATTTTTCATTGTGGATAGAGTAAGGGAAGGCTAGAACCTTTATCAGGTTTTCTTGGCATCTCTGTCCCATTGGAGAGACAACCCCTGTGCTAACTAACCTTTGAAAAAAAGATTGCTATACTTACCTATTTTCCTGTCCGGTCACTGCCACTAGCTGGCACAGAAGAACTCACTTGACTGGACCAGACTGGCCTGAAAATAAGTATCTTTCTTGCATAGATGTTAGGAGGGGGAGGCTAGATAGGTTTAAAGAGGAAGTAAAGCCTAAAAAAAATGCACCCTGCAAGGCAAAGTCATAATGAGCTAGCATACTAGCTCATTATGAATAACTTACCTGAGATCGAAGCGACCCTTGTTCGCCTCCTCCGCCGTCGCCATGTATCCCGGATGTGCGCAGGAGCCGTAAGTGACGGCATGTTCACCTTCACTAACGGCATGCTCAGTGCGCCTGCGCCGCTGTCTACGACGCGCATGCGCCGTAGACATCGGTGCCGTTTTTTTTTTTTAAATATCTCCTTAACCGTGCAGGTTAAGGAGATATTACTTGCACCTACAGGTAAGCCTTAATCTAAGCTTACCTGTAGGTTGAAGTGGTCCCAGAGGGTTTACAACTACTTTAAGCTGGAATTCCACGTTAAGTCAATTTCCCCAAAATAGCCCAAAAGGAGGACTGTCTACAAGCTCTCTTTAGCCCATTGCACAGTACATCCGTGAACCTCTACAGGCTATATAACCATGGTAAACTAAGGGAAAAAATACATCTGCTCATATACTAGTAAAATTTTGTTTGTAACATTTCATCTCAAGAACATTCCTTTGATTTCCTAATTCTAAGTGGGGTCATTGCGACCTTTGTTTTGAAATGCAGGGAGGAGAAAATTCAAGGGAACAAGATGGACATTTTCTCTCAAACTAACAAATTTATAACAGTGTATGTAGTTTTCGATCAGGAAAGTCTATTCATTTGAAAATCCAATGTTAAAAGTAAGCGATAATTTGAAGTACTTTCAAACAGCTTTCATCAGGTCATCGAACATACTGAGAATTTTCGTACGAATGTTAATATGAATAATTGTTTAAATGTTCATTTGAACATCTGCTAGTAGGTGGCAGGCTTAAACAAACACACACACACATACACATACTATCAATGCAAAGGACCTACCTCACATACATTCACACAAGGATAGGACCATAAAAATGTTTGTCATCAGTCTCTGCCCTTAAAGAGCTTACAATCTAAAGGTCTAATATCACATGTATACATACACACATACTAGAGCCATATTGTTCATTCACATCAGTCCCTACCCTGAAAGATCTTACAATCAAAATGCCCAACCTTACATACATACACACAAACACGCACTGACTGACTTGAGATTACCCAAGCTGTCCACTAGGGATGGGCCCGGTGTTCGAATGTTCGAACGTTCGAATGTTCGAATCCAACATCGGCCGTTCGCTCGTCGAGCCCAGAACTATGTGGGCCATTCGCATCAAATTTGTGTGATGCGAACGGTCCACAATGCACTGCGCCAGTCGCAGTGCATTGCTGGCTGATGATTGGCCGAGCATGCACTGTGACCCTGCATGCTTGGCCAATCATAGAGCCAGTGGCGAGGAGAGCAATAATTGGCCACAGGCAGGATACCTGTGGCCAATTATAGCTCAGGGGGTTTAGTACACGCCCCACACTATATAAGGCCGCCGCGCTGGCGGCCTCATATAGTGTGTTCCGGTGTTAGGATTAGGAACAGTGAGAGACTGTACTGTTCTGTACAGTGTCTGCTTGTGCATTATCTGCTGTTTTGATTCATCTACATTATCTGCTTGTGGATTCTGGGGATTAGAAAAAATAGGCAGGGTAGTTTATACTTCTCAGTGCTGTTCTTAATCTCTACCAATCCAGCCACCTGCAGGAGTAGTTAGTGTGTGTGCGTGCTGTGTTATTATAGCACTGCAGTAGCACATTAAACCACCTTTACCCTTCTGGCCTCTTGTGTCATCTAAGGAAGCCATCTGCGGCTAAGGAATTGCCGGCTCCCGTAACACAGAGAACAGTCATTCATTGAAAGTTATTGATAAAAAAAAAGTCATTGATAAAAAAAAAAAAAGCGTGGGGTTTCCCCCAAATTCAGTTACCAGGCCCTTCAGGTCTGCTATGGATATTAAGGGGAACCCTGCTTCAAATGTTAAAAAAAAATGACGTAGGGGTCCCCCTAAATATCCATACCAGACCCTTCAAGGGGAACCCCGGCCACCTGGTACTGCTGGCGGGTACTGATACTGCTGGCGGGTACTGGTGACTGGTACTGGTGGCAGGTACTGGTGACTGGTACTGCTGGCTGTTACTGCTGTTGGGTACTGCCTGCTGGTACTGCTGGTGGGTACTTGTACTGCTAGTGGGCACTGATGCTGCTGGCGGGAACTGCTGACTGGTACTGGTGGTTGGTACTGCTGGCTAGTACTGGTGGCGGGGAATGGGTACTGCTGGCTGGTACGGGAACTGCTGGCTGGTACTGGTGGCAGGTACTGGTGGTTGTTACTGCTGTTGGGTACTGCTGGCAGATACCGCTGGCGGGTACTGCTGGTTGGTCCTGCCTGCTAGTACTGGTACTGCTGGCGGGTACTGCTGGCGGATACTGCTGACTGGAACTGGTGGTTGGTACTGGTGACTGGTACTGCTGTTGGGTACTGCCTGCTGGTACTGCTGGCTGATACTGCTGACTGGTACTGCTGACTGGTACTGGTGGCAGGTACTGGTTACTGTTACTGTTGTTGGATACTGCCTGCTGGTACTGCTGGCAGATACTGCTGGCTGGTACTGCTGGTGGGTACTGGTACTGCTGGCTGATACTGCTGGCTGGTATTGGTACTGCTGGCGGGTACTGCTGGTGGTTACTGGTAATGCTGGCGGGTACTGATACTGGTGACTGGTACTGGTGGCTGGTGGCTGGTACTGCTGGCTGTAACTGCTTTTGGGTACTGCCTGCTGGTACAGCTGGAAAATTACTGGTACTGCTGGTGGGTACTGGTAATGCTGGCGGATACTGCTGACTGGTCCTGGTGGTTGGCACTGATGACTGGTACTGGGGGGTACTGGTACTGTTGTTTGGTACTGCTGGCAGATACTTCTGGCTGGTACTGCTGGCGGGTACTGGTACTGCTGGTTGTACCAGCACCGCCAGCAGTACCAATACTCACCAGCAGTACCATTACCAGCCAGAGGTATCTGCCAGCAGAACCAGCAGGCAGTACCCAACAGCAGTAACAGTCACAGTACCTGCCACCAGTACCAGGTAACAACCACCAGTACCAGTCAGCAATATTGCCAGCAGTACCCGCCAGCAGTACCAGTACCCAACAGCAGTAACAACCAGAAGTACCAGTCAGCAGTACCTGTACCCGCCAGCACTACCAGTACCAGCCAGCACTAGTACTGCTAGAGGGTACTGGTACTGCTGCCGGATACTGCTGACTGGTACTGGTGGCTTTTACTGCTGTTGCGTACTGCTGGCAGATACCGCTTGCTGGTACTGCTGGCGGGTATTGGTACTGCTGCCGGGTACTGGTACTTCTGACTGGTACTGCTGGTGGGTACTGGTACTGCAGGTGGGTACTGGTACTGCTGGCGGGTACTGCTGACTGGTACTGGTGGCAGGTACTGGTAGCTGATACTGCTGGTTATTACTGCTGTTGGGTACTGCCTGCTGGTACTGCTGGTGGATACCGGTGGCAGGTACTGGTGACTGTTACTGCTGTTGGGTACTGCCTGCTGGTACTACTGGCAGATACCGCTGTCTGGTTCTGGTACTGCTGGCTGGTAATGCTGGTTGGTACTGCTGGTGAGTACTGGTACTGCTGGCGGGTACTGGTACTGTTGGCGGGTACTGGTACTGCTGGCTGGTACTGCTGGTGGGTACGGGTACTGCTAACTGGCACTGCTGGCGGGTATTGGTACTGCTGGTGGGTACTGGTGCTGCTGGCGGATACTGGTGCTGCTGGCGGGTACTGGTGGCTGGTACTGCTGGTTGTTACTGCTGTTGGGTACTGCCTGCTAGTACTGCTGGCAGATACCGCTGGCGGGTACTGCTACTCCTGGCTGGTACTGCCGGCTGGTACTGCTGGCGGGTACTGGTACTGCTGACTGGTATTGCTGGTGAGTACTGCCTGCTGGTACTGGTACTGCTTGTGGGTACTGGTACTGCTGGTGGGTATTGGTACTGCTGGCGGGTACTGGTGATTGGTACTGGTGACTGTTACTGCTGTTGGGTACTGCCTGCTGGTACTGCTGGCAGATACCGCTGGCTGGTACTGCTGGTGGGTACTGCTGACTGGTGCTGCTGGTGGGTACTGCTGGTGATTACTTATACTGCTGGCGGGTACTGCTGGCGGATACTGGTGACTGGTACTGCTGTTGGGTACTGCCTGCTGGTAATGCTGGCAGATACCGCTGGCTGGTACTGGTACTGCTGGCTGGTAATGCTGGTTCTTACTGCTGGTGAGTACTGGTACTGCTGACGGGTACTGCTGACTGGTACTGGTGGTTGGTACTGCTGGCTGTTACTGCTGTTGGGTACTGCTGGCAGATACCGCTGGCGGGTACTGGTACTGCTGGCTGGTACTGCTGATGGGTACTGGTACTGCTGGTTTGTACTGGTACTGCAGGTGGGTACTGGTACTGCTGACTGGTACTGCTGGCGGGTACTGGTGACTGGTACTGGTGGCAGGTACTGGTGACTGGTACTGCTGGCTGTTACTGCTGTTGGGTACTGCCTGCTGGTACTGCTAGCGGGTACTGGTACTGCTAGTGGGTACTGATACTGCTAGCGGGAACTACTGACTGGTACTGGTGGTTGGTACTGGTGGCTGGTACTGCTGGCGGGGAACGGGTACTGCTGGCTGGTACAGGTACTGCTGGCTGGTACTGCTGGCAGGTACTGGTGGTTGTTACAGCTGCTGGGTACTGCTGGTTGGTACTGCCAGCGGGTACTGGTACTGCTGGCGGGTACTGCTAGCGGATACCGCTGACTGGAACTGTTGGTTGGTACTGGTGACTGGTACTGCTGACTATTACTGCTGTTGGGTACTGCCTGCTAGTACTGCTGGCAGATACCACTGGCTGGTACTGCTGGTGAGTTTTGGTACTGCTGTTGGGTACTGCCTGCTGGTACTGCTGGCTGGTACGGGTACTGCTGGCTGGTACTGCTGGTGGCTACTGATGACTGGTACTGGTGGCAGGTACTGGTGGTTGTTTCTGCTGTTGGGTACTGCTGGCAGATACCGCTGGCGGGTACTGCAGGTTGGTCCTGCCGGCGGGTACTGGTACTGCTGGCGGATACTGCTGACTGGAACTGGTGGTTGGTACTGGTGACTGGTACTGCTGTTGGGTACTGCCTGCTGGTACTGCTGGCAGATACCGCTGGCTGGTACTGCTGGTGAGTATTGGTACTGCTGTTGGGTACTGCCTGCTGGTACTGCTGGCAGATACTGCTGGCTTGTACTGCTGGCGAGTACTGGTACTGCTGTCTGGTACTGCTGACTGGTACTGATGGGTTGGTAATGGTGACTGGTACTGGTGGCAGGTACTGGTTACTGTTACTGCTGTTGGGTACTGCCTGCTGGTACTGCTGGCAAATACTGCTGGCTGGTACTGCTGGTGGGTACTGGTACTGCTGGCTGGTACTGCTGGCTGGTACTGGTACTGCTGGCTGGTATTGGTACTGCTGGAGGGTACTGCTGGTGGTTACTGGTAATGCTGGCGGGTACTGATACTGGTGACTGGTACTGGTGGCTGGTACTGCTGGCTGTAACTGCTTTTGGGTACTGTCTGCTGGTACTGGTACAGCTGGAAAGTTACTGATACTGCTGGTGGGTACTGGTACTGCTGGCGGATACTTCTGACTGGTCCTGGTGGTTGGTACCGCTGACTGGAACTGTTGGTTGGTACTGGTGACTGGTACTGCTGACTATTACTGCTGTTGGGTACTGCCTGCTAGTACTGCTGGCAGATACCACTGGCTGGTACTGCTGGTGAGTTTTGGTACTGCTGTTGGGTACTGCCTGCTGGTACTGCTGGCTGGTACGGGTACTGCTGGCTGGTACTGCTGGTGGCTACTGATGACTGGTACTGGTGGCAGGTACTGGTGGTTGTTACTGCTGTTGGGTACTGCTGGCAGATACCGCTGGCGGGTACTGCAGGTTGGTCCTGCCGGCGGGTACTGGTACTGCTGGCGGATACTGCTGACTGGAACTGGTGGTTGGTACTGGTGACTGGTACTGCTGTTGGGTACTGCCTGCTGGTACTGCTGGCAGATACCGCTGGCTGGTACTGCTGGTGAGTATTGGTACTGCTGTTGGGTACTGCCTGCTGGTACTGCTGGCAGATACTGCTGGCTTGTACTGCTGGCGAGTACTGGTACTGCTGTCTGGTACTGCTGACTGGTACTGATGGGTTGGTAATGGTGACTGGTACTGGTGGCAGGTACTGGTTACTGTTACTGCTGTTGGGTACTGCCTGCTGGTACTGCTGGCAAATACTGCTGGCTGGTACTGCTGGTGGGTACTGGTACTGCTGGCTGGTACTGCTGGCTGGTACTGGTACTGCTGGCTGGTATTGGTACTGCTGGAGGGTACTGCTGGTGGTTACTGGTAATGCTGGCGGGTACTGATACTGGTGACTGGTACTGGTGGCTGGTACTGCTGGCTGTAACTGCTTTTGGGTACTGTCTGCTGGTACTGGTACAGCTGGAAAGTTACTGATACTGCTGGTGGGTACTGGTACTGCTGGCGGATACTGCTGACTGGTCCTGGTGGTTGGTACTGGTGACTGGTACTCGGGGGTACTGGTACTGCTTGGTACTGCTGGCAGATACTTCTGGCTGGTACTGCTGGCGGGTACTGGTACTGCTGGTTGTACCAGCACCGCCAGCAGTACCAATACTCACCAGTAGTACCATTACCAGCCAGCGGTATCTGCCAGCAGAATCAGCAGGCAGTACCCAACAGCAGTAACAGTCACAGTACCTGCCACCAGTACCAGGTAACAACCACCAGTACCAGTCAGCAATATCGCCAGCAGTACCCGCCAGCAGTACCCGTACCCGCCAGCAGTACCAGTACCTGCCAGCAGTACCAGTAGGCAGTACCAACCAGTAGTAACCGCCATTGGTATCTGCCAGCAGTACCAGCAGGCAGTACCCAACAGCAGTAACAACCAGAAGTACCAGTCAGCAGTACCTGTACCCGCCAGCAGTACCAGTACCAGCCAGCACTGGTACTGCTAGCGGGTACTGGTAATGCTGGCGGATACTGCTGACTGGTACTGGTGGCTGTTACTGCTGTTGCGTTCTGCTGGCAGATACCGCTTGCTGGTACTGCTGGCGGGTATTGGTACTGCTGCCGGGTACTGGTACTTCTGACTGGTACTGCTGGTGGGTACTGGTACTGCAGGTGGGTACTGGTACTGCTGGCAGGTACTGCTGACTGGTACTGGTGGCTGTTACTGCTGTTGGGTACTGCTGGCAGATACCCTCTCTGGTACTGCTGGCGGGTATTGGTACTGCTGGTGGGTACTGGTACTTCTGACTGGTACTGCTGGTGGGTACTGGTACTGCTGGCGGGTACTGCTGACTGGTACTGGTGGCAGGTACTGGTAGCTGATACTGCTGGTTATTACTGCTGTTGGGTACTGCCTGCTGGTACTGCTGGTGGATACCGGTGACAGGTACTGGTGACTGTTACTGCTGTTGGGTACTGCCTGCTGGTACTACTGGCAGATACCGCTGGCTGGTACTGGTACTGCTGGCTGGTAATGCTGGTTGGTACTGCTGGTGAGTACTGGTACTGCTGGCGGGTACTGGTACTGCTGGCTGGTACTGCTGGTGGGTACGGGTACTGCTAACTGGCACTGCTGGCGGGTATTGGTACTGCTGGTGGGTACTGGTGCTGCTGGTGGATACTGGTGCTGCTGGCAGGTACTGGTGGCTGGTACTGCTGGCTGTAACTGCTTTTGGGTACTGCCTGCTGGTACTAGTACAGCTGGAAAGTTACTGGTACTGCTGGTGGGTACTGGTACTGCTGGCGGATACTGCTGACTGGTCCTGGTGGTTGGTACTGGTGACTGGTACTGGGGGGTACTGGTACTGTTGTTTGATACTGCTGGCAGATACTTCTGGCTGGTACTGCTGGCGGGTACTGGTACTGCTGGTTTAGCAGCACCGCCAGCAGTACCAATACTCACCAGCAGTACCAGTACCAGCCAGCGGTATCTGCCAGCAGAACCAGCAGGCAGTACCCAACAGCCGTAACAGTCACAGTACCTGCCACCAGTACCAGGTAACAACCACCAGTACCCGTCAGCAATATAGCCAGCAGTACCCGCCAGCAGTACCCGTACCCGCCAGCAGTACCAGTACCCGCCAGCAGTACCAGTCGGCAGTACCAACCAGCAGTACCCGCCATTGGTATCTGCCAGCAGTACCAGCAGGCAGTACCCAACAGCAGTAACAACCAGAAGTACCAGTCAGCAGTACCTGTACCCGCCAGCAGTACCAGTACCAGCCAGCACTGGTACTGCTAGCGGGTACTGGTAATGCTGGCGGATACTGCTGACTGGTACTGGTGGCTGTTACTGCTGTTGCGTACTGCTGGCAGATACCGCTTGCTGGTACTGCTGGCGGGTATTGGTACTGCTGCCGGGTACTGGTACTTCTGACTGGTACTGCTGGTGGGTACTGGTACTGCAGGTGGGTACTGGTACTGCTGGCAGGTACTGCTGACTGGTACTGGTGGCAGGTACTGGTAGCTGATACTGCTGGTTATTACTGCTGTTGGTACTGCTGGTGGATACCGGTGGCAGGTACTGGTGACTGTTACTGCTATTGGGTACTGCCTGCTGGTACTACTGGCAGATACCGCTGGCTGGTACTGCTGGCTGGTAATGCTGGTTGGTACTGCTGGTGAGTACTGGTACTGCTGGCGGGTACTGGTACTGCTGGCGGGTACTGCTGGCTGGTACTGCTGGTGAGTACGGGTACTGCTAACTGGCACTGCTGGCGGGTATTGGCACTGCTGGTGGGTTCTGGTGCTGCTGGCGGATACTGGTGCTGCTGGCTGGTACTGGTGGCTAGTACTGCTGGTTGTTACTGCTGTTGGGTACTGCCTGCTAGTACTGCTGGCAGATACCACTGGCGGGTACTGCTACTCCTGGCTGGTACTGCCGGCTGGTACTGCTGGCTGGTACTGCTGGCGGGTACTGGTACTGCTGACTGGTATTGCTGGTGGGTACTGCCTGCTGGTACTGGTACTGCTGACTGGTACTGCTTGTGGGTACTGGTACTGCTGGTGGGTACTGGTACTGCTGGCGGGTACTGGTGATTGGTACTGGTGGCTGGTACTGATGATTGGTACCTGGTACTGGTGACTGTTAATACTGTTGGGTACTGCCTGCTGGTACTGCTGGCAGATACCGCTGGCTGGTACTGCTGGTGGGTACTGCTGACTGGTGCTGCTGGGGGGTACTGCTGGTGGTTACTGATACTGCTGGGGGATACTGGTGACTGGTACTGATGTTGGGTACTGCCTGCTGGTACTGCTGGCAGATACCGCTGGCTGGTACTGGTACTGCTGGCTGGTAATGCTGGTTATTACTGCTGGTGAGTACTGGTACTGCTGATGGGTACTGCTGACTGGTACTGGTGGCTGGTACTGCTGGCTGTTACTGCTGTTGGGTACTGCTGGCAGATACCGCTGGCGGGTACTGGTACTGCTGGCTGGTACTGCTGATGGGTACTGGTACTGCTGGTTTGTACTGGTACTGCAGGTGGGTACTGGTACTGCTGACTGGTACTGCTGGCGGGTACTGGTGACTGGTACTGGTGGCAGGTACTGGTGACTGGTACTACTGGCTGTTACTGCTGTTGGATACTGCCTGCTGGCACTGCTAGCGGGTACTGGTACTGCTAGTGGGTACTGATATGGCTGGCGGGAACTGCTGACTGGTACTGGTGGTTGGTACTGGTGGCTGGGAACGGGTACTGCTGGCTGGTACAGGTACTGCTGGCTGGTACTGGTGGCAGGTACTGGTGGTTGTTACTGCTGCTGGGTACTGCTGGCAGATACCGCTGGTGGGTACTGCTGGTTGGTACTGCCAGCGGGTACTGGTACTGCTGGCAAGTACTGCTAGCGGATACTGCTGACTGGAACTGTTGGTTGGTACTGGTGACAGGTACTGCTGACTGGTACTGATGTTGGGTACTGCCTGCTAGTACTGCTGGCAGATACCCTGGCTGGTACTGCTGGTGGGTACTGCTGGTGAGTATTGGTACTGCTGTTGGGTACTGCCTGCTGGTACTGCTGGCGAGTACTGGTACTGCTGTCTGGTACTGGTACTGCTGGTGGGTTCTGGTACCGCTGACTAGTACTGCTGGCTGGTACTGGTAATGCTGGTGGGTACTGCTGGTGGATACTGGTACTGCTTGCTGGTATTGGTACTGCTGGCTGGTATTGGTACTGCTGGCTGGTACTGGTGACTGTTACTGCTGTTGGGTACTGCCTGCTGGTACTGCTGGCAGATACTGCTGGCTGGTACTGGTACTGCTGGTGGGTACTGCTGGTGGATACTGGTACTGCTTGCTGGTAATGGTACTGCTGGCGGATACTACTGACTGGTACTGGTGGCTGGTATTGCTGGCTGTTACTGCTGTTGGGTACTGCCTGCTGGTACTGCTTGCAGGTGGGAACTGGTACTGCTGGCTGGTACTGGTGGCCCTGTACCTGGTACTGGTGGCAGTTATTAGGGGCTATTACTGCTGTTGGGTACTGCTGGCAGATACTGCTGGCTGGTATTGCTGGCGGGTACTGGTACTGCTGGAGGGTAATGCTGGCTGGTACTGCTGACTTGTACTGCTGGTTGTCATTGATGTTGGGTACTGCCTGCTGGTACTGCTGGCGGGTACTGGTACTGCTGGTGGGTACTGCTGGCGGGTACTGGTGGCGGATACTGCTGACTGGTACTGGTGGTTGATACTGCTGGCTGTTACTGCTGTTTTTGTACTGCCTGCTGGTACCGATGGCTGGTTCTGCTGGTGGTTACTGGTACTGCTGGCGGGTACTGCTGGTGGGTACTGGTGCTACTGGCGGGTACTGGTACTGCTGGTGGGTACTGGTGGCGGGTACTGCTGACTGGTACTGCTGGCAGATACCACTGGCTGGTACTGCTGGTGGGTACTGGTACTGGTACTGCAGGCGGGTACTGGTTCTGCTGGTGGGTACTGCTCACTGGTACTGTTAGCAGGTACTGGTACTGCTGGCAGGTACTGCTGGTGGATACTGGTACTGGTGACTGGTGGCAGGTACTGCTGGCTGTTACTGCTGTTGGGTACTGCCTGCTGGTACTGGTATTGCTGACTGGTACTGCTGGTGGGTACTGATACCGCTGGTGATTACTGCTAGCAGATACTGCTGACTGGTACTGGTGGCTGGTACCTGGTACTGGTGGCAGGTACCGGTGGCTGTTAATGCTGTTGGGTGCTGCTGGCGGGTACTGGTATTGCTGTCTGGTATTGCTGGCTGGTACTGGTACTGCTGGCTGGTACTACTGGCTGGTACTGCTGGCTAATACTGGTAATGCTGGCGGGTACTGGTACTGCTGACTGGTACTGCCTGCTGGTACTGCTACTGCTACTGCTGGTGGGTACTGGTAATGCTGGCGGGTACTGGTGATTGGTACTGGTGGCTGGTACTAATGACTGGTACCTGGTACTGGTGACTGTTACTGCTGTTGGGTACTGCCTGCTGATACCGCTGGTGGCTGGTACTGCTGACTTGTACTGCTGGCGGGTACTGGTGGCGGGTACTGCTTGGTGGTTACTTTACTGATACTGCTGGCGGGTACTGGTGACTGGTACTGCTGTTTGGTACTGCCTGTTGGTACTGGTACAGCTGGAAAGTTACTGGTACTGCTGGTGGGTACTGATAATGCTGGCGGATACTGCTGACTGGTACTGGTGGTTGGTACGTGGTACTGGTGGCTGTTACTGCTGTTGGGTACTGCTGCCAGATTTTTAAAATATCTCCTTAACCGCGTAGGAGATATTCCTTGCACCTATAGGTAAGACTTAATCTAGGCTTACCTGTAGGATAAAGTGGTCCCAGAGGGTTTACAACCCCTTTAAGCTGGAATTCCACGTTAAGTAAATTTCCCCAAAGTAGCCCAAAGAAGGGCTCTCTTTAACCCATTGCACGGTACATCCGTGATGTAACCATGGTAAACTAAGGAAGAAAATACATCTGCTCATATACTAGTAAAACATTTTTTGCAACATTTCATCTCAAGAACATTCCTTTGATTTCCTAATTCTTAGTGGGGTCAATGCGACCTTTTTTTTGAAATGCAGCGAGGAGAAAATTCAAGGGAACAAGATGGACATTTTCTCTCAAACTAACAAATTTATAACAGTGTATGTAGTTTTCGATCAGGAAAGTCTACTCATTTGAAAATCCAAAGTTAAAAGCAAGCGATAATTTGAAGTACTTTCAAACAGCTTTCATCAGGTCATCGAACATACTGAGAATGTTTCGTACAAATGTTAATATGAATAATTGTTCAAATGTTCGTTTGAACATCTACTAGTAGGTGGCGGGCTTAAACAACCACACAAACACACACACACATACACATACTGTCAATGCAAAGGACCTACCTCACATACATTCACACAAGGATAAGACCATACAATTTTTTGTCATCAATCTCTGCCCTTAAAGAGCTTACAGTCTAAAGGTCTAATATCACATGCATACATACACAACTACTAGAGCCATTTTGTTCATTCACATCAGTCCCTGCCCTGAAAGATCTTACAATCAAAATGCCCAACCTTACATACATACACACACACAAACACGCACTGACTGGAGATTACCCAAGCTGTCCACACAGACAACAAAGGTGAGGATTCTCAGCAATGTTGTGGCGCAGAGTCTAGGGAACCACCTTCTCTTTTCCAAAGCTCCCGTTGGTGGCGATAGGCTGCCCTGCGAACATTTTCCATGTTCCAGTCATCTGAATCACTTTGATCCTAAAAAAACACATAGAAATGGATTAGAATTTGTTCTAAAGCTAATTTTTTTTAAAAATAATGAACATATCATATTTAAAATCTCTGTTCAATGGGTTTGCACAGAGCAGGCCCAATTCTCCTTTTCTGGTGTCCCCCACTGGTGTTCCTGGCTGCTCCTCTTTACCAAATGCCTGCATAGGAAGCAGCTTCCTACAGGGGACATTGTGCAGGCTCGATCACGACCTGCCTACACAGACAGCGAAGGTGAGGATTCTTGGAAGAACAAAGGCACACAGTCCATGGAAACACCTTGTATTCTCCAGAGTTCCTGTAGGTGGAGATGGGAATTATCTGGAGCACAACCTAAGTTGTGGTCCCGTGAATCACTCTGGTTCTAAACTAACACATGGAAACAGATTTAGAAGGTATTGGACTCAATTAGATTACAGAAACACCTTTTACATTAGAGGATACATAGAGAGGATTTAAGCAGTTTAAAATCACTTTAATCTGGGGCTTTTTTAGGGGGTAGGGCTTATATTGCAGCCCTCCCCAAATATCATAGTAGGTCTTATTTTCGGTGAAACATGGTATAAATGAACATATTATTAATATGTTCGTTTATATTAGGGTAATGGTTACCACCTATATGATGGCACCATTCACAGCCTCCTGGGACATGTCACAGGTCTTAGGAGGCTGCAGGACAACTTACAAATCACAGTTTGGCTCAGACATGCGTGGCAGGGGGCCCTCTGTGAAGCAGCAAGGAGTCACAGCTGGTATCCCACAGTCAACATGACAGTGCAGGAGACCTAAAGACTGGAAAGAACCTGCCTGGGTAAGGATAGAGCTGGATCCCTGGACAAGTATATGTCTGTTTTTTTAAAGTCAGCAGCTACAGTATTTGAAGCTGCTGACTTTAATTTTTTTTTCAAAATGACCGTAGATCCTCTTTAAGAAGCTTATAAACTAAAAGCCCCATCTTTTTTTCATGCATATTACATACCATACAATACCATACTACACCGCTTTTTTGCACTTTGAACAGGTCCTGCTGTCTGTCCACCGTAAAGGTATACAGACATCTTCGTAGAGTTCTTCATTAGCACAGCCGGTGGTTTGTCGCTTGTATGGCCCTCGGGAAAACCACACTTTGGGCGAACAGGTCCTGCTGTCTGTCCTCCGTAAAGGGGTACACCTTCTTCCCCGTTTTACAGTCGAGCGTGCACACACAGATGAGACAGCAGTGAAGAGCTTTGTAGTATTTTGAGGGGAGTTTACTTAAAATGGAAAAGACAGAATCTGGAGCCGCTGAGCATGACAACCACTCAGATTCTAGTTTTCATTTTCAAACCTTCATTAAACAAGCTGAAGTCAAAAGCTGATTGATTACAATGCGCAACTACTCTGGGTCCTGTCTGCCCCAGTTGAAAATAGAACAAAAAAGAAAAACATTTCTTTTTCATTGTGGATAGAGTAAGGGAAGGCTAGAACCTTTATCAGGTTTTCTTGGCATCTCTGTCCCATTGGAGAGACAACCCCTGTGCTAACTAACCTTTGAAAAAAAGATTGCTATACTTACCTATTTTCCGGTCCGGTCACTGCCACTAGCTGGCACAGAAGAACTCACTTGACTGTACCAGACTGGCCTGAAAATAAGTATCTTTCTTGCATAGATGTTAGGAGGGGGGAGGATAGATAAGTTTAAATATGAAGTAAAGCCTAAAAAAAATACACCCTGCAAGGCAAAGTCATAATGAGCTAGCATACTAGCTCATAATGAATAACTTACCTGAGATTGAATCGACCCTTGTTCGCCTCCTCCGCCGTCGCCATGTATCCCAGAGTAACTTCCGGGTATCACGGCTCCGGCGCTGTGACTGTCCGGAGCCGCGATGACGTCACTCCGGCGCATGTGCGCCGGAGCCGTCACCGACAGCATGTTCACCTTCACTAACGGCATGCTCAGTGCGCCTGCGCCGCTGTCTACGACGCGCATGCGCCATAGACATCGGTGCCCGTTTTTTTTTAAATATCTCCTTAACCGTGCAGGTTAAGGAGATATTACTTGCACCTACAGGTAAGCCTTAATCTAGGCTTACCTGTAGGTTGAAGTGGTCCCAGAGGGTTTACAACCACTTTAAGCTGGAATTCCACGTTAAGTAAATTTCCCCAAAATAGCCCAAAAGGAGGACTGTCTACAAGCTCTCTTTAGCCCATTGCACAGTACATCCGTGAACCTCTACAGGCTATATAACCATGGTAAACTAAGGGAAAAAAATACATCTGCTCATATACTAGTAAAATTTTGTTTGTAACATTTCATCTCAAGAACATTCCTTTGATTTCCTAATTCTTAGTGGGGTCAATGCGACCTTTGTTTTGAAATGCAGGGAGGAGAAAATTCAAGGGAACAAGATGGACATTTTCTCTCAAACTAACAAATTTATAACAGTGTATGTAGTTTTTGATCAGGAAAGTCTATTCATTTGAAAATGCAATGTTAAAAGTAAGCGATAATTTGAAGTACTTTCAAACAGCTTTCATCAGGTCATCGAACATAGTGAGAATTTTCGTACGAATGTTAATATGAATAATTGTTCGAATGTTTATTTGAACATCTGCTAGTAGGTGGCGGGCTTAAACAAACACACACACACAAATACACATACTATCAATGCAAAGGACCTACCTCACATACATTCACACAAGGATAGGACCATACAATTTTTTGTCATCAGTCTCTGCCCTTAAAGAGCTTACAATCTAAAGGTCTAATATCACATGCATACATACACACATACTAGAGCCATATTGTTCATTCACATCAGTCCCTACCCTGAAAGATCTTACAATCAAAATGCCCAACCTTACATACATACACACACAAACAAACACGCACTGACTGACTTGAGATTACCCAAGCTGTCCACTAGGGATGGGCCCGGTGTTCGATTCGAACCCATGTTCGAATCGAACATCAGCCATTCGTCCGCTTTGCAAGCCCAGAACTATGTGGGCCGTTCGCATCAAATTTGTGTGATGCGAACGGTCCACAATGCACTGCGCCAGTCGCAGTGCATTGCTGGCTGATGATTGGCCAAGCATGCATTGTGACCCCGCATGCTTGGCCAATCATAGAGCCAGTGGCGAGGAGAGCAATAATTGCCTGTGGCCAATTATAGCTCAGGGGGTTTAGTACATGCCCCACACTATATAAGGCCGCCACGCCGGCGGCCTCATGTAGTGTGTTCCGGCGTTAGGATTAGGAACAGTGAGAGACTGTACTGTTCTGTACAGTGTCTGCTTGTGCATTATCTGCTGTTTTGATTCATCTACATTATCTGCTTGTGGATTCTGAGGATTAGTTTAGGGAAAGAGAAAAAATAGGCAGGGTAGTTTATACTTCTCAGTGCTGTTCTCAATCTCTACCAATCCAGCCACCTGCAGGAGTAGTTAGTGTGTGTGCGTGCTGTGTTATTATAGCACTGCAGTAGCACATTAAACCACCTTTACCCTTCTGGCCTGTTGTATTATCTAAGGCAGCCATCTGCGGCTAATGAATTGCCGGCTCCCATAACACAGAGAACAGTCATTCATTGAAAGTCATTGATAAAAAAAAGTAATTGATAAAAAAAAAAGCGTGGGGTTTCCCCCAAATTCAATTACCAGGCCCTTCAGGTCTGCTATGGATATTAAGGGGAACCCAGCTTCAAATGTAAAAAAAATGACGTAGGGGTCCCCCTAAATATCCATACCAGACCCTTCAAGGGGAACCCCGGCCACCTGGTACTGCTGGCGGGTACTGATACTGCTGGCGGGTACTGGTCACTGGTACTGGTGGCAGGTACTGGTGACTGGTACTGCTGGCTGTTACTGCTGTTGGGTACTGCCTGCTGGTACTGCTGGCGGGTACTGGTACTGCTAGTGGGTACTGATACTGCTGGTGGTAACTGCTGACTGGTACTGGTGGTTGGTACTGCTGGCTGGTACTGGTGGCGGGAACGGGTACTGCTGGCTGGTACGGGTACTGCTGGCTGGTACTGCTGGTGGCTACTGCTGGCTGGTACTGCTGGCTGGTACTGCTGGTGGCTACTGCTGACTGGTACTGGTGGCAGATGCTGGTGGGTACGGGTACTGCTAACTGGCACTGCTGGCGGGTATTGGTACTGCTGGTGGGTACTGGTGCTGCTGGCGGATACTGGTGCTGCTGGCGGGTACTGGTGGCTGGTACTGCTGGTTGTTACTGCTATTGGGTACTGCCTGCTAGTACTGCTGGCAGATACCGCTGGCTTGTACTACCGGCTGGTACTGCTGGCGGGTACTGGTACTGCTGACTGGTATTGCTGGTGGGTACAGCCTGCTGGTACTGGTACTGCTGACTGGTACTGCTTGTGGGTACTGGTACTGCTGGCGGGTACTGGTGATTGGTACTGGTGGCTGGTACTGATGACTGGTACCTGGTACTGGTGACTGTTACTGCTGTTGGGTACTGCCTGCTGGTACTGCTGGCAGATACCGCTGGCTGGTACTGCTGGTGGGTACTGCTGGCTGGTACTGCTGGTGGGTACTGCTGACTGGTGCTGCTGGCGGGTACTGGTACTGCTGGCGGGTACTGCTGGTGGTTACTGATACTGCTGGCGGGTACTGCTGGCGGATACTGGTGACTGGTAGTGCTGTTGGGTACTGCCTGCTGGTACTGCTGGCAGATACCGCTGGCTGGTACTGGTACTGCTGGCTGGTAATGCTGGTTCTTACTGCTGGTGAGTACTGGTACTGCTGATGGGTACTGCTGACTGGTACTGGTGGCTGGTACTGCTGACTGTTATTGCTGTTGGGTACTGCTGGCAGATACCGCTGGTGGTACTGGTACTGCTGGCTGGCACTGCTGATGGGTACTGGTACTGCTGGTTTGTACTGGTACTGCAGGTGGGTACTGTTACTGCTGACTGGTACTGCTGGCAGGTACTGGTGACTGGTACTGGTGGCAGGTACTGTTGACTGGTACTGCTGGCTGTTACTGCTCTTGGGTACTGCCTGCTGGTACTGCTAGCGGGTACTGGTACTGCTAGTCGGTTCTGATACTGCTGGCTGGAACTGCTGACTGGTACTGGTGGTTGGTACTGGTGCCTGGTACTTCTGGCGGGGAACGGGTACTGCTGGCTGGTACGGGTACTGCTGGCTGGTACTGGTGGCAGGTACTGGTGGTTGTTACTGCTGCTGGGTACTGCTGGCAGATACCGCTGGCGGGTACTGCTGGTTGGTTGGTTGGGCTGGTTGGTACTGCTAGCGGATACTGCTGACTGGAACTGGTGGTTGGTACTGGTGACTGGTACTGCTGTTGGGTACTGCCTGCTGGTACTGCTGGCGAGTACTGATACTGCTGTCTGGGACTGGTACTGCTGGTGGGTTCTGGTACCGCTGACTGGTACTGATGGGTTGGTATTGGTGGCTGGTAATGGTGACTGGTACTGGTGGCAGGTACTGGTTACTGTTACTGCTGTTGGGTACTGCCTGCTGGTACTGATGGCAGATACTGCTGGCTGGTACTGGTACTGCTGGCTGGTATTGGTACGTCTGGCAGGTACTGGTACTGCCGGCTGGTATTGGTACTGCTGGCGGATACTACTGACTGGTACTGGTGGCTGGTCTTGCTGGCTGTTACTGCTGTTGGGTACTGCCTGCTGGTACTGCTTGCAGAAACCACTGGTGGGTACTGGTACTGCTGGCTTGTACTGGTGGCTGGTACCTGGTACTGGTGGCAGTTATTGGTGGCCTTTACTGCTGTTGTGTACTGCTGGCAGATACCGCTGTCTGGTATTACTGGCGGGTACTGGTCCTGCTGGTGGGTACTGCTGGCTGGTACTGGTACTGCTGGCGGGTACTGCTGGTGGGTACTTGTGACAGACCTAGCTGGGACACAGGCTTTTTGAGAAGACTGAATGCGAGCCTCTTGCCGACTGATTATGAGCCCTGGATTTGAAGGGGCACAGGGTGAATGAGAACCCCACTATAATCTGTGCTAGTCAGATTCAATGCTGTATATATGTATATATAATGTGTGTTGTCTCATGCTGTTGGGACACACACTGTCAGATGCTAGTGTCATGAACTCAAGATGTTAATTGAGAGAGCTGATCACATTGTCCTCTGTACAATGTGGTAGACGGGCCGACTATTAGTGGAGGTCCTGCTATTGTGATAAAATGTCTTGTGGTTGTACATATGATAATGTATAATCTACTGTGTGAAGCTCGGTGACAACAAGTCTGACCTGTAGTGAAATCCTGATGGGCACAGTCACATCGGCTGCTTAAAGGGATTAGTTATTTAGCTCATGTTAATTTGTTACAGGTGTATTGTTAGAGTAATATGAGCAGGAGGGGGGGATCTCCTCTTCTACTGTATTATAAATACTTGTCAATTTGGTTCTAATAAAACAGTCCATGTTAGCACTAAGCAAGTCTCGTCTCGTTTTGTGCTTGGGAGCGGTTGGAATATCTGAGATCTATATTCAGACTGGGAGGAAGTGGTAAATGACGAAAGCACTCAAGAGGAGTGTAGGGACTTTTTGTCACAGTACTGCTGGCTGGTACTGGTGACTGGTACCTGGTACTGGTGACTGTTACTGCTGTTGGGTACTGCCTGCTGGTACTGCTGGCAGATACCGCTGGCTGGTACTAGCACTACTGGCTGGTACTGCTGGCGGGTACTGGTACTGCTGGCTGGTACTGGTACTGCTGCCAGGTACTGCTGGCGGGTACTGGTACTGCTGGTGGGTACTGCTGGCGGGTACTGGTGGCGGATACTGCTGGCTGGTACTGCTGTTGGGTACTGCCTGCTGGTACCGCTGGCTGGTACTGCTGGTGGTTACTGGTACTGCTGGTGGGTACTGGTTCTGCTGGCAGGTGCTGCTGGTGGGTACTGGTGCTACTGGCGGGTACTGGTACTGCTGGTGGGTACTGGTGGCGGGTACTGATGACTGGTACTGGTGGCTGGTACTGCTGGCTGGAACTGCTGGTGGGTACTGGTATTGGTACTGCAGGCGGGTACTGGTTCTGCTGGAGGGTACTGCTGACTGGTACTGCTGTTGAGTACTGCCTGCTGGTACTGCTGGCGGGTACTGGTACTGCTGACTGGTACTGCGGTTGAGTACTGGTACTGCTGGTGGGTAATGCTGGTGGATACTGGTACTGGTGACTGGTGGAAGGTACTGCTGGCTGTTACTGCTGTTGGGTACTGCCTGCTGGTACTGGTATTGCTGACTGGTACTGCTGGTGGATACTGATACCGCTGGTGGGTACTGCTGGCAGATACTGCTGACTGGTACTGGTGGCTGTTAATGCTGTTGGGTGCTGCTGGCAGGTACTGGTATTGCTATCTGGTACTGCTGGCTGGTACTGGTACTGCTGGATGTTACTGCTGTTGGGTACTGCCTGCTGATACTGGTACTGCTGGATGGTACTGGTACTGCTGCCAGGTACTGCTGGCGGGTACGGGTACTGCTGGATGGTACTGCTGTTGGGTACAGTTACTGCTGACTGGCACTGCTGGCGTGTATTGGTACTGCTGGCGGGTACTGCTGGTGGGTACTGGTGGTTGTTACTGCTGTTGGGTACTGCTGGTTGTTACTGCTGGCAGATACCGCTGGTGGGTACTACTACTGCTGGCTGGTACTGCCTGCTGTCACTGCTGGCTAATACTGGTACTGCTGGCTGGTACTGCTGCCAGGTACTGCTGGCGGGTACTGGTACTGCTGACTGGTACTGCCTGCTGGTACTGGTACTGCTACTGCTGGTGAGTACTGGTACTGCTGGCGGGTACTGATGACTGGTACCTGGTACTGGTGACTGTTACTGCTGTTGGGTACTGCCTGCTGGTACTGCTGGCAGATACCGCTGGATGGTACTGCTGGTGGGTACTGCTGACTTGTACTGCTGGCGGGTACTGATACTGCTGGCGGGTACTGGTGACTGGTACCTGGTACTGGTGGCTGGTACTGCTGGTGGGTACTGCCTGCTGGTACTGGTACAGCTGGAAAGTTACTGGTACTGTTGGTGGGTACTGATAATGCTGGCGGATACTGCTGACTGGTACTGGTGGTTGGTACCTGGTACTGGTGGCTGTTACTGCTGTTGGGTACTGCTGGCAGATTTGTAAAATATTTCCTTAACCGCGTAGGAGATATTCCTTGCACCTACAGGTAAGCCTTAATCTATGCTTACCTGTAGGATAAAGTGGTCCCAGAGGGTTTACAACCACTTTAAGCTGGAATTCTCTATAACCTATTGCACAGTACATCCGTGAACCTCTACAGGCTATTTAACCATGGTAAACTAAGGAAGAAAATACATCTGCTCATATACTAGTAAAATTTTGTTTGTAACATTTCATCTCAAGAACATTCCTTTGATTTCCTAATTCTTAGTGGGGTCAATGCGACCTTTGTTTTGAAATGCAGCGAGGAGAAAATTCAAGGGAACAAGATGGACATTTTCTCTCAAACTAACAAATTGATAACAGTGTATATAGTTTTCGATCAGGAAAGTCTATTTATTTGAAAATCCAAAGTTAAAAGCAAGCGATAATTTGAAGTACTTTCAAACAGCTTTCATCAGGTCATCGAACATACTGAGAATTTTTCGTACAAATGTTAATATGAATAATTGTTCAAATGTTCGTTTGAACATCTACTAGTAGGTGGCGGGTTTAAACAAACACACACACACACACATACACATAGTATCAATGCAAAGGACCTACCTCACATACATTCACACAAGGATAGGACCATACAATTTTTTGTCATCAGTCTCTGCCCTTAAAGAGCTTACAGTCTAAACGTCTAATATCACATGCATACATACACACATACTAGAGCCATTTTGTTCATTCACATCAGTCCCTGCCCTGAAAGATCTTACAATCAAAATGCCCAACCTTACATACATACACACACACAAACATGCACTGACTGACTGGAGATTACCCAAGCTGTCCACACAGACAACAAAGGTGAGGATTCTCAGCAATGTTGTGGCGCAGAGTCTAGGGAACCACCTTCTCTTTTCCAAAGCTCCTGTTGGTGGCGATAGGCTGCCCTGCGAACATTTTCCATGTTCCAGTCATCTGAATCACTCTGGTCCTAAAAAAACACATAGAAATGGATTAGAATTTGTTCTAAAGCAATTTTTTTTTAAAAATAATGAACATATCATATTTAAAATCTCTGTTCAATGGGTTTGCACAGAGCAGCCCCAATCCTCCTCTTCTGGTGTCCCCCACTGGTGTTCCTGGCTCCTCCTCTTTACCAAATGCCTGCATAGGAAGCAGCTTCCTATAGGGGAAATTGTGCAGGCTCGATCACGACCTGCCCACACAGACAGCGAAGGTGAGGATTCTTGGAAGAACCAAGGCACACAGTCCATGGAAACACCTTGTCTTCTCCAGAGTTCCTGTAGGTGGAGATGGGAATTATCTATATTAGGGTAATGGTTACCACCTATATGGTGGCACCATCCGCAGCCTCTTGGGACATGTCACAGGTCCTAGGAGGCTGCAGGACAACTTACAAATCACAGTTTGGCTCAGACATGCGTGGTGGGGGGCCCTCTGTGAAGCCACAAGGAGTCACAGATGGTATCCCACAGTCAACATGACAGTGCAGGGGACCTAAAGACCGGAAATAACCTGCCTGGGTGAGGATAGAGCTGGATCCCTGGACAAGAATATGTCTGTTTTTTTAAAGTCAGCAGCTACAGTATTTGAAGCTGCTAACTTAAATTTTTTTTTCGAAATGACTGTAGATCCTAAAAAAAAATAAAAAAAAATAAACTAAAAGCCCCATCTCTTTTTCATGCATATTACATACCATACAATACCATACTATACCGCTTTTTCGCACTTTGAACAGGTCCTGCTGTCTGTCCACCGTAAAGGTATACAGACATCTTCGTAGAGTGCTTCATTAGCGCAGCCGGTGGTTTGTCGCTTGTATGGCCCTCGGGAAAACCACACTTTGGGCGAACAGGTCCTGCTGTCTGTCCTCCGTAAAGGGGTACACCTTCTTCCCAGTTTTACAGTAGAGCGTGCACACACAGACGGGACAGCAGTGAAGAGCTTTGTAGTATTTTGAGGGGAGTTTACTTAAAATGGAGAAGACAGAATCTGGAGCCGCTGAGCATGACAACCACTCAGATTCTAGTTTTCATTTTCAAACCTTCATTAAACAAGCTGAAGTCAGAAGCTGATTGATTACAATGCGCAACTACTCTGGGTCCTGTCTGCCCCAGTTGAAAATAGAACAAAAAAGAAAAACATTTATTTTTCATTGTGGATAGAGTAAGGGAAGGCTAGAACCTTTATCAGGTTTTCTTGGCATCTCTGTCCCATTGGAGAGACAACCCCTGTGCTAACTAACCTTTGAAAAAAAGATTGCTATACTTACCTATTTTCCGGTCCGGTCACTGCCACTAGCTGGCACAGAAGAACTCACTTGACTGTACCAGACTGGCCTGAAAATAAGTATCTTTCTTGCATAGATGTTAGGAGGGGGGAGGCTAGATAAGTTTAACCGCTTCAATACAGGGCTTTTAAACACCCTTCCTTACCAGAGCACTTTTTGCGATTCGGCACTGCGTCGCTTTAACTAACAATTGCGCGGTCGTGCGACGTTACACCCAAACAAAATTGACGTCCTTTTTTTCCCACAAATAGAGCTTTCTTTTGGGGGTATTTGATCGCCCCTGCGGTTTTTATTTTTTGCGCTATAAACAAAAGAAGAGCGACAATTTTGAAAAAAAACACAATATTTTTTACTTTTTGCTATAATAAATATCCCATTTTTTAAAAAAAAAAAAAAAATTTTTTCCTCAGTTTAGGCCGATACGTATTCTTCTACATATTTTTGGTAAAAAAAATCGCAATAAGCGTATATTGATCGGTTTGCGCAAAAGTTATAGCGTCTACAAAATAGGGGATAGATTTATTGAATTTATTTTTTTTTTTTTTTTTACTAGTAATGGCGGCGATTTGCGATTTTTTTTTCGTGACTGCGACATTGGGGCGGACACTTCGGACACTTTTGACACATTTTTGGAACCATTCACATTTACACAGCGATCGTTGCTATAAAATTGCAATGATTACTGTGTAAATGTGACTGTCAGGGAAGGGGTTAACACTAGAGGGCGCTGGAGGGGTTAATGTGTGTCCCTAATAGGAGTGATTCTAACTGTAGGGGGAGGGGACTTAAGGGGAGGAGACCGATCATGTGATCCTCTGTACTGGGATCACATGATCGGTCTCCTCCCCGCTGACAGGACGTGGAGCGGTGTGTTTACACACACAGCTCCACGGTCCCGCCCGGTCCCGTTGTTTTAACGGGCAATCGCGGGTGCCCGGCGGACATCGCGGCCGCCGGGCACTCGCACCGGGTCCCGAGCGATGCCGCGGGCGCGCGCGCGCGCCGCCGGGAACCCGAGGACGTCATATGACGCCCACCCAGGATGGTAGATCCACCTTGTGGGCGTCATATGACTATGGGCGGGTATTGAACTGGTTAAAGAGGAAGTAAAGCCTAAAAAAAAATACAATAAAATGCAAGGCAAAGTCATAATGAGCTAGCATACTAGCTCATTATGAATAACTTACCTGAGATTGAAGCGACCCTCGCTCGCCTCCTCCGCCGTCGCCATGTATCCCGGAGTAACTTCCGGGTATCATGGCTCCAGCACTGTGACTGGCCGGAGCCGCGATGACGTCACTCCGGCGCATGTGCGCAGGAGCCATCAGAGACGGCATGTTCACCTTCACTAACGGCATGCTCAGTGCGGCTGCACTGCTGTCTGTGGCGCGCATGCGCCGTAGACATCGGTGCCCGTTTTTTTTTAAATATCTCCTTAACCGTGCAGGTTAAGGAGATATTACTTGCACCTACAGGTAAGCCTTAATCTAGTCTTACTTGTAGGTTGAAGTGGTCCGAGAGGGTTTACAACCACTTTAAGCTGGAATTCCACATTAAGTAAATTTCCCCAAAGTAGCCCAAAAGGAGGACTGTCTACAAGCTCTCATTAGCCCATTGCACAGTACATCCGTGAACCTCTACAGGCTATATAACCATGGTAAACTAAGGAAAAAAAATACATCTGCTCATATAATAGTAACATTTTGTTTGTAACATTTCATCTCAAGAACATTCCTTTGATTTCCTAATTCTTAGTGGGGTCAATGCGACCTTTGTTTTGAAATGCAGGGAGGAGAAAATTCAAGGGAACAAGATGGACATTTTCTCTCAAACTAACAAATTTATAACAGTGTATGTAGTTTTCGATCAGGAAAGTCTATTCATTTGAAAATCCAATGTTAAAAGTAAGCGATAATTTGAAGTACTTTCAAACAGCTTTCATCAGGTCATCGAACATAGTGAGAATTTTCGTACGAATGTTAATATGAATAATTGCTCGAATGTTCATTTGAACATCTGCTAGTAGGTGGCGGGCTTAAACAAACACACACACACACACACACACACATACACATACTATCAATGCAAAGGACCTACCTCACACAAGGATAGGACCATACAATTTTTTGTCATCAGTCTCTGCCCTTAAAGAGCTTACAATCTAAAGGTCTAATATCACATGCATACATACACACATACTAGAGCCATATTGTTCATTCACATCAGTCCCTACCCTGAAAGATCTTACAATCAAAATGCCTAACCTTACATACATACACACACAAACAAACACGCACTGACTGACTTGAGATTGGGCCCGGTGTTCGATTCGAACCCATGTTCGAATCGAACATCAGCAGTTTGTCCGCTCGTCAAGCCCAGAACTATGTGGGCCGTTCGCATAAAATTTGTGTGATGCGAATGGTCCACAATACACTGCACCAGTAGCAGTGCATTGCTGGCTGATGATTGGCCAAGCATGCATTGTGACCCCCCATGCTTGGCCAATCATAGAGCCAGTGGCGAGGAGAGCAATAATTTCCTGTGGCCAATTATAGCTCAGGGGGTTTAGTACATGCCCCACACTATATAAGGCCGCCACGCCGGCGGCCTCATGTAGTGTGTTCCGGCGTTAGGATTAGGAACAGTGAGAGACTGTACTGTTCTGTACAGTGTCTGCTTGTGCATTATCTGCTGTTTTGATTCATCTACATTATCTGCTTGTGGATTCTGGGGATTAGTTTAGGGAAAGAGAAAAAATAGGCAGGGTAGTTTATACTTCTCAGTGCTGTTCTCAATCTCTACCAATCCAGCCACCTGCAGGAGTAGTTAGTGTGTGTGCGTGCTGTGTTATTATAGCACTGCAGTAGCACATTAAACCACCTTTACCCTTCTGGCCTGTTGTATCATCTAAGGCAGCCATCTGCGGCTAATGAATTGCCGGCTCCCATAACACAGAGAACAGTCATTCATTGAAAGTCATTGATAAAAAAAAGTCATTGATAAAAAAAAAAGCGTGGGGTTTCCCCCAAATTCAATTACCAGGCCCTTCAGGTCTGCTATGGATATTAAGGGGAACCCAGCTTCAAATGTAAAAAAAAATGACGTAGGGGTCCCCCTAAATATCCATACCAGACCCTTCAAGGGGAACCCCGGCCACCTGGTACTGCTGGCGGGTACTGATACTGCTGGCGGGTACTGGTGACTGGTACTGGTGGCAGGTACTGGTGACTGGTACTGCTGGCTGTTACTGCTGTTGGGTACTGCCTGCTGGTACTGCTGGCGGGTACTGGTACTGCTAGTGGGTACTGATACTGCTGGTGGGAGTTGCTGACTGGTACTGGTGGTTGGTACTGCTGGCTGGTACTGGTGGGCGGGGAACGGGTACTGCTGGCTGGTACGGGTACTGCTGGCTGGTACTGCTGGTGGCTACTGCTGACTGGTACTGGTGGCAGATGCTGGTGGGTACAGGTACTGCTAACTGGCACTGCTGGCGGGTATTGGTACTGCTGGCGGGTACTGGTGCTGCTGGCGGGTACTGGTGGCTGGTACTGCTGGTTGTTACTGCCTGCTAGTACTGCTGGCAGATACCACTGGCTTGTACTACCGGCTGGTACTGCTGGCTGGTACTGCTGGCGAGTACTGGTACTGCTGACTGGTATTGCTGGTGGGTACTGCCTGCTGGTACTGGTACTGCTGACTGGTACTGCTTGTGGGTACTGGTACTGCTGGTGGGTACTGGTATTGCTGGCGGGAACTGGTGATTGGTACTGGTGGCTGGTACTGATGACTGGTACCTGGTACTAATGACTGTTACTGCTGTTGGGTACTGCCTGCTGGTACTGCTGGCAGATACCGCTGGCTGGTACTGCTGTTGGGTACTGCTGACTGGTGCTGCTGGCGGGTACTGGTACTGCTGGCGGGTACTGCTGGTGGTTACTGATACTGCTGGCGGGTACTGCTGGCGGATACTGGTGACTGGTAGTGCTGTTGGGTACTGCCTGCTGGTACTGCTGGCAGATACCGCTGGCTGGTACTGGTACTGCTGGCTGGTAATGCTGGTTCTTACTGCTGGCGAGTACTGGTACTGCTGACGGGTACTGCTGACTGGTACTGGTGGCTGGTACTGCTGACTGTAATTGCTGTTGGGTACTGCTGGCAGAGACCGCTGGCGGTACTGGTACTGCTGGCTGGCACTGCTGATGGGTACTGGTACTGCTGGTTTGTACTGGTACTGCAGGTGGGTACTGTTACTGCTGACTGGTACTGCTGGCGGGTACTGGTGACTGGTACTGGTGGCTGTTACTGCTCTTGGGTACTGCCTGCTGGTACTGCTAGCGGGTACTGGTACTGCTAGTCGGTTCTGATACTGCTGGCTGGAACTGCTGACTGGTACTGGTGGTTGGTACTGGTGCCTGGTACTTCTGGCAGGGAACAGGTACTGCTGGCTGGTACAGGTACCGCTGGCTGGTACTGGTGGCAGGTACTGGTGGTTGTTACTGCTGCTGGGTACTGCTGGCAGATACCGCTGGCGGGTACTGCTGGTTGGTACTGCCAGCGGGTACTGGTACTGCTGGCGGGTACTGCTAGCGGATACTGCTGACTGGAACTGTTGGTTGGTACTGGTGACTGGTACTGCTGTTGGGTACTGCCTGCTAGTACTGCTGGCAGATATCACTGGCTGGAACTGCTCGTGGGAACTGCTGGTGAGTATTGGTACTGCTGTTGGGTACTGCCTGCTGGTACTGATGGCGAGTACTGATACTGCTGTCTGGGACTGGTACTGCTGGTGGGTTCTGGTACCGCTGACTGGTACTGATGGGTTGGTATTGGTGGCTGGTAATGGTGACTGGTACTGGTGGCAGGTACTGGTTACTGTTACTGCTGTTGGGTAATGCCTGCTGGTACTGATGGCAGATACTGCTGGCTGGTACTGGTACTGCTGGCTGGTATTGGTACGTCTGGTAGGTACTGGTACTGCCGGCTGGTATTGGGACTGCTGGCGGGTACTGCTGGCGGATACTACTGACTGGTACTGGTGGCTGGTCTTGCTGGCTGTTACTGCTGTTGGGTACTGCCTGCTGGTACTGCTTGCAGAAACCGCTGGTGGGTACTGGTACTGCTGGCTTGTACTGGTGGCTGGTACCTGGTACTGGTGGCAGTTATTGGTGGCCTTTACTGCTGTTGTGTACTGCTGGCAGATACCGCTGGCTGGTATTACTGGCTGGTACTGGTCCTGCTGGTGGGTACTGCTGGCTGGTACTGGTACTGCTGGCGGGATACTGGTACTGCTGGCGGGTACTTGTGACAGACCAACTGGGACACAGGCTTTTTGAGAAGACTGAATGCGAGCCTCTTGCCGACTGATTATGAGCCCTGGATTTGATATATGTATATATAATGTGTGTTGTCTCATGCTGTTGGGACACACACTGTCAGATGCTAGTGTCATGAACTCAAGATGTTAATTGAGAGAGCTGATCACATTGTCCTCTGTACAATGTGGTAGACGGGCCGACTATTAGTGGAGGTCCTGCTATTGTGATAAAATGTCTTGTGGTTGTACATATGATAATGTATAATCTACTGTGTGAAGCTCGGTGACAACAAGTCTGACCTGTAGTGAAATCCTGATGGGCACAGTCACATCGGCTGCTTAAAGGGATTAGTTATTTAGCTCATGTTAATTTGTTACAGGTGTATTGTTAGAGTAATATGAGCAGGAGGGGGGGGATCTCCTCTTCTACTGTATTATAAATACTTGTCAATTTAGTTCTAATAAAACAGTCCATGTTAGCACTAAGCAAGTCTCGTCTCGTTTTGTGCTTGGGAGCGGTTGGAATATCTGAGATCTATATTCAGACTGGGAGGAAGTGGTAAATGACGAAAGCACTCAAGAGGAGTGTAGGGACTTTTTGTCACAGTACTGCTGGCTGGTACTGGTGACTGGTACCTGGTACTGGTGGCAGGTACTGGTGACTGTTACTGCTGTTGGGTACTGCCTGCTGGTACTGCTGGCAGATACCGCTGGCTGGTACTGGTACTGCTGGCTGGTACTGCTGGCGGGTACTGGTACTGCTGGCTGGTACTGGTACTGCTGGCTGGTACTGCTGGCGGGTACTGGTACTGCTGCCAGGTACTGCTGGCGGGTACTGGTACTGCTGGTGGGTACTGCTGGCGGGTACTGGTGGCGGATACTGCTGGCTGGTACTGCCTGCTGGTACCGCTGGCTGGTACTGCTGGTGGTTACTGGTACTGCTGGCGGGTACTGGTACTGCTGGTGGGTACTGGTGGCGGGTACTGATGACTGGTACTGGTGGCTGGTACTGCTGGCAGATACCGCTGGCTGGTACTGCAGGTGGGTACTGGTACTGCAGGCGGGTACTGGTTCTGCTGGAGGGTACTGCTGACTGGTACTGCTGTTGAGTACTGCCTGCTGGTACTGCTGGCGGGTACTGGTACTGCTGACTGGTACTGCGGTTGAGTACTGGTACTGCTGGTGGGTAATGCTGGTGGATACTGGTACTGGTGACTGGTGGAAGGTACTGCTGGCTGTTACTGCTGTTGGGTACTGCCTGCTGGTACTGGTATTGCTAACTGGTACTGCTGGTGGGTACTGATACCAGATACTGCTGACTGGTACTGGTGGCAGGTACTGGTGGCTGTTAATGCTGTTGGGTGCTGCTGGCGGGTACTGGTATTGCTATCTGGTACTGCTGGCTGGTACTGGTACTGCTGGATGTTACTGCTGTTGAGTACTGCCTGCTGGTACTGCTGGATGGTACTGGTACTGCTGCCAGGTACTGCTGGCGGGTACTGGTACTGCTGCCAGGTACTGCTGGCGGGTACAGTTACTGCTGACTGGCACTGCTGGCGTGTATTGGTACTGCTGGCGGGTACTGCTGGTGGGTACTGGTGGCTGGTACTGCTGGTTGTTACTGCTGTTGGGTACTGCTGGTTGTTACTGCTGGCAGATACCGCTGGCGGGTACTGCTATTGCTGGCTGGTACTGCCTGCTGTCACTGCTGGCTAATACTGGTACTGCTGGCTGGTACTGCTGCCAGGTACTGCTGGCGGGTACTGGTACTGCTGACTGGTACTGCCTGCTGGTACTGCTGGTGAGTACTGCTACTGCTGGCGGGTACTGATGACTGGTACCTGGTACTGGTGACTGTTACTGCTGTTGGGTACTGCCTGCTGGTACTGCTGGCAGATACCGCTGGATGGTACTGCTGGTGGGTACTGCTGACTTGTACTGCTGGCGGGTACTGGTGACTGGTACCTGGTACTGGTGGCTGGTACTGCTGGCTGTTACTGGCACAGCTGGAAAGTTACTGGTACTGTTGGTGGGTACTGATAATGCTGGCAGATACTGCTGACTGGTACTGGTGGTTGGTACTGGTGGTTGGTACCTGGTACTGGTGGCTGTTACTGCTGTTGGGTACTGCTGGCAGATTTGTAAAATATCTCCTTAACCGCGTAGGAGATATTCCTTGCACCTACAGGTAAGCCTTATGCCTCGTACACACGTACGGACTTTTGCCGGCGGACCTAAGTCCAGCGGACAATCCGCTAGACTTTCCGGCTAGGTCCGCTGGACTTTCCGAGGGTGTGGACTTGCCCACACACGCACGGACTTCTCCAGCGGATAATCCGCCGGCCAAAAGTCCGCGGGACTTTTGAAAATGAACGGACTTGCCCACACACGGAGCAGTCCGTTCATTTCGAACGTAACTTCAGGTTACGTAGCTAGCGTAGGCAGTAAATGCCGCCGCGCTAGCTCCGCAAGCTGGCATGGATTTAAAGGGAATCCCCACGCCGAAAAAACGGCGTGGGGGTTCCCCCCAAATCCATGTCAGACCCTCATCCGAGCACGCAGCCTGGCAGGCCAGGAAAGGGGTGGGGACGAACGAGCGCCCCCCCCCCTCCTGAGCCGTACCAGGCCGCGTGCCCTCAACATGGGGGGTGCCCTGGGGAAAGGGGGGCCGTGCGGCCCCCCCACCCCAAAGCACCTTGTCCCCATGTTGATGAGGACAAGGGCCTCTTCCCGACAACCCTGGCCGTTGGTTGTCGGGGTCTGCGGGCGGGGGCTTATCGGAATCTGGGGAACCCCCTTTAATAAGGGGGCCCCCAGATACCGGCCCCCCACCCTATGTGAATGAGTATGGGGTACGATGTACCCCTACCCATTCACCTAAGGTGTAAAATGTAAAGTAAAAAAAAACACCCACACTTTTGAAAAAATAGTTTATTGCACTGCTCCGGGGTCTTCTTCCGTCTTGGGGGTCTTCTCGCCGGACTCCCCCGCCATTTACCAAGCTCTTTTACCGAGCGAGGGGAGTCCGGCTACCTTCTTCGTCGTCGCCGCCGTCTGGGGGTCTCGATCCGCCTTCGGGGGTCTTCTTCCGTCTTGGGGGTCTTCTCGCCGGACTCCTCCCCTCTCTTCTGCTCTTTTACCTAGCTCTTTCACGAGGGGAGGTGTCCGGCTACCTTCTTCGTCGTCGCCGCCGTCGTCTGGGGGTCTCGATCCGCCTTCGGGGTCTTCCGGGGGTCTCTTCTGTTCTTGCGGCGGTCGTCGTCTTCCGCGCCGCCGGCGCCTTCTTCTTCTTCTTGTCCTCCTTCTTGTCCTTCTTGTTCTTCTTCTTCTTCCGATGTTGACCCGACGCTCTCTCTGCCCGGAATGCCTGTGCCGCTCTGAGCTCGGACTTATATAGGGACATGGGCGACAGGGTCACATGTTCATGTCACATGGTGACCCCGCCCCCTTGCGATGTCACAGTCCCAGCATCCTCCGGGACTGTGACAACACAAGGGGGCGGGGTCACCATGTGACATGTGCATGTGACCCTGTCGCCCATGTCCCTATATAAGTCCGAGCTCAGAGCGGCACAGGCATTCCGGGCAGAGAGAGCGTCGGGTCAACATCGGAAGAAGAAGAAGAACAAGAAGGACAAGAAGGAGGACAAGAAGAAGAAGAAGGCGCCGGCGGCGCGGAAGACGACGACCGCCGCAAGAACAGAAGAGACCCCCGGAAGACCCCCGAAGGCGGATCGAGACCCCCAGACGACGGCGGCGACGACGAAGAAGGTACCCGGACACCTCCCCTCGTGAAAGAGCTAGGTAAAAGAGCAGAAGAGAGGGGAGGAGTCCGGCGAGAAGACCCCCAAGACGGAAGAAGACCCCCGAAGGCGGATCGAGACCCCCAGACGGCGGCGACGACGAAGAAGGTAGCCGGACTCCCCTCGCTCGGTAAAAGAGCTTGGTAAATGGCGGGGGAGTCCGGCGAGAAGACCCCCAAGACGGAAGAAGACCCCCGGAGCAGTGCAATAAACTATTTTTTCAAAAGTGTGGGTGTTTTTTTTTTTACTTTACATTTTACACCTTAGGTGAATGGGTAGGGGTACATCGTACCCCATACTCATTCACATAGGGTGGGGGGCCGGTATCTGGGGGGCCCCTTATTAAAGGGGGTTCCCAGATTCCGATAAGCCCCCGCCCGCAGACCCCGACAACCAACGGCCAGGGTTGTCGGGAAGAGGCCCTTGTCCTCATCAACATGGGGACAAGGTGCTTTGGGGTGGGGGGGCCGCACGGCCCCCCTTTCCCCAGGGCACCCCCCATGTTGAGGGCACGCGGCCTGGTACGGCTCAGGAGGGGGGGGGCGCTCGTTCGTCCCCACCCCTTTCCTGGCCTGCCAGGCTGCGTGCTCGGATGAGGGTCTGACATGGATTTGGGGGGAACCCTCACGCCGTTTTTTCGGCGTGGGGATTCCCTTTAAATCCATGCCAGGTCACGGAGCTAGCGCGGCGGCAGTAACTGCCTACGCTAGCTACGTAACCTGAAGTCACGTGCTAAATGAACGGACTTGCCGATGAGCGGCAAGTCCGTTCATTTCAAAAGTCCCGCGGACTTGCCCACTAACGGCGGGATTGTCCGCTGGACTTCCAAGTCCAGCGGATAATTTGAAAACAAAACCTGAAACTTTAGTCCGCCGTACTTTGGCGCCAAAAAGTCCGCCGGCGCCCACACACGAGGGGATTATCCGCTGGACTTCAGTCCAGAGGATAATCCCGCGGGATTGTCCCTTCGTGTGTACGCGGCCTTAATCTATGCTTACCTGTAGGATAAAGTGGTCCCAGAGGGTTTACAACCACTTTAAGCTGGAATTCTCTTTAACCTATTGCACAGTACATCCGTGAACCTCTACAGGCTATTTAACCATGGTAAACTAAGGAAGAAAATACATCTGCTCATATACTAGTAAAATTTTGTTTGTAACATTTCATCTCAAGAACATTCCTTTGATTTCCTAATTCTTAGTGGGGTCAATGCGACTTTTGTTTTGAAATGCAACGAGGAGAAAATTTAAGGGAACAAGATGGACATTTTCTCTCAAACTAACAAATTGATAACAGTGTATGTAGTTTTCGATCAGGAAAGTCTATTTATTTGAAAATCCAAAGTTAAAAGCAAGCGATAATTTGAAGTACTTTCAAACAGCTTTCATCAGGTCATCGAACATACTGAGAATTTTTCGTACAAATGTTAATATGAATAATTGTTCAAATGTTCGTTTGAACATCTACTAGTAGGTGGCGGGTTTAAACAAACACACACACACATACACATAGTATCAATGCAAAGGACCTACCTCACATACATTCACACAAGGATAGGACCATACAATTTTTTGTCATCAGTCTCTGCCCTTAAAGAGCTTACAGTCTAAACGTCTAATATCACATGCATACATACACACATACTAGAGCCATTTTGTTCATTCACATCAGTCCCTGCCCTGAAAGATCTTACAATCAAAGTGCCCAACCTTATATACATACACACACACAAACACGCACTGACTGACTGGAGATTACCCAAGCTGTCCACACAGACAACAAAGGTGAGGATTCTCAGCAATGTTGTGGCGCAGAGTCTAGGGAACCACCTTCTTTTTTCCAAAGCTCCTGTTGGTGGCGATAGGCTGCCCTGCGAACATTTTCCATGTTCCAGTCATCTGAATCACTCTGGTCCTAAAAAAACACATAGAAATGGATTAGAATTTGTTCTAAAGCGATTTTTTTTTAAAATAATGAACATATCATATGTAAAATCTCTGTTCAATGGGTTTGCACAGAGCAGCCCCAATCCTCCTCTTCTGGTGTCCCCCACTGGTGTTCCTGGCTCCTCCTCTTTACCAAATGCCTGTATAGGAAGCAGCTTCCTATAGGGGAAATTGTGCAGGCTCGATCACGACCTGCCCACACAGACAGCGAAGGTGAGGATTCTTGGAAGAACCAAGGCACACAGTCCATGGAAACACCTTGTCTTCTCCAGAGTTCCTGTAGGTGGAGATGGGAATTATCTGGAGCACAACCTAAGTTGTGGTCCCGTGAATCACTCTGGTTCTAAACTAACACATGGAAACAGATTTAGAAGGTATTGGACTCAATTAGATTACAGAAACACCTTTTACATTAGAGGATACATAGAGAGGATTTAAGCAGTTTACAATTACTTTAATCTGGGGCTTTTTTTGTGGGTAGGGCTTATAATGCAGCCCTCCCCATATATCATAGTAGGTCTTATTTTCGGTGAAACATGGTATAAATGAACATATTATTAATATGTTCGTTTATATTAGGGTAATGGTTACCACCTATATGGTGGCACCATCCGCAGCCTCCTGGGACATGTCACAGGTCCTAGGAGGCTGCAGGACAACTTACAAATCAGTTTGGCTCAGACATGCGTGGTGGGGGGCCCTCTGTGAAGTCGCAAGGAGTCACAGCTGGTATCCCACAGTCAACATGACAGTGCAGGGGACCTAAAGACCGGAAATAACCTGCCTGGGTGAGGATAGAGCTGGATCCCTGGACAAGAATATGTCTGTTTTTTTAAAGTCAGCAGCTAGAGTATTTGAAGCTGCTGACTTTAATTTTTTTTCCGAAATGACTGCAGATCCTCTTTAAGAAGCTTATAAACTAAAAGCCCCATCTCTTTTTCATGCATATTACATACCATACAATACCGCTTTTTCGCACTTTGAACAGGTCCTGCTGTCTGTCCACCGTAAAGGTATACAGACATCTTCGTAGAGTGCTTCATTAGCGCAGCCGGTGGTTTGTCGCTTGTATGGCCCTCGGGAAAACCACACTTTGGGCGAACAGGTCCTGCTGTCTGTCCTCCGTAAAGGGGTACACCTTCTTCCCCGTTTTACAGTAGAGCGTGCACACACAGACGGGACAGCAGTGAAGAGCTTTGTAGTATTTTGAGGGGAGTTTACTTAAAATGGAGAAGACAGAATCTGGAGCCGCTGAGCATGACAACCACTCAGATTCTAGTTTTCATTTTCAAACCTTCATTAAACAAGCTAAAGTCAGAAGCTAATTGATTACAATGCGCAACTACTCTGGGTCCTGTCTGCCCCAGTTGAAAATAGAACAAAAAAGAAAAAGATTTATTTTTCATTGTGGATAGAGTAAGGGAAGGCTAGAACCTTTATCAGGTTTTCTTGGCATCTCTGTCCCATTGGAGAGACAACCCCTGTGCTAACTAACCTTTGAAAAAAAGATTGCTATACTTACCTATTTTCCGGTCCGGTCACTGCCACTAGCTGGCACAGAAGAACTCACTTGACTGTACCAGACTGGCCTGAAATGTATCTTTCTTGCATAGATGTTAGGAGGGGGGAGGCTAGATAAGTTTAAAGAGGAAGTAAAGCCTAAAAAAAAAGTCATAATGAGCTAGCATACAAGCTCATTATGAATAACTTACCTGAGATTGAAGCGACCCTCGCTCGCCTCCTCCGCCGTCGCCATGTATCCCGGAGTAACTTCCGGGTATCACGGCTCCAGCACTGTGACTGGCCGGAGCCGCGATGACGTCACTGTGCGCAGGAGCCATCAGAGACGGCATGTTCACCTTCACTAACGGCATGCTCAGTGCGGCTGCGCTGCTGTCTGTGGCGCGCATGCGCCGTAGACATCGGTGTCCGTTTTTTTTTAAATATCTCCTTAACCGTGCAGGTTAAGGAGATATTACTTGCACCTACAGGTAAGCCTTAATCTAGTCTTACTTGTAGGTTGAAGTGGTCCGAGAGGGTTTACAACCACTTTAAGCTGGAATTCCACATTAAGTAAATTTCCCCAAAGTAGCCCAAAAGGAGGACTGTCTACAAGCTCTCTTTAGCCCATTGCACAGTACATCCGTGAACCTCTACAGGCTATATAACCATGGTAAACTAAGGAAAAAAAATACATCTGCTCATATAATAGTAAAATTTTGTTTGTAACATTTCATCTCAAGAACATTCCTTTGATTTCCTAATTCTTAGTGGGGTCAATGCGACCTTTGTTTTGAAATGCAGGGAGGAGAAAATTCAAGGGAACAAGATGGACATTTTCTCTCAAACTAACAAATTTATAACAGTGTATGTAGTTTTCGATCAGGAAAGTCTATTCATTTGAAAATCCAATGTTAAAAGTAAGCGATAATTTGAAGTACTTTCAAACAGCTTTCATCAGGTCATCGAACATAGTGAGAATTTTCGTACGAATGTTAATATGAATAATTGTTCGAATGTTCATTTGAACATCTGCTAGTAGGTGGCGGGCTTAAACAAACACACACACACACACACACACACACATACACATACTATCAATGCAAAGGACCTACCTCACATACATTCACACAAGGATAGGACCATACAATTTTTTGTCATCAGTCTCTGCCCTTAAAGAGCTTACAATCTAAAGGTCTAATATCACATGCATACATACACACATACTAGAGCCATATTGTTCATTCACATCAGTCCCTACCCTGAAAGATCTTACAATCAAAATGCCCAACCTTACATACATACACACACAAACAAACACGCACTGACTGACTTGAGATTACCCAAGCTGTCCACTAGGGATGGGCCCGGTGTTCGATTCGAACCCATGTTCGAATCGAACATCAGCCGTTCGTCCGCTCGTCAAGCCCAGAACTATGTGGGCCGTTCGCATCAAATTTGTGTGATGCGAACGGTCCACATTGCACTGCGCCAGTTGCAGTGCATTGCTGGCTGATGATTGGCCAAGCATGCATTGTGACCCCGCATGCTTGGTCAATCATAGAGCCAGTGGAGAGGAGAGCAATAATTGCCTGTGGCCAATTATAGCTCAGGGGGTTTAGTACATGCCCCACACTATATAAGGCCGCCACGCCGGCGGCCTCATGTAGTGTGTTCCGGCGTTAGGATTAGGAACAGTGAGAGACTGTACTGTTCTGTACAGTGTCTGCTTGTGCATTATCTGCTGTTTTGATTCATCTACATTATCTGCTTGTGGATTCTGGGGATTAGTTTAGGGAAAGAGAAAAAATAGGCAGGGTAGTTTATACTTCTCAGTGCTGTTCTCAATCTCTACCAATCCAGCCACCTGCAGGAGTAGTTAGTGTGTGTGCGTGCTGTGTTATTATAGCACTGCAGTAGCACATTAAACCACCTTTACCCTTCTGGCCTGTTGTATCATCTAAGGCAGCCATCTGCGGCTAATGAATTGCCGGCTCCCATAACACAGAGAACAGTCATTCATTGAAAGTCATTGATAAAAAAAAGTCATTGATAAAAAAAAAAAAGCGTGGGGTTTCCCCCAAATTCAATTACCAGGCCCTTCAGGTCTGCTATGGATATTAAGGGGAACCCAGCTTCAAATGTAAAAAAAAAAATGACGTAGGGGTCCCCCTAAATATCCATACCAGACCCTTCAAGGGGAACGCCGGCCACCTGGTACTGCTGGCGGGTACTGATACTGCTGGCGGGTACTGGTGACTGGTACTGCTGGCTGTTACTGCTGTTGGGTACTGCCTGCTGGTACTGCTGGCGGGTACTGGTACTGCTAGTGGGTACTGATACTGCTGATGGGAACTGCTGACTGGTACTGGTGGTTGGTACTGGTGGCGGGGAACGGGTACTGCTGGCTGGTACGGGTACTGCTGGCTGGTACTGCTGGTGGCTACTGCTGACTGGTACTGGTGGCAGATGCTGGTGGGTACGGGTACTGCTAACTGGCACTGCTGGCGGGTATTGGTACTGCTGGCGGGTATTGGTACTGCTGGCGGGTACTGGTGCTGCTGGCGGATACTGGTGCTGCTGGCGGGTACTGGTGGCTGGTACTGCTGGTTGTTACTGCTATTGGGTACTGCCTGCTAGTACTGCTGGCAGATACTGCTGGCTTGTACTACCGGCTGGTACTGCTGACTGGTATTGCTGGTGGGTACTGCCTGCTGACTGGTACTGCTTGTGGGTACTGGTACTGCTGGCGGGTACTGGTGATTGGTACTGGTGGCTGGTACTGATGACTGGTACCTGGTACTGGTGACTGTTACTGCTGTTGGGTACTGCCTGCTGGTACTGCTGGCAGATACCGCTGGCTGGTACTGCTGGTGGGTACTGCTGACTGGTGCTGCTGGCGGGTACTGGTACTGCTGACGGGTACTGCTGGTGGTTACTGATACTGCTGGCGGGTACTGCTGGCGGATACTGGTGACTGGTAGTGCTGTTGGGTACTGCCTGCTGGTACTGCTGGCAGATACCGCTGGCTGGTACTGGTACTGCTGGCTGGTAATGCTGGTTCTTACTGCTGGTGCGTACTGGTACTGCTGACGGGTACTGCTGACTGGTACTGGTGGCTGGTACTGCTGACTGTTATTGCTGTTGGGTACTGCTGGCAGATACCGCTGGTGGTACTGGTACTGCTGGCTGGCACTGCTGATGGGTTCTGGTACTGCTGGTTTGTACTGGTACTGCAGGTGGGTACTGTTACTGCTGACTGGTACTGGTGACTGGAACTGGTGGCAGGTACTGGTGACTGGTACTGCTGGCTGTTACTGCTCTTGGGTACTGCCTGCTGGTACTGCTAGCGGGTACTGGTACTGCTAGTCGGTTCTGATACTGCTGGCTGGAACTGCTGACTGGTACTGGTGGTTGGTACTGGTGCCTGGTACTTCTGGCGGGGAACGGGTACTGCTGGCTGGTACGGGTACTGCTGGCTGGTACTGGTGGTTGTTACTGCTGCTGGGTACTGCTGGCAGATACCGCTGGCGGGTACTGCTGGTTGGTACTGCCAGCGGGTACTGGTACTGCTGGCGGGTACTGCTAGCGGATACTGCTGACTGGAACTGGTGGTTGGTACTGGTGACTGGTACTGCTGTTGGGTACTGCCTGCTAGTACTGCTGGCAGATATCACTGGCTGGAACTGCTCGTGGGTACTGCTGGTGAGTATTGGTACTGCTGGTACTGGTGGCAGGTACTGGTTACTGTTACTGCTGTTGGGTACTGCCTGCTGTTACTGATGGCAGATACTGCTGGCTGGTACTGGTACTGCTGGCTGGTATTGGTACGTCTGGCAGGTACTGGTACTGCCGGCTGGTATTGGTACTGCTGGTGGGTACTGCTGGCGGATACTACTGACTGGTACTGGTGGCTGGTCTTGCTGGCTGTTACTGCTGCTGGGTACTGCCTGCTGGTACTGCTTGCAGAAACCGCTGGTGGGTACTGGTACTGCTGGCTTGTACTGGTGGCTGGTACCTGGTACTGGTGGCAGTTATTAGTGGCCTTTACTGCTGTTGTGTACTGCTGGCAGATACCGCTGGCTGGTATTACTGGCGGGTACTGGTCCTGCTGGTGGGTACTGCTGGCTGGTACTGCTGGCGGGTACTGGTACTGCTGGCGGGTACTGCTGGTGGGTACTTGTGACAGACCTAGCTGGGACACAGGCTTTTTGAGAAGACTGAATGCGAGCCTCTTGCCGATTATGAGCCCTGGATTTGAAGGGGCACAGGGTGAATGAGAACCCCACTATAATCTGTGCTAGTCAGATTCAATGCTGTATATATGTATATATAATGTGTGTTGTCTCATGCTGTTGGGACACACACTGTCAGATGCTAGTGTCATGAACTCAAGATGTTAATTGAGAGAGCTGATCACATTGTCCTCTGTACAATGTGGTAGACGGGCCGACTATTAGTGGAGGTCCTGCTATTGTGATAAAATGTCTTGTGGTTGTACATATGATAATGTATAATCTACTGTGTGAAGCTCGGTGACAACAAGTCTGACCTGTAGTGAAATCCTGATGGGCACAGTCACATCGGCTGTTTAAAGGGATTAGTTATTTAGCTCATGTTAATTTGTTACAGGTGTATTGTTAGAGTAATATGAGCAGGAGGGGGGGGATCTCCTCTTCTACTGTATTATAAATACTTGTCAATTTAGTTCTAATAAAACAGTCCATGTTAGCACTAAGCAAGTCTCGTCTCGTTTTGTGCTTGGGAGCGGTTGGAATATCTGAGATCTATATTCAGACTGGGAGGAAGTGGTAAATGACGAAAGCACTCAAGAGGAGTGTAGGGACTTTTTGTCACAGTACTGCTGGCTGGTACTGGTGACTGGTACCTGGTACTGGTGGCAGGTACTGGTGACTGTTACTGCTGTTGGGTACTGCCTGCTGGTACTGCTGGCAGATACCGCTGGCTGGTACTAGTACTACTGGCTGGTACTGCTGCCAGGTACTGCTGGCGGGTACTGGTACTGTTGGTGGGTACTGCTGGCGGGTACTGCTGTCTGGTACTGCTGGCTGTTACTGCTGTTGGGTACTGCCTGCTGGTACTGCTGGTGGTTACTGGTACTGCTGACGGGTACTGCTGGTGGGTACTGGTTCTGCTGGCAGGTGCTGCTGGTGGGTACTGGTTCTGCTGGCAGGTGCTGCTGGTGGGTACTGGTGCTACTGGTGGGTACTGGTACTGCTGGTGGGTACTGGTGGCGGGTACTGATGACTGGTACTGGTGGCTGGTACTGCTGGCAGATACCGCTGGCTGGTAGGTACTGGTACTGCAGGCGGGTACTGGTTCTGCTGGAGGGTACTGCTGACTGGTACTGCTGTTGAGTACTGCCTGCTGGTACTGCGGTTGAGTACTGGTACTGCTGGTGGGTAATGCTGGTGGATACTGGTACTGGTGACTGGTGGAAGGTACTGCTGGCTGTTACTGCTGTTGGGTACTGCCTGCTGGTACTGGTATTGCTGACTGGTACTGCTGGTGGGTACTGATACCAGATACTGCTGACTGGTACTGGTGGCAGGTACTGGTGGCTGTTAATGCTGTTGGGTGCTGCTGGCGGGTACTGGTATTGCTATCTGGTACTGCTGGCTGGTACTGCTGGCTGGTGGATGTTACTGCTGTTGAGTACTGCCTGCTGGTACTGCTGGCTAATACTGGTACTGCTGGATGGTACTGGTACTGATGCCAGGTACTGCTGGCGGGAACTGGTACTGCTGGATGGTACTGCTGTTGGGTACAGTTACTGCTGACCGGCACTGCTGGCGTGTATTGGTACTGCTGGCGGGTACTGGTGGCTGGTACTGCTGGTTGTTACTGCTGGCAGATACCGCTGGCGGGTACTGCTACTGCTGGCTGGTACTGCCGGCTGTCACTGCTGGCTAATACTGGTACTGCTGGCTGGTACTGCTGCCAGGTACTGCTGGCGGGTACTGGTACTGCTGACTGGTACTGGTACTGCTACTGCTGGCGGGTACTGATGACTGGTACCTGGTACTGGTGACTGTTACTGCTGTTGGGTACTGCCTGCTGGTACTGCTGGCAGATACCGCTGGATGGTACTGCTGGTGGGTACTGCTGGCGGGTACTGGTGACTGGTACTGGTGGCTGGTACTGGTGGCTGGTACTGCTGTTGGGTACTGCCTGCTGGTACTGGTACAGCTGGAAAGTTACTGGTACTGCTGGTGGGTACTGATAATGCTGGCGGATACTGCTGACTGGTACTGGTGGTTGGTACGTGGTACTGGTGGCTGTTACTGCTGTTGGGTACTGCTGGCAGATTTGTAAAATATCTCCTTAACCGCATAGGAGATATTCCTTGCACCTACAGGTAAGCCTTAATCTATGCTTACCTGTAGGATAAAGTGGTCCCAGAGGGTTTACAACCACTTTAAGCTGGAATTCTCTTTAACCTATTGCACAGTACATCCGTGAACCGCTACAGGCTATTTAACCATGGTAAACTAAGGAAGAAAATACATCTGCTCATATACTAGTAAAATTTTGTTTGTAACATTTCATCTCAAGAACATTCCTTTGATTTCCTAATTCTTAGTGGGGTCAATGCGACCTTTGTTTTGAAATGCAACGAGGAGAAAATTTAAGGGAACAAGATGGACATTTTCTCTCAAACTAACAAATTGATAACAGTGTATGTAGTTTTCGATCAGGAAAGTCTATTTATTTGAAAATCCAAAGTTAAAAGCAAGCGATAATTTGAAGTACTTTCAAACAGCTTTCATCAGGTCATCGAACATACTGAGAATTTTTCGTACAAATGTTAATATGAATAATTGTTCAAATGTTCGTTTGAACATCTACTAGTAGGTGGCGGGTTTAAACAAACACACACACACATACACATAGTATCAATGCAAAGGACCTACCTCACATACATTCACACAAGGATAGGACCATACAATTTTTTGTCATCAGTCTCTGCCCTTAAAGAGCTTACAGTCTAAACGTCTAATATCACATGCATACATACACACATACTAGAGCCATTTTGTTCATTCACATCAGTCCCTGCCCTGAAAGATCTTACAATCAAAATGCCCAACCCTATATACATACACACACACAAACACGCACTGACTGACTGGAGATTACCCAAGCTGTCCACACAGACAACAAAGGTGAGGATTCTCAGCAATGTTGTGGCGCAGAGTCTAGGGAACCACCTTCTTTTTTCCAAAGCTCCTGTTGGTGGCGATAGGCTGCCCTGCGAACATTTTCCATGTTCCAGTCATCTGAATCACTCTGGTCCTAAAAAAACACATAGAAATGGATTAGAATTTGTTCTAAAGCGATTTTTTTTTTTAAATAATGAACATATCATATTTAATTCCTGTAGGTGGAGATGGGAATTATCTGGAGCACAACCCAAGTTGTGGTCCCGTGAATCACTCTGGTTCTAAACTAACACATGGAAACAGATTTAGAAGGTATTGGACTCAATTAGATTACAGAAACACCTTTTACATTAGAGGATACATAGAGAGGATTTAAGCAGTTTACAATTACTTTAATCTGGGGCTTTTTTTGTGGGGTAGGGCTTATAATGCAGCCCTCCCCAAATATCATAGTAGGTCTTATTTTCGGTGAAACATGGTATAAATGAACATATTATTAATATGTTCGTTTATATTAGGGTAATGGTTACCACCTATATGGTGGCACCATCCGCAGCCTCCTGGGACATGTCACAGGTCCTAGGAGGCTGCAGGACAACTTACAAATCACAGTTTGGCTCAGACATGCGTGGTGGGGGGCCCTCTGTGAAGTCGCAAGGAGTCACAGCTGGTATCCCACAGTCAACATGACAGTGCAGGGGACCTAAAGACCGGAAATAACCTGCCTGGGTGAGGATAGAGCTGGATCCCTGGACAAGAATATGTCTGTTTTTTTAAAGTCAGCAGCTACAGTATTTGAAGCTGCTGACTTTAATTTTTTTTCCGAAATGACTGTAGATCCTCTTTAAGAAGCTTATAAACTAAAAGCCCCATCTCTTTTTCATGCATATTACATACCATACAATACCATACTATACCGCTTTTTCGCACTTTGAACAGGTCCTGCTGTCTGTCCACCGTAAAGGTATACAGACATCTTCGTAGAGTGCTTCATTAGCGCAGCCGGTGGTTTGTCGCTTGTATGGCCCTCAGGAAAACCACACTTTGGGCGAACAGGTCCTGCTGTCTGTCCTCCGTAAAGGGGTACACCTTCTTCCCCGTTTTACAGTAGAGCGTGCACACACAGACGGGACAGCAGTGAAGAGCTTTGTAGTATTTTGAGGGGAGTTTACTTAAAATGGAGAAGACAGAATCTGGAGCCGCTGAGCATGACAACCACTCAGATTCTAGTTTTCATTTTCAAACCTTCATTAAACAAGCTAAAGTCAGAAGCTAATTGATTACAATGCGCAACTACTCTGGGTCCTGTCTGCCCCAGTTGAAAATAGAACAAAAAAGAAAAACATTTATTTTTCATTGTGGATAGAGTAAGGGAAGGCTAGAACCTTTATCAGGTTTTCTTGGCATCTCTGTCCCATTGGAGAGACAACCCCTGTGCTAACTAACCTTTGAAAAAAAGATTGCTATACTTACCTATTTTCCGGTCCGGTCACTGCCACTAGCTGGCACAGAAGAACTCACTTGACTGTACCAGACTGGCCTGAAAATAAGTATCTTTCTTGCATAGATGTTAGGAGGGGGGAGGCTAGATAAGTTTAAAGAGGAAGTAAAGCCTAAAAAAAAAGTCATAATGAGCTAGCATACTAGCTCATTATGAATAACTTACCTGAGATTGAAGCGACCCTCGCTCGCCTCCTCCGCCATCGCCATGTATCCCGGAGTAACTTCCGGGTATCACGGCTCCAGCACTGTGACTGGCCGGAGCCGCGATGACGTCACTGTGCGCAGGAGCCATCAGAGACGGCATGTTCACCTTCACTAACGGCATGCTCAGTGCGGCTGCGCTGCTGTCTGTGGCGCGCATGCGCCGTAGACATCGGTGCCCGTTTTTCTTTTAAATATCTCCTTAACCGTGCAGGTTAAGGAGATATTACTTGCACCTACAGGTAAGCCTTAATCTAGTCTTACTTGTAGGTTGAAGTGGTCCGAGAGGGTTTACAACCACTTTAAGCTGGAATTCCACATTAAGTAAATTTCCCCAAAGTAGCCCAAAAGGAGGACTGTCTACAAGCTCTCTTTAGCCCATTGCACAGTACATCCGTGAACCTCTACAGGCTATATAACCATGGTAAACTAAGGAAAAAAAATACATCTGCTCATATAATAGTAAAATTTCATCTCAAGAACATTCCTTTGATTTCCTAATTCTTAGTGGGGTCAATGCGACCTTTGTTTTGAAATGCAGGGAGGAGAAAATTCAAGGGAACAAGATGGACATTTTCTCTCAAACTAACAAATTTATAACAGTGTATGTAGTTTTCGATCAGGAAAGTCTATTCATTTGAAAATCCAATGTTAAAAGTAAGAGATAATTTGAAGTACTTTCAAACAGCTTTCATCAGGTCATCGAACATAGTGAGAATTTTCGTACGAATGTTAATATGAATAATTGTTCGAATGTTCATTTGAACATCTGCTAGTAGGTGGCGGGCTTAAACAAACACACACACACACACATACTATCAATGCAAAGGACCTACCTCACATACATTCACACAAGGATAGGACCATACAATTTTTTGTCATCAGTCTCTGCCCTTAAAGAGCTTACAATCTAAAGGTCTAATATCACATGCATACATACACACATACTAGAGCCATATTGTTCATTCACATCAGTCCCTACCCTGAAAGATCTTACAATCAAAATGCCCAACCTTACATACATACACACACAAACAAACACGCACTGACTGACTTGAGATTACCCAAGCTGTCCACTAGGGATGGGCCCGGTGTTCGATTCGAACCCATGTTCGAATCGAACATCAGCCGTTCGTCCGCTCGTCAAGCCCAGAACTATGTGGGCCGTTCGCATCAAATTTGTGTGATGCGAACGGTCCACAATGCACTGCGCCAGTCGCAGTGCATTGCTGGCTGATGATTGGCCAAGCATGCATTGTGACCCCGCATGCTTGGTCAATCATAGAGCCAGTGGCGAGGAGGAGAGCAATAATTGCCTGTGGCCAATTATAGCTCAGGGGGTTTAGTACATGCCCCACACTATATAAGGCCGCCACGCCGGCGGCCTCATGTAGTGTGTTCCGGCGTTAGGATTAGGAACAGTGAGAGACTGTACTGTTCTGTACAGTGTCTGCTTGTGCATTATCTGCTATTTGATTCATCTACATTATCTGCTTGTGGATTCTGGGGATTAGTTTAGGGAAAGAGAAAAAATAGGCAGGGTAGTTTATACTTCTCAGTGCTGTTCTCAATCTCTACCAATCCAGCCACCTGCAGGAGTAGTTAGTGTGTGTGCGTGCTGTGTTATTATAGCACTGCAGTAGCACATTAAACCACCTTTACCCTTCTGGCCTGTTGTATCATCTAAGGCAGCCATCTGCGGCTAATGAATTGCCGGCTCCCATAACACAGAGAACAGTCATTCATTGAAAGTCATTGATAAAAAAAAAAAGTCATTGATAAAAAAAAAAGCGTGGGGTTTCCCCCAAATTCAATTACCAGGCCCTTCAGGTCTGCTATGGATATTAAGGGGAACACAGCTTCAAATGTAAAAAAAAAAAAAAAATGACGTAGGGGTCCCCCTAAATATCCACACCAGACCCTTCAAGGGGAACCCCGGCCACCTGGTACTGCTGGCGGGTACTGATACTGCTGGCGGGTACTGGTGACTGGTACTGGTGGCAGGTACTGCTGGCTGTTACTGCTGTTGGGTACTGCCTGCTGGTACTGCTGGCGGGTACTGGTACTGCTAGTGGGTACTGATACTGCTGGTGGGAACTGCTGACTGGTACTGGTGGTTGGTACTGCTGGCTGGTACTGGTGGCGGGGAACGGGTACTGCTGGCTGGTACGGGTACTGCTGGCTGGTACTGCTGGTGGCTACTGCTGACTGGTACTGGTGGCAGATGCTGGTGGGTACGGGTACTGCTAACTGGCACTGCTGGCGGGTATTGGTACTGCTGGCGGGTACTGGCGGATACTGGTGGCTGGTACTGCTGGTTGTTACTGCTATTGGGTACTGCCTGCTAGTACTGCTGGCAGATACCGCTGGCTTGTACTACCGGCTGGTACTGCTGGCTGGTACTGCTGGCGGGTACTGGTACTGCTGACTGGTATTGCTGGTGGGTACTGCCTGCTGGTACTGGTACTGCTTGTGGGTACTGGTACTGCTGGCGGGTACTGGTGATTGGTACTGGTGGCTGGTACTGATGACTGGTACCTGGTACTGGTGACTGTTACTGCTGTTGGGTACTGCCTGCTGGTACTGCTGGCAGATACCGCTGGCTGGTACTGCTGACTGGTGCTGCTGGCGGGTACTGGTACTGCTGACGGGTACTGCTGGTGGTTACTGATACTGCTGGCGGGTACTGCTGGCGGATACTGGTGACTGGTAGTGCTGTTGGGTACTGCCTGCTGGTACTGCTGGCAGATACCGCTGGCTGGTACTGGTACTGCTGGCTGGTAATGCTGGTTCTTACTGCTGGTGAGTACTGGTACTGCTGACGGGTACTGCTGACTGGTACTGGTGGCTGGTACTGCTGACTGTTATTGCTGTTGGGTACTGCTGGCAGATACCGCTGGCGGTACTGGTACTGCTGGCTGGCACTGCTGATGGGTTCTGGTACTGCTGGTTTGTACTGGTACTGCAGACTGGTACCGCTGGCGGGTACTGGTGACTGGTACTGGTGGCAGGTACTGGTGACTGGTACTGCTGGCTGTTACTGCTCTTGGGTACTGCCTGCTGGTACTGCTAGCGGGTACTGGTACTGCTAGTCGGTTCTGATACTGCTGGCTGGAACTGCTGACTGGTACTGGTGCCTGGTACTTCTGGCGGGGAACGGGTACTGCTGGCTGGTACGGGTACTGCTGGCTGGTACTGGTGGCAGGTACTGGTGGTTGTTACTGCTGCTGGGTACTGCTGGCAGATACCGCTGGCGGGTACTGCTGGTTGGTACTGCCAGCGGGTACTGCTAGCGGATACTGCTGACTGGAACTGGTGGTTGGTACTGGTGACTGGTACTGCTGTTGGGTACTGCCTGCTAGTACTGCTGGCAGATATCACTGGCTGGAACTGCTCGTGGGTACTGCTGGTGAGTATTGGTACTGCTGGTACTGGTTACTGTTACTGCTGTTGGGTACTGCCTGCTGGTACTGATGGCAGATACTGCTGGCTGGTACTGGTACTGCTGGCTGGTATTGGTACGTCTGGCAGGTACTGGTACTGCCGGCTGGTATTGGTACTGATGGTGGATACTACTGACTGGTACTGGTGGCTGGTCTTGCTGGCTGTTACTGCTGTTGGGTACTGCCTGCTGGTACTGCTTGCAGAAACCGCTGGTGGGTACTGGTACTGCTGGCTTGTACTGGTGGCTGGTACCTGGTACTGGTGGCAGTTATTAGTGGCCTTTACTGCTGTTGTGTACTGCTGGCAGATACCGCTGGCTGGTATTACTGGCAGGTACTGGTCCTGCTGGTGGGTACTGCTGGCTGGTACTGGTACTGCTGGCGGGTACTGCTGGTGGGTACTTGTGACAGACCTAGCTGGGACACAGGCTTTTTGAGAAGACTGAATGCGAGCCTCTTGCCGACTGATTATGAGCCCTGGATTTGAAGGGGCACAGGGTGAATGAGAACCCCACTATAATCTGTGCTAGTCAGATTCAATGCTGTATATATGTATATATAATGTGTGTTGTCTCATGCTGTTGGGACACACACTGTCAGATGCTAGTGTCATGAACTCAAGATGTTAATTGAGAGAGCTGATCACATTGTCCTCTGTACAATGTGGTAGACGGGCCGACTATTAGTGGAGGTCCTGCTATTGTGATAAAATGTCTTGTGGTTGTACATATGATAATGTATAATCTACTGTGTGAAGCTCGGTGACAACAAGTCTGACCTGTAGTGAAATCCTGATGGGCACAGTCACATCGGCTGCTTAAAGGGATTAGTTATTTAGCTCATGTTAATTTGTTACAAGTGTATTTTTAGAGTAATATGAGCAGGAGGGGGGGGATCTCCTCTTCTACTGTATTATAAATACTTGTCAATTTGGTTCTAATAAAACAGTCCATGTTAGCACTAAGCAAGTCTCGTCTCGTTTTGTGCTTGGGAGCGGTTGGAATATCTGAGATCTATATTCAGACTGGGAGGAAGTGGTAAATGACGAAAGCACTCAAGAGGAGTGTAGGGACTTTTTGTCACAGTACTGCTGGCTGGTACTGGTGACTGGTACCTGATACTGGTGGCAGGTACTGGTGACTGTTACTGCTGTTGGGTACTGCCTGCTGGTACTGCTGGCAGATACCGCTGGCTGGTACTAGTACTACTGGCTGGTACTGCTGGCACTGCTGGCTGGTACTGGTACTGCTGCCAGGTACTGCTGGCGGGTACTGGTACTGCTGGTGGGTACTGCTGGTGGGTACTGGTGGCGGATACTGCTGGCTGGTACTGCTGGCTGTTACTGCTGTTGGGTACTGCCTGCTGGTACCGCTGGTGGTTACTGGTACTGCTGACGGGTACTGGTTCTGCTGGCAGGTGCTGCTGGTGGGTACTGGTGCTACTGGCGGGTACTGGTACTGCTGGTGGGTACTGGTGGCGGGTACTGATGACTGGTACTGGTGGCTGGTACTGCTGGCAGATACCGCTGGCTGGTACTGCTGGTGGGTACTGGTACTGGTACTGCAGGCGGGTACTGGTTCTGCTGGAGGGTACTGCTGACTGGTACTGCTGTTGAGTACTGCCTGCTGGTACTGCTGGCGGGTACTGGTACTGCGGTTGAGTACTGGTACTGCTGGTGGGTAATGCTGGTGGATACTGGTACTGGTGAAAGGTGGAAGGTACTGCTGGCTGTTACTGCTGTTGGGTACTGCCTGCTGGTACTGGTATTGCTGACTGGTACTGCTGGTGGGTACTGATACCGCTGGTGGGTACTGCTGGCAGATACTGCTGACTGGTACTGGTGGCAGGTACTGGTGGCTGTTAATGCTGTTGGGTGCTGTGCAGACCAATTTAATGCAGTGTGCGACTTATGGTCTGAGCACTGACAGGCTGACCCCCCACCCCTTCTACCTCTGTAGCAATGCTGGCAGCACTCATACGTCCATTTCCTAAAGACAACCTCTGAATATGGATGCTGAGCACGTGCACTCAACTTCTTTTGTCGACCATGGCAAGGCCTGTTCTGAGTGGAACCTGTCCTGTTAAACCGCTCTATGGTCTTGACCACCGTGCTGCAGCTCAGTTTCAGGATCTTGGCAATCTTCTTATAGGCTAGGCCATCATTATGTAGAGCAACAATTCTTTTTTTTAGATCTTCAGAGTTCTTCAGAGATAACACCAAATTTAACACACCTGCGACAGTGTTAAGCCCCATACACACGGTCGGATTTTCCCATGGATTCTGTCCTATCGGACAATGTTGTCGGAAAATCCGACCATGTGTAGGCACCATCGCACAGTGTACGTCGGATTGTCCGACGGACAAAGTCCTATCTCCTGCTGGATAGATTTTTCGACAACAAAGTCCGATCACACCAAATCCGATCGTGTGTATCGAATTCCGACGGACAAAGTGCTACGCATGCTCAGAGCACATTACAAGACCAAAGCTATTGGCTACTAGCCTCTACGTAGTCCCGTCGTAGGCAACAAACGTCACCA
>CM053029.1:368287112-368509612 GCA_028564925.1 Lithobates sylvaticus
AGGTAAGTATGAATCAAACCAAAAAAAACATATTTCTATTTTAAATTAGCCTCAGAACCTGTGTAATTAATATGTGTTCAGGGTTTAAAGGGAAGAGGTGGCAAGCCTATCTGGAAGAATCCCGACCATATTGTCGGGATCCACTCAGCTGCCTGATTTACAGATGCTCCAGCTCTCAGTGCACCACTGAGAGCTGAAGCAAGCTGCACCCACCTCCAGTTTGCATCAAAAGCACAGGCCCTTACATGACATATTTATTTGATGGTGGATCTAAAATACATTGCAGCTATTCATGATTCCCTCTACTTACAGGGGACGATGAACAGTCGCTGCAGATGACAGATCTGGGGAAATGAAGGTGTGGTGCGGACTGCCTCTGAAGGATTTGTCGCTATCAAAATCAACAGTAAGTTATGTAGTAGGAAGTATTAAACAAAGTATCTGATACAAGAGCCATCTGTGCTGTTCCTGGGACTGTGTAATAAAAAATACATTCTTCCATGAATATTGTCTCTGAAGATTCTTATTTATCAAGGTTATAGCATAGCTACTACCAGCTATGCTATAACCTTGATAAATAAGAATCTTCAGAGTCACCTTCAACTGGACTTGTTCTGTAATGCTGAAGACAGTTCATAGCTTCTCCAGTACTGAAGAAGTGGGTTGGAGAAGTCATGAAGCATCAACAGCATTACAGAATAAGTCCAGCTATATATGAATAACTACTGCTAGCTATTTATTATGGGTACGTGAGGTTGGTAAAGATTAGCATGGTCAACTGGAGGACCAACAGCTGCTGCATTGTTGCCAGGGCATGTTAGGTGGTAACACAGCCCCTTCTCTAAAAATATCTGTGCATATTTTATATTTTTATTTACATCATGGTAACAAAATTTAAAGATACCCCGTTACCACCTGCTAAACTGGAAACTAAAATCGGATGGGATTTTTGTATTAGGAGAACTTACAAACACCTCGGTTGCAGAGATATCTTGGAGGAAATATACAGAGGAAAGAGACTTCTGTTGCTAGGGTAAACCCAGGGCCGGCCCTACCATGGGACCCAATGGGACCATGGTTCCAGGCGGCACTTAACAGGGGCGGCCGAATCCTGATCGTCAACACAGAGAGCAGACTATCTCAGGATGCAGAGTGGAGCGGAGGCTGTGCTCTGTGCGGCGTGTGCGGTCTCCTGCACTGGCCAAGCAACCAATGACGTCAGAGGCCGCATCCGCCCCAGCATTCACATCGCTCAGCCTCCGCGCCAATCAATTGCTCCGCCCACCGTCTTCCATCTCCAGCGTCACAGCGTGAGTGAAGGAATGGCTGAGGAGAGCTGGCTGTGCCCAGCCGACAGTGGAAAAAGTGAATAAGTAAGTAGAGTGATCAATTCATTATAGGGGAAATCGATGGAGGGAGAACTGTGCAGAAGAAAAGGCCTTTTCAATGAAATTGTTGATTCTGTAGCATATTCAGTACAGACTGCTAAAGCTAGAAAAGGTTGTTTAAAAAAAAAAAAAAGTAATACTGTTGTACATTTCTTTAAAAAAAAAAATGTTTTTGTATCTACAGCTAGCATGAGTACCTGTATCTGCAGCACTATGAGTCAATAAGCAGCAAGCCGCGCTGATGACTAAACTATGTTTCTGCTCCTTTTATTGTCCAATAGCAGACTTTAGGTGGGGATTTGAGCCCTGTGGTGTTTATTAACTACTTGACCTTCCAAAGATTTACCCCCCAACCCTCTTCAGGCCATTTTTTGCTTTTTGGCACTGCGTTACTTTAACTGACTATTGTGTGGTCATGCAGCGCTGTACCGAAATAACATTTATATAATTTTATTCACACAAAATAGAGCTTTCTTTGGGTGGTATTTGATCACCATTATTTTTTTTTTTATTGTTTGCGCTACAAACCAAAAAAAAAGACTGAAAATGTTGACAAACAACATTTTTACTTTCTGATATAAAAAACATTAATAATTAAATGTCTTCATAAATTTACTGCAACATGCATTTTGCTACATATTTTTTGTACAAAAAAAGCGTATATAGATTGGTTTACGCAAACTATGGTATATATACTGGAATTATTTTTTATTTACTAGTAATGGCGGCGATCGGCGGCATGCCATATTATTATTATAGGTACTTTATATAGCGTCAATTTACGCAGCGCTTTACATATACATTGTACATTCACACCGGTCCCTACCCTCAAGGAGCTTACAATCTAAGGTCCCCAACTCACATTCATATACTAGGGCCAATTTAGACGGAAGCCAATTAACCTACCAGCATGTCTTTGGAGTTATTTTGTGGCAGACATCTAAGCGACACTTTGTGCGAACCAGTGACACTAATACAGTGCTTAGCGCTAAAAATATACACTGTCACTGTACTCATGACACTGGCTGGGAAGGGATTAAACATCTAGGGCAATCAAAGGGTTAAATGACAAGGTGCTATTTCATGTAATACTGCTTTTCTGATAAATTTTACTTGTTATGATATAAAATAATGAACGTGGGGGCCTTTTGGTGGGCGTGATTTTTTTTTGGGGGGGGGCGGCATTTCATTCTTGGTCCCAGGCAGCACCATGTCTTGGGCCGGCACTGGGTAAACCGCACGCATCCAGCCCCTCAGATTGCTCAGACTCCACACCAGTGCTCAGCTAAGTAACAAACTGTTGTGGAAATTTTATTAAGGTGTATTCAATATGTATTGTCACAGTGTCTCCCAGTGTTAGTTCTGCTGCAGCCCGCTCTTTAGAGCAGGCCAGGGCAGACCGGTTCTGGTTAAAGACCCATTGGTAGTGAAAAGCTTTCTGGAAGATGTAGAGAAGTGTTTGCAGAGTGGGGATATGTCCTCCAGAGGGGCCCCTGTACAATGCACAGACGATCGTCTGGGGGGGGGGGGGGGGAGTGTGTTCACTCTGCAAAGACATTATCGGTTATGGAGGGATGTAGGCTCATGTCTTTGTGTGTATGATCGGCACATAGGGGGGACTATGACATGTCCCTGCAGATAATTTTCCATCCACAGGAATGGTAGAATAATCTGGGTATGCTTTGTTCACTGATGATTCACGCCAATGGTAAAAACAGCAGACTTTGTGTGCGTTTGTCGGGCAGTGTTCATGATTTGATGCGCCAATCTCACTACATGTGGCCTTCTTTGGCTAGCTGGAGAGCACAGCTTAGAGGTACAAGGGGCGGGAAATCATGCACACTGCTCTGCACAGACACATCCATAAACTCCCCTAGCCATTGTTCATTGGTTGAGATTTGTATAACTCCTCCTATTTGAAGGAATGCCTGAGCTTGGTTGGCCGATTTGTGAGGCCACCAGGCTCCATTGTCATTGCCATTATAAACAGAGCACGGGTTCTCCAGGCAAGTCTGTCTGTGGAGCTAAGAATGTGAGGACGGTGGTTATGTCTGTTACCCGAGAAGCATGGGTGTACGAAGATGCATAATACCAAAAAGCTGAGAAGTGGGCTTATTAGCGCAGGAGACATGGATTACGCAAAGCGTATAGTGGATTTAGGGCTGCAACTAATGATTATTTTCATAATCCATTAGTTGGCCGATTATTGTTTCGAATAATCGATTAATCGGTTAATAACCTTAAAAAAAAAAAAAAAAAAAGTGTGATGTATAATTTAATTAATATGTAAAGTTTAACAAAAAAAAAAAGGCAATTTATTCTTAAATATCTATATGCAGTGGTAAATATAAATAACCAACTATATGGTTAGGGAGCAAAATATTTAATTCACTCTGAGAATAACAGACAGAAGAAATATACTTTTTTTGGCCAATGGGCAGATTAAAAAAAAACACAAATTGCTGCAAAAACGCATTACATGCTTTTCTGCAGCTTCTCCATTGAAGTATATTGAACCAAAAAAGCACAGTTTTATAATATTTACAGTAGCGATTATTTGCTCTTTTTGTACTATAAAGGGCTCATTTTATTTTTTTAACCCCATTATGTTACTAGCCGATTAATTGATTATTTAAATAGTAATCGATTAATTTTATAATCGATTAGTTGTTTCAGCCCTAAGTGGATTATCCACATCACAAACCAAACAGGAAAACTGTCCACAATTTTAAAAAACGGCAGTGAGAACGCCTGGACATATTTTGTGCTACAGTGCTTGCTCATAAGGCTCACTTATAGCATCAAGGTGTTCTCACTGCTGTACAGGTATGTGGCTTTTTGAATTAAAGGGGAGGGCCAGCCAGGAAAAAAATGTTTTTAAAGTCAGCAGCTACAAAGACTGTAGCGGCTGACTTTTAATAAGCAGACTTACCTGTCCTGGGTGCCCGCGATGTCTTTCATTACAACTGTCATTTATACAGGAATCAATGCATTTAAATAGCATTGATTGCTGTATAAATGACAATGGTCCCAAAAATGTGCCAAAAATGTCCGATGTGTCCGCCATAATGTCGCAGTCACAATAAAAATCGCTGATCCCCACCATTACTAGTAAAAAAAAAATATTAATAAAATGCTATAAAACTATCCCCTATTTTGTAAACGCTGTAACTTTTGGGACACACACAGTTCCCATAACACACGCTCCCCATTCACTAGAAGACGACGTGAGGAGCAGAAGACTGAAGGACACTGCGGAATAGGAAGAGGCAGATGAGGACGATCTGCCTAGCAACAGCCATTTCTGGTAAGTTAACCACTTCACCCCCGGACCAATTGGCAGCCAAAGGACCAGGCCCCTTTTTGCGATTCGGCACTGCGTCGCTTTAACTGACAATTGCGCGGTCGTGCGACGTGGCTCCCAAACAAAATTGGCGTCCTTTTTTCCCACAAATAGAGCTTTCTTTTGGTGGTATTTGATCGCCCCTGCGGTTTTTATTTTTTGCGCTATAAACAAAAGTAGAGCGACAATTTTGAAAACAATGCAATATTTTTTGCTATAATAAATATCCCCAAAAAATATATAAAAAAACATTTTTTTTCCTCAGTTTAGGCCGATACGTATTCTTCTACATATTTTTGGTAAAAAATAAAATAAAAAATCGCAATTAGCGATTATTGATTGGTTTGCGCAAAAGTTACAGCGTTTACAAAATAGGGGATAGTTTTATAGCATTTTATTAATATTTTTTTTTTACTAGTAATGGTGGCGATCAGCGATTTTTATTGTGAATGCGACATTATGGCGGACACATCGGACATTTTTGACACATTTTTGGGACCATTGTCATTTATACAGCAATCAATGCTATTTAAATGCATTGATTCCTGTATAAATGACAGTTGTAGTGAAAGAGTTAACCACTAGGGGGAGGGGAGGGGTTATGGGCTGTGACGTGTGTTGTGTTTTTTAAATTAGGGGGCGGGGCTGACATCTGACATCATTGATCGGCTTTCCCGATGACCGGGAACAGCCAATCAATGACAGGCAGAGTAGGAAGCGCGGGGAGAGGTTTGTTTACACATACCTCTCCCCGTTCTTCAGCTCCGGGACCCCAGCGGCGATCGGGTCCGCTGGTCCCGCGGCCGTGGTCACAGAGCTCCCGACCGAGTTGCGAGTGCGCCGCTGGCGGTGCGCACGCGCCCCACGGGCAGGCATTTAAAGGATCACGTACAGGTACGTGATTCTGCCTGCCCGTGCCATTCTGCTGACGTATATATGCAGTGGGCGGTCGGGAAACGGTTAAAAAAAATAAAAAATTATTCCCTTTCAAATTTTTATGCAGTTTTTTTTTTTTTTTTTTTTTTTTTAGGTTGACCCTCCACTTTAATGTCGAACAAAAAAGGTAAAACTTTATTTTCTTCCCCTTCATTGCACTGGTGGACTTCATTTTCCTGTAATGATATCTTGCTGGCAATCCTGCTGCAAAAATGACACTTCCAGGAGTTTTAGATAAACAGTACGAAAGGCCCCTGGAAAGCTTCCTATCAATGCTTCCAGAAGTGATGATTTTGAAATTAAAAAAAAAAAAAAAAAAATCACAGTACCTAAAACTTTTCATAGGTGTCACTTTACAAGCTTTTATAATGGATCTGTGTAGAGTTAACCACTTCAGCCCCGGACCATTTGGCAGCCAAAGGACCAGAGGTCTTTTTTCAATTTCGCACTGCACTGCTTTAACTGGTAATTGCGCGGTCATGCAATGTTGTACCCAAACGAAATTGGCGTCCTTTTCTTCCCACAAATAGAGCTTTATTTTGATGGTATTTGATTGCCTCTGTGATTTTTATTTTTTGCGCTATAAACGGAAAAAGACTGCAAATTTTGAAAAAAAAAGATATTTTCTACTTTTTGTTATAAGAAAAATCCAATAAACTCAATTTTAATCAAACATTTGGGCCAAAATGTATTTAGCCACATGTCTTTAGTAAAAAAAATGCCAATAAGCGTATATTTATTGGTTTGCGCAAAAGTTATAGCGTCTACAAACTAGAGTACATTTTCTGGAATTTACACCGCTTTTAATTTATGACTGCCTATCTCATTTCTTGAGGTGCTAAAATGGCAGAGAAGTACAAAACCCCCCCCAAATGACCCCATTTTGGAAAGTAGACACCCCAAGCTATTTGCTGAGAGGCATGTTGAGCCCATTGAATATTTTTTTTTTTAGTCCCAAGTGATTGAATAAAGACAAAAAAAAAAAAAAAAAAAATATGTTTTCAAAAAGTTGTCACTAAATGATATATTGCTCACACATGCCATGGTTATATGTGGAATTGCACCCCAAAATACATTTAGCTGCTTCTCCTGAGTATGGGGATACCACATGTGTGGGACTTTTTGGGAGCCTAGCCGCGTACGGGGCCCCGAAACCCAAGCACCGCCTTCAGGATTTCTAAGGGTGCAAATTTTTGATTTCACTCCTCACTACCTATCACAGTTTCGAAGGCCATAAAATGCCAAAATAGCACAAAACCCCCCCAAATGACCCCATTTTGGAAAGTAGACACCCCAAGCTATTTGCTGAGAGGCATGGTGAGTATTTTACAGCTCTCATTTGTTTTTGAAAATGAAGAAAGTAAAGAAAAAAAAATATTTTTTTTCTTTTTTCAAAACTTTGTGACAAAAAGCGAGATCTGCAAAATACTCACCATACCTCTCAGCAAATAGCTTGGGGTGTCTACTTTCCAAAATGGGGTCATTTTGGGGGGTTTTATGCCATCTGGGCATTCCATGGCCTCCGAAACTGTGATTGGCAGTGAGAAGTGAAATAAAAAAATTACACCCTTAGAAAGCCTGAAGGCGGTGCTTGGTTTTTGGGGTGACGTACGCGGCTAGGCTCCCAAAAAGTCCCACACATGTGGTATCCCCGTACTCAGGAGAAGCAACAGAATGTATTTTGGGGTGTATTTCCACATATGCCCATGGCATGTTTGAGCAATATATCATTTAGTGACAACTTTTTGTAAAAAAAATATATATATTTTTTTTTTTCATTATTCAATCTCTTGGGACAAAAAAAAAAAAAAATGTAATGGGCTCAACATTGCTCTCAGCAAATAGCTTGGGGTGTCTACTTTCCAAAATGGGGTCATTTGGGGGGGGTTTGAACTGTCCTGGCATTTTATGCACAACATTTAGAAGCCTATGTCACACGTCACCCACTCTTCTAACCACTTGTAGACAAAGCCTTTTCTGACACTTTTTGTTTACATGAAAACATATTTTTTTTTTGCAAGAAAATTACGTTGAACCCCCAAACACTATATATATTGTTAAAGCAAAGGCCCTACAGATTAAAATGGTGGGTGTTGCATTTTTTTTTTCACACAGTATTTGCGCAGCGATTTTTCAAACGCATTTTTTGTGGAAAAAATACACTTTTTTTTTTATTTTAATGCACTAAAACACACTACATTGCTCAAATTTTTGATGAAATAAAAAATATGATCTTAGGCCGAGTACATGGATACCAAACAGGACATGCTTTGAAATTGCGCACAAACACGCAGTGGCGACAAACTACATACATTTTTAAAAGCCTTTAAAAGCCTTTACATGATACCACATTAGATTCACGGAGGAGGTCTACTGCTAAAATTACTGCCCTCGATCTGACCTTCGCGGTGATACCTCACATGCATGGTGCAATTGCTGTTTACATATGACGCCAGACCAACGATTGTGTTCGCCTTTGCGCAAGAGAAGGGGGGGCAGGGGTGCTTTTTTTTTTTTTTTTTAATTTTTTTTATTTATTTAGCTTTTTTATTTTATTTTAAAACTGTTCCCTCCATTTTTTTCTTTTGTTATCATTTTTATTGTTATCTCACGGAATGTAAATATCCCCTATGATAGCAATAGGCAGTGACAGGTACTCTTTTTTTGAAAAAATTGGGGTCTATTAGACCCTAGATCTTTCCTCTGCCCTCAAAGCATCTGACCACACCAAGATCGGTGTGATAAAACGCTTTCCCAATTTCCCAATGGCGCGGTTTATATCCGGGAGGGGGGACATTCCCTCCCACTGCTTGTAAAAGCAGTCTAGAGGCTAATTACCCGCTAGAATTGCTTTTACATGAAAGCCGATCACTGGCTGAAAAGAATGATACCAAGATGATACCTAAACCTGCAGGCATCATTCTGGTATAACCATTCAAAGTCCAGCAACATACTGGACATATATTGTAATCTTTATTTTTCATGCAGCCTCTTGGCTGAACGAAAAAAAGAGATTGATTGGTGGGTATGCCCACCATTAGAATACCTCCCTTCATCCACCCACTTCTAATGATGGGCATACATGCACCATTTATATATGCCGAAGCATGGGGGCATCCTCCCACAAAAGTTATGCCATGTACACACGGTTGCACTTTTCCACGGGGCAAGGCTCCGTCGGAATTTCGACCGTATGTACGCAGCATTAGGAGCCAATCGCTCCCCCCCCCCCCTGCTGCCCCCATGCTTCGGCATATATGCTCTTTTTTTTAACTGTGGTGGTGAAATCACCTCCTACAGTGTTGGAGTCGCGTCTTTATGTATCGTGGGAGCAAACACTGTTGCTGTCAAGATAAATAAATCCGCGCTGCAACTGAATGGCGCACCTGAAAACAAAAAAATGGTTAACACTAAAACACAGTAAACAAAATTACATACCTGAAAAGCAAGCATGATAAAACATAATAAAACATTGCAGAATAGAATGGAGTAAAAAAAGAGCAACAATAGAGAGAGAACAATAAAACGACAACTATTTTTTTATTTTTTTGAGATTTACAGGTAAAAAAGCTCCTGACTGTTAGCGACTGAATCAAAACGCTACCACAAAAAAACTGTTAGCGATCGCAGGGATCAGGCCTGACTCTGCGAACGCTGCAGTTATGTGTGCTTAGTGTTTTCTAAATGACAGTGATCGATCAATACTGCACTTGGGTGGGCTGGGCTGGGCTGGGCGGAGGGGGAAAACGCAGGTGCTAGCAGGTATCTGGGCTGATGCCGCTAACAATGCGTTTTTTTGGAACCCTAAACTGCTGGGACGCTAGTATAGATCTGATCAGATCAGATATTGATCTGTTCAGATACTGTACCACTAAGGGAGGTGTATGCTTTGTGCGTGGGTGTTTGCGGTGCTGGCACTAACCTGGGGCGACGCAGACCTTATTTGACCCTAAAACCTAATTGATATCACCCGCCGGGCGATCAGGGGGTTAAACCGTTATTGGGTAATAAATGGCGGGTGCCCTGACAGTATAAAAAACAAACTATCTAACCAGCGTCACCCGTAACAGTTATACGGTGATCACTGGTGAAAGGGTTAACTAGGGGCAATCAGGGGGTTAAAACCTTTATTAGGTATTATATGGGGGTACCTGACGCTATATAAAAACCTGACGGGGAACCTAAATAACTAACTGGCTAACCAGCGTCACCAGTGACAGTTATACTGTGATCACTGGTGAAAGAGTTAACTCTAGGGGCAATCAGGGGGTTAAAACCTTTATTTAGGTTGTAATATGGGGGTACCTGACCTATAAACCTATTTATGAACCTATATAAACCTGGCGGTTACCTAAAAAAAAAACTGGCTACCTAGCGGCACCAGTGACACTTATGCAGCGATTAGAAAAACGATCGCTTAGTGACACTGGCAAAAGGGGGTGAAAGGGTTAACTAGGGGCAATCAGGGGGCTAAAACCTTTATTTAGGTTGTAATATGGGGGTACCTGACCTATAAACCTATTTATGAACCTATATAAACATGGCGGTTAACCTAAAAAAAAACTGGTTACCTAGCGACACTAATGCAGCGATCAGAAAAACGATCGCTTAGTGACACTGGCAAAAGGGGGTGAAAGGGTTAACTAGGGGCAATCAGGGGGTTAAAACCTTTATTATTAGGTAATATATGGGGGTACCTGACACTATATAAAAACCTGACGGGGAACCTAAATAACGAAATAACTAACTGGCTAACCAGCGTCACCAGTGACAGTTATACTGTGATCACTGGTGAAAGGGTTAACTCTAGGGGCAATCAGGGGGTTAAAACCTTTATTTAGGTTGTAATATGGGGGTACCTGACCTATAAACCTATGAACCTATATAAACATGGCGGTTACCTAAAAAAAAAAATGGTTACCTAGCGACAGCAGTGACACTAATACAGCGATCAGAAAAACGATCGCTTAGTGACACTGGCAAAAGGGGGTGAAAGGGTTACCTGGGGGGCAATCAAGGGGTTAAACCTTTATTAGGGGGGGGTGGGGGGCTACCTTGGACCTAAAACTAACTGCACTGACAGTTATTACAGTCACACTGACACTAAATGCAGTGATCAGTAAATAAATGATCACTGCAATTAGTGACACTGTGACTGGGGGGGGGGGGGGGGGGGGGGGGGGGGGGGGGGTGATCTGGGGGTGATCTGGGGGTGACAGGGGGGTGTTTTGTGTGCCTATGTGTACTGGTGTCAGTGTACTGTTGGTGCACTAACCTGTGTGTGTTGACTCCTCGGCGTTCCGGTCACATAGACCGGCGCACCGAGTGTGACATCACTTCCTCTGCCTGTGTTTTGATTGACACAGACAGAGGAAGCATCTGATTCGCCAGGAGCGATCGCGAGGGGGTGGCCAGAAACCACTGGCCGTCCCCTCATCCCGGATCGCTCCTGAAGCGATCCCGACCATCCCCGCCTGCCGGGGGGGGGTCCGATCGGACCGCCCACGCGCCTGAAGAATGGCACGTACAGGTACGTGGTTCTGCCTGTACGTGCCATTCTGCCGACATATATCTACATGGGGCGGTCGGGAAGTGGTTAAAGTACAACTAAAGGAGTTTTTCTTTTTTTTTTTTAGTTTTGGGTAGAGTGGAGATGGATTAGAACATCTGTCATTGTGCTCTGTGGACCCCTTAGGGAGATTCACCCTCTCTATTTGTCCTTTTTACCATTATCATTGAAAGTGAAAGAAAATGCCAAATTTTGGGTTGTCCCCAGAAAAGTAATAGAGGGGAAATCTTCCAATGGGGACAATAGTTATGGTTATCTGGGAGTCCCCAGGGGATTCTTATAATTTGAAGGGATTTCCTTTTTACTTCCTGTTTTGGCTATGAGACAGGAAGTGAAGGTTAATCTCCCCAATGGAGCACAGATGGCAAAAAATAAACTGACAGTGGTTAGGACTCTCCCTTAGGGCCAATGCACACCATAGAAATGCAGTCCGGATGCTTTTCTGCCTGTGCCTTTTTGATGTGTTTTTAATGCTTTCCAGTGCATTCCCCCCCCTCTTTTTTTCTTCACCTTAAGGATGCGTGTTCCAGTGCGTTTTTGGTACATTTAGGTAGAGGTCGACCGATATATCGGCCGGCCGATATATCGGCCGATATTTGGCTGTTTTTGAGAAATCGGCATCGGCCGATTATTGTTTAAACCAGGCCGATTTGCGCCCGCAACGCTATACCCGGCCGCCTGCAGTGTAGCATGTGACATCTTCCCCCTGCGCGGCCGGATGGGAAGAAAGTTTACAAGCACGGGACCGCTCCGTTCCGCCCCGCCCCCCTTCGGCCGCTCCGCCCCGCCCCCCTTCGGCCGCTCCGCCCCGCCCCCTTCGGCCGCCCCGCCCCGCCCCCCTTCGGCGCGCTGTAAGAGACGAGCCTCCGCAGGAGATCGTGGCAAGCACCAGCTAAGCTTCCCTGCTAAGGCGGAGCCTGCTGGATGCTGCTATTTCTCCTGCTCTGTGATTGGTCAGCATCTATCTGCATACACCTAGCCCTATCAGGTGCATGCAGATAGATCCCAGCATGTATGGAGGGTAAGTGAGAAAAAGTGTGCTACTGTGCCCCCCCTGCAGACTTTATTTAATGTCCTCCACAGCCACCTCTGTACCCCCCCTCCTCCACTCACCTCTCTGTACCCCCCCTCCACAGTCACCTCTCTGTACCCCCCCCCCCCCCCCCCCCCCTCCTCCACAGTCACCTCTCTGTACCCCCCCCCCCCCTCCTCCACAGTCACCTCTCTGTACCCCCCCTCCACAGTCACCTCTCTGTACCCCCCCCCTCCTCCACAGTCTCCTCTCTGTACCCCCCCCCCTCCTCCACAGTCACCTCTCTGTACCCCCCCCCCCACTCCACAGTCACCTCTCTGTCCCCCCCCCTCCTCCAGTCACCCCCCCCCCCCTCCTCCAGTCACCTCTCTGTACTCCCCCTCCTCCAGTCACCTCTCTCTACCCCCCCTCCTCCACAGCCACCTCTGTACCCCCCCTCCTCCACAGCCACCTCTGTACCCCCCCTCCTCCACCGCTACCTCTCTGTACCCCCCCTCCTCCACCGCTACCTCTCTGTACCCCCCCTCCTCCACCGCTACCTCTCTGTACCCCCCCTCCTCCACCGCTACCTCTCTGTACCCCCCCTCCTCCACCGCTACCTCTCTGTACCCCCTCCTCCACCGCTACCTCTCTGTACCCCCCCTCCACAGTCACCTCTCTGTACCCCCCCTCCTCCACAGTCACCTCTCTGTACCCCCCCTCCTCCACAGTCACCTCTTTGTAACCCCCCTCCTCCACCGCTACCTCTCTGTAACCCCCCTCCTCCACCGCTACCTCTCTGTAACCCCCCTCCTCCACCGTCGCCTCTCTGTAACCCCCCTCCTCCACCGTCGCCTCTCTGTAACCCCCCTCCTCCACCGTCGCCTCTCTGTAACCCCCCTCCTCCACGGTCACCTCTCTGTAACCCCCCTCCTCCACGGCCACCTCTCTGTAACCCCCCTCCTCCACGGTCACCTCTCTGTAACCCCCCTCATCCACAGCCACCTCTCTGTAACCCCCCTCCTCCACAGTAACCTCTCTGTAACCCCCCTCCTCCACAGTAACCTCTCTGTAACCCCCCTCCTCCACAGTCACCTCTCTGTAACCCCCCTCCTCCACAGTCACCTCTCTGTAACCCCCCTCCTCCACAGCCACCTCTCAGTCTGTACCCCCCCCCTCCTCCACAGTCACCTCTCTGTAACCCCCCTCATCCACAGCCACCTCTCTGTAACCCCCCTCCTCCACAGCCACCTCTCTGTACCCCAGTGGTGGTGCGTCCATAAGGGGCGCACGGGCGCCACCACCTCTCTCCTGTCACGTCTCTTTTACCATAGATAGGTTTGTGCATGGTATTTTTTGTAAGCACCTGATTGGAGTCATAGGCTCTAATAGGCGTCCAAAAAGGTAGTACTGGGCGCTCGCTGTTCACTCAGCGCTGTGTTAGGAAAGCGAATGAATCGCTTTCCTAACACTGAACCGCCTCTCAGCCAATCAGGTGCTCGGATCTGTTACCTGTCACCTGATTGGCTGAAACGACAAGCACTGTGATTGGACGCCTATACAGAGGACAGGAGAAGACCGAGGGTTGTGGAGCACACCGCCGCCGTGACCCGATACTTTACCGAGACAGGGTAAGGCCCCTTTCACACTGGGGCGGTTTTCAGGCGGTACAGCGCTAAAAATAGCGCCTGTACACCGCCTGAAAAAAACCGGCCCCATTCACTCCAGTGTGAAAGCCGGCGGGCTTTCACACTGGAGCGGTGCGCTAGCAGGACCGCAACAAAAGTCCTGCTAGCTGCATCTTTGGAGCGGTGAAGGAGCGGTGTATTTACTGCTCCTATACCGCTCCTTCCCATTGAAATCAATGGGAAACCGCGGGGATACCGCCCGCAAACCGCCGCTGCAGCGGCGCTTTGCGGAGGTTTTTAACCCTTTTGCGGCCGATAGCGGGGGTTAAAACCACCCCGCTAGCGGCCGCATACCGCGGGTAAAACTATGGTAAAGCAGCGCTAAATATAGCGCTGCTTTACCGTCGCCGCCCCGCACCGCCCCAGTGTGAAAGCAGCCTAAGTGCAGAGCGGGCAGGGGATGCACACTTGCCGCATTTGATGGGGCACAGTGGCTGCAATTGATGGGTTTTTTTTTCCGTTTGTTTACGCCCTCCTAAAAAGTTTGAGCACCAGCCGCCACCGCTGTACCCCCTCCCTCCACAGCCACCTCTGTACCCCCTCCCTCCACAGCCACCTCTGTACCCCCTCCCTCCACAGCCACCTCTGTACCCCCTCCCTCCACAGCCACCTCTGTACCCCCTCCCTCCACAGCCACCTCTGTACCCCCTCCCTCCACAGCCACCTCTGTACCCCCCTACTTTAAAATGACTAAGATTGTAATTTGTATTTTTTAATAATTACAGTCTGATGATGGCTGAAAAGAAATCAAACCCAGTATGGCAGTATTTCAGTGAGCCAACATCAGGGAAGGCCAAGTGCAATATCTGCCAGAAATTGCTGAGCATGGGAGCAGAAAAAGGAAAGACTAAAAATACCACAAATATCTGGAATCATCTGAAAGTCCACCACCTCCAAGCTTATAAAGACGCACAGAGGGAGAAAGAAGCTATAGCTTCTTCTTCTTCAGCCAACTTTCAGCCCACTGTAGTACAGATGTTTGATTCTAAAAGAAAATGGCAAAATACTGATCCCCGGTCCAAGAAAATTGATACCCTAATCACAGAAATGATTGCCACAGACAACCAGCCCTTTACAGTTGTTGCAGATATTGGCTTCCAACGCTTGCTGGCAACAATAGAACCAAGATATTCAATCAAAAGTGAAAAATACTATCGCACAGACATGCTGGACAGTGTGTACAAAAAGGTTACACAGCGAATTAAGACACTAATTGCAACAGAGAATGCTGGCCCCTATTTGTCCTTCACAACAGACTGTTGGTCTGGTGAAACAGAATCACTTATGAGCCTAACATGTCATTTTATAGACAGTAACTGGGAAAGGAAACAGGTAATTCTAAATGTCAAGGCCATGTCTGGCTCCCATACTGGGGACTATATCAAGGAGATGTTCCTTGGCATGCTCAATGATTGGGATATCAACCAAGACAGAGTGGTGCTTGTGCTGCGAGACAGTGGTGCTAACATGATTAAAGGCCTCAGACTGGCAGATATACCAGACTTAAGCTGCAGTGCACACACATTGCAGCTTGTGGTGAAAGAGGGCATCAGCAGTCAGCGAGTAGTGGGGGACATCATTGCCAAATTAAAGACCTGTGCTACACACTTTAGCCACTCTGTGCTTGCAAAGCAGCGTCTTGGAGCCATCCAAAAAGAGCTTGGCCTCCCCCAGCACAGTATCATTCAGGATGTTCCCACCCGCTGGAACTCCACATTACATATGTTGCAGAGGATGCTGGAGCAGAAGCGTGCCCTGAATCTCTATGTAGCAGAACATGGCAAGGTTACCACACCTCCAGCAGAACAATGGGATATCATCTCAAATTTGATAGATACACTGGGCCCTATTGAGGAAGTGACTTTGGATATCAGCAAGGCAGAGGCCTCCATCTCCTGCATCATCCCATGCATTGCTGTGCTGAAGATGGTGCTTCAGGCAGAGGGTCACTCCACAAGGGGGATCAAAACACTTAGGGAAACCATGTGGCAAAGTTTGGAGAGACGATTCACAAAGTTGGAAGATACCAAATGTTTGGTGCTGGCAACACTGCTTGATCCTCGGTACAAGGGTCATGTATTTGCAGGGGACACACTAAGCAAAGCAAAAACTTGGCTGCGAGAAGAGCACGCTAGTGTGTCCGAGCAACAAAAAAGAGCCACCAGTGGAAACGAAGGACCAGAACCAAAACGGACCAGGACAAGGGTAGAAGAGGAGGAGGAACCCAGTCCCTCTGGTCTTCTGGAAAAAATGTATGCGAACATTTTGGGGGCTCATGGAACTCCAGCTGAAGAGAGTGATGAGCACTTAATTTCTGAGCAATTGGAAAAGTACCTCCGAGAGCCACTGATAGACAGACGGACTGGTCTGCCACTGGAGTGGTGGAAACAGAATGCATCCCGCCTGTGCCACCTTGCACCACTGGCAAGAAAATTTCTCTGTCCACCTGCCTCTTCTGTTCCCAGTGAAAGGGTATTTAGTGAGATTGGGATCATTTATGACAAGAAGAGGAGCAGGCTCACAGGAGAAAATGCCGAGAGACTGTGTTTCCTAAACTATAACCTGAAGCTCTTAAACTGGGAGTACCAAGAGAACTGTTAAGTGATGGATGCGGGTGAAGAAGAGAATCGGGGACTGGAACAGAACCAAAAACCCTAAAACTAAAGAAAAATTGCACTTTTTTATTGTTTACAAACTTACTTCAGTAATGGCCGTTATCTATTGCTGTTGATTTTCAAAAGTTTTTGTTACCTGTTTTTGTGTATTTTTAAGATACATAGTTGTGTTCTTATCTAACTGACATACATGTGCACTGCCTGGAGGCTTGTTGTGTACTTCTGTTAAATAAATGGTTAATTTAAGCAATTTTCTGTATCCCTTCTTTATTATTTAACTATACTGTTAGATTTTATGAAAAGAAAAAAAAAAAAAAATCGGCCTTAAAAAATCGGCCTAAAAAATCGGCATCATATATCGGCCATCGGCTGCCCCAATTTCTAAATATCGGCATCGGCATCGGCCAGAGAAAAACCCATATCGGTCGACCTCTACATTTAGGTGTGCTCCGATGCATTTTACTGCGTTCCAGTACAGTCCAGTGCAGAAGAAATGCAGCATGTTCTACTTTTTTTCTAGAACTGGAACTGACTGCACTGGTGTGAACTATACCATATAACCTGCTATCCATACATTTTTGATGCAGAAAAAAAACCCACACTGGACTGCATGCATGTGGTGTGAACGTTTTCCCTACTTTAACCATGAATGATGGTCCTACAATTATTGCTCTCACTCCATGTGTGGCCCAGTCACTGTTTATATAAACGTGTGGACCCTATATGCATGTTCCTTTCCCACGTAGGCCATTTTTCAGTATTCAGCACTGTCATGCTTTAAAGTTATTGTAAAAGGTAAAAAAAAAAAAAAAAAAAAAAATTGAACTTATTGCATTCTCTGCATTAAGTTAAAAAAAAAAAAAAAATCCAATACCAATGCCCCCCAGCTCTCCTCTTAAACACTTACCTGAGTCCCATAATAATCCAGCGCTATGCTCAGGTTCAATTCCTCTCTCCTTTCTTCCCGTTCTCACAAACTTGGCTGAGCGCTCCCACTGTTGTCAGTCAAATGCTGCACTATATACACTATATTGTACATTACACTATATACCTACATGCATGATGCAATTGCTGTTTACATATGACACCAGACTGATGCTTGCGTTCGCCTTTGCGTGCACAGTTCTCATCGCCTCCCTCCCATATACACAGTTTCCCCCCCCCCCCCCTATATACACACAGTTCTCCACCCCCCTGTATGCCATCCATATACACAGTTCTCCACCCCCCCCCCCCCCTATATACCATCTATATATACACACACAGTTCTCCACCCCCCCCATATACACAGTTCTCACCCCGCCCGATATACCATCCATATAGACAGTCTGTAATATCCACAAAATCTCCCCCACTGTAATAGGCATCTCCCGTCGCCGGGTGTACCAATATGGCCGCCGCTCCAGAGCTAGGCCGAAGCCGCAGCCTTTCCTAAGGTCGAGGCAGCGGAGAGGAACGCGTGGTGTGCCGATCCGAACAGATTGACCCGTTCGGATCACGGATCGGTGAAGATCCGTTGCACCACTACCATCCATATAGACAGTCGTCCCCCCATATACCATGCACAGATTAACTATCCTCAGCCAATGCCTTACAGGAGGACCCCCCATACTACACCAGGAGACCTCCCCCCACCCCCCAATATTACACTGAGAGGCTCCCCACCAAACATTACACACTACATATACAATATATTGTACATTACACACTCCTGCACTATAAAAATGATATTCTACATTGCACACCCCTGCACCCCCCCATATACCATCCATATACACAGTTCCCCACCCCCCATATACCATCCATATACACAGTTCCCCCACCCCCATTTACTAGGGGTGCAACTGATCAAAAACTCACGGTTTGGATCGTTCCTCGGATCAGAGTCACGGATCGGATCATTTTTCGGATCAGCCAATAAAAAAAATAAAAAAAAAGAGTTTAACTTTATATAGTAACATTCAGGTCATCTCCCCCACTATAATAGACATCTCCCCCACTCACTGTAATATCCACTATCTCTCCCACTGTAATAGACATCTCCGGCCGGCGGGTGTACCAAGATGGCTGCTGCTCCGGAGCTAGGCCGAAGCCGTGGCCTTTCCTAGGGCCGAGGGAGCAGAACGCGTGGTGTGCTGATCCGAACAGGTTGACCCGTTCGGATCACGGATCGGTGACGATCCATTGCACCACTACCATATACCATCCATATAGACAGTCCCCCCCCCCATATACCATGCACAGCTTAACTATCCTCAGCCAATGCCTTACAGGAGGACTCCCCTGTCCCCCCCATACTACACTAGGAGACCTCCCTCACCCCGCAAAAGTACACTGGGGGGGGGGGGCAGGAGAACATAGTACAGAGGGGGGCAGGAAGGTACAGTATGGGGCAGCAGGAGGGCACAGTACAAAGGGGGCAGGAAGGTCCAGTATGAGGAGGGGGGGGGGGCAGGAGGACACAGTACAGTGGTTAGGACGGTACAGTACAGGGGGCGGCAGGAGGACACAGTACAGAGGGGGGCAGGGAGGTACATTATGGGGCAGCAGGAGGACGCAGTACAGTCATACACCGACATTAAATCGTCCGTTCCCACAAACAATATCTCCCACAGTTCTCTGGGGATAGCGGTGATGTGTCCGAGTGGGCATGGTGCATGCTCCGAACACTGAAGCCACGCCCCCCGCTCTCAAACATCTGACGCACCTGTTGACGTGCCTGCGCGGGAAATCACCTGACACTACCGGAGCGACTGGAGCGAACGGAGCCTGACCCCACACCGATTTCAGCAAATCAAATGTGAGTTTTATAACTAATTGCCGACCGGCCATAGCCAAAAGATGGCTACAGCACGGTCGGCTTATTCTGGGAGGGCGTCCATGGACGTCCTCCCAGAATCTTTCTCCCGCGCGCCCTACAGTGCGAGGGGAGAGGGGGAGAGATGCAATGCTCTGCCCATACTGTGCCCATACTATGCAATACTCTCTGCCCAAACTATGCAATACTCTCTGCCCAAACTATGCAATACTCTCTGCCCAAACTATGCAATACTCTCTGCCCAAACTATGCAATACTCTGCCGTATTCTGCCCATACTATACAAAAGCTGTTAATTAGTTTGAAAAACTGTACGAATTGTTTTTTCTAAACTAAAACCTTGTTATTCAGGTTTAATTGCAGTATTGGCACTTTGAAAAAAATATGTAATTTTGGTTTGCAGTTTGGGCACTCGGGCTCAAAAAGGTTTGCCATAACTGGTATAGGGATACAAGAAGAGGAGGATCTGTGCTGGAATGAGGGAAGGGGGGAGGAGAGGCAAATAGAGGGAGGTCAAGGGGCTGGAGAGAAATGGATTGTGGCCATTTGCAATGTTTGTGTATGGGGGGGGGGGCACACCTGTGTGAAGGTGAAGTGCCCCCAGAGAAGACTGGGAGGGGGAGGGGAATGAGGGACTATTGTTGGGAAGGTGTCAGGAAGAGAATTCCAGTCACTTGGGAAGAGGCTAAATTAGCATGGCTGATAAATGTTGGCTGGGAGAAGGTAGCGAGGGGTTAACAAGGACCTGAGAGGGAAGCAGTGTGACCGCAGAGATGGATGGAGCTGTACGAGGATGAAAGGGAGCAGAACGAGATAATGGCTGCTGTGGGGAGGGAGAGACAGCTGGAGTCTGGAGATATCACACACGGATAAGGTGACCCACCGGACATGTAAAAGAGCCGACCACAGAGGGAACTGCTGGCAGGACAGGGACTGCTGGGAGGAATCTTTAGGACCCCTGGGCAGTCCCTAGAGGTGCCTGTACATTAAGAGCCCCAACTCTGACTGGAGACAGGAAAGCGCTGGAGTGCCCAGACACACACAGGGGGATCACATGTGACCCGGACAGGGAAGCAGATCAGTGTGGGGTGACAAGTGTGTCTCTCCCTCCCGCATTCAGCTGACAAAAGGAGAGACACACAGGGCATCGTCCCTGTACTTGTCACCCCACACTGATCTGCCTCACTGTCCTGGTCCTCCTGTTTCTGGGACCCCCCATTAGCAGCCCTGCTGACGTCACTACACACACGGAGAGGAGGAGGGAGGGGGGCACTCTGGCACTTCGGTGCCCCCCCCCCTCTTCAGCGCCCCCCATCTATCATGAGCAGAGACATGGGTGTCCGTTCAGCAGAGACATGAAGGGGAGGGGCTGCACTCCGACGTGACTCTTTAATAGAGATAGGCGAAATTTAATTGGACAAATATACCATCTCTGGTCACATGACAAGAAAAGGTTTTCCTCACCCCGCACAATGAACAGAAATCCCGGAGGCGTCCGCCCCTCCTCAGAGAGGTCTCTGGGTGCGGATTTCCCCGATGTGCAGGAAGTGAAGGTTAGATGTTTATGTGTAACTAGAAATAGATTTATACGCAGATAATGTGTGATGTGTGCGCTCCCCCTGTCTACTCCAGCTCCGCGCTCTGCGTCCTTTCCCGAGCTCTGCCCACAGCCGACTAACGGCTCCTCTGTGTGTGGCCTGTTTATATTAACGGCTGAAGCTGACGTCACAGCGTGGGGGCGCGGCTATGCTATAACCCCGCCCATTGGAGGAGTGTTCTGAAGTGAGGAGGCGTGTCTGTCATAGGACACCGCGCCTCCTCAGTGATGTCTCTGGGTGGCCGCCCCCTGCCGTCTCTTCCAGCACTGCTCTTTGCGTCCTTTCCCGAGCTCTGCACACAGCCGACTAACGGCTCCTCTGTGTATGTGGCCAGTTTATATGAACGGCTGAAGCTGACGTCACAGCGTGGGGGCGCAGCTATGCTATAACCCCGCGCCGTCCATTGGAGGAGTGTTCTGTAGTGAGGAGGCGTGTCTGTCATAGGACACCGCCCCTCCTCAGTGATGTCTCTGGGTGGCCGCCCCCTGCTGTCTCCTCCAGCACTACTCTCTCTCTGCGTCCTCTCCTGAGCTCTGCACACAGCCGACTAACGGCTCTTGTGTGTGTGTGGCCAGTTTATATTAACGGCTGAAGCTGACGTCACAGCGTGAGGGCGCGGCTATGCTATAACCCCGCCCCGTCCATTGGAGGAGTGTTCTGTAGTGAGGAGGCGTGTCTGTCATAGGACACCGCGCCTCCTCAGTGATGTCTCTGGGTGGCCGCCCCTGCTGTCTCTTCCAGCACTACTCTCTGCGTCCTCTCCGGAGCTCTGCACACAGCCGACTAACGGCTCTTGTGTGTGTGTGGCCAGTTTATATGAACGGCTGAAGCTGACGTCACAGCGTGGGGGCGCAGCTATGCTATAACCCCGCGCCGTCCATTGGAGGAGTGTTCTGTAGTGAGGAGGCGTGTCTGTCATAGGACACCGCCCCTCCTCAGTGATGTCTCTGGGTGGCCGCCCCCTGCTGTCTCCTCCAGCACTGCTCTCTCTCTGCGTCCTCTCCTGAGCTCTGCACACAGCCGACTAACGGCTCCTCTGTGTGTGTGGCCAGTTTATATTAACGGCTGAAGCTGACATCACAGCGTGGGGGCGCGGCTATGCTATAACCCCGCCCCGTCCATTGGAGGAGTGTTCTGTAGTGAGGAGGCGTGTCTGTCATAGGACACCGCCCCTCCTCAGTGATGTCTCTGGGTGGCCGCCCCCTGCTGTCTCCTCCAGCACTGCGTCCTCTCCTGAGCTCTGCACACAGCCGACTAATGGCTCTTGTGTGTGTGGCCAGTTTATATTAACGGCTGAAGCTGACGTCACAGCGTGGGGGCGCGGCTATGCTATAACCCCGCCCATTGGAGGAGAGTGTTCTGCCTTATGGCTAGGTTATAACTCCGCCCCGCACGGTTTATGGGCATGGCTTGTCCCTGTTCCCAATGGTCCAATGATAGGGGGCATTAGGCTGTGCTGCTGTACAATGAATGGGTGAATGTGCTGTGTCGGGTGTGCCCAGGGCAGGCGATGCTTTCATTGGCTGTGCACACCACGAAGAAGCCTACACACACCCACTGTAGTACTCAGTGTGAGCCCCTCCAGCCAACATTAAATGATTAGTACTAGGAAAGGGAATGATGAAATCATAGCAGAGCTTGGATCATACAGGAAGGTGCCCACCTACCTCACCCGCAGTCCTCACCCCCTATGTACACAGAAGGAGGCCTCCCAATAGCAGCACCTCCTCCCAGGATCAGAGTGCCCTGTCCATCCTGGTACCATAGGGGCTCACTCAGACATGAAGTCAGGGGGTGGTAAAAAAAAAAAACAGGCAATTGAGATGCATTGTTACTGCCCCCAATTACCCATCAAAAAAGGCATATGAAGCCACCAAGGGCTGTACACATTCCATGGCTGCGATGGTTCACAACTAAGGATAGGCTCGAGCGTGTTCACAACCCCACGTGCACGAGCCCATCAGGAAGATGACACTGCGCAGCGCTAATCACAGGCAGTGAGACATTGTCCCTATCCGGGGCTGCACAGATTGGGACATGTCTCACTGTCTGTGATTAGCGCTGTGCAGTGTCAGCTTCCTGGCGGGCTCGTGAACACGCCCGAGCCCATCCTTATTCACAGACACAGTAAAAATGAAACCCCTTGTCATGTTTGGTGGCAGCACTACCGCTGAACACAACCCATTCCAGTGGATGGGGCCAAACTGCTTGCAATGCATGTGGTTCAGCACAGTGGGTTGGCATTTTCAGGGTTAAATCACCTCCTGTCAAATGTCTTCTGAAAAGCGATCTACCACACACCACTTTTCAGAGGGGCAGCAAGAGCTGCCTCATGTGAAGAGAAACCATAGGGCAGGATTGTATAGTTAGAATTGGGGGGTTTCACAGACTTTCAGGCCTTCTATCATGTTCTTGGACCATCAGCACTGACATTTTCCATGACACCATGGTGACTGGATGACGTTCACAGAGTTTCCCATGTGGTATAAATTCTGGGGTGTGTTTTAACACCCCATATGTACCGAGAAAAACACTTGGATAAGCGTAAAATGTCTTCAACAGAACAAGTCCAGCTACACAACGATAAGAAAAATGAGACCTTCACAAACATAAAAAACAGAAACTTCGCACAACATCTTTTTTAATGCAATGGATAATGACATCACAATGGATGACGTTCTTTATCCACTTGCCGACCATATAACTTAGATATACGGCGGCAAAGTGGCACGTCTGCACTGAATCATGTACCTAGTACGTGATCCGACACTTCCAGATCTGGAGCGGCATGCGTGCCGCCTCACTCACACACAGCGAAAGCCCATCGGCGGGTACTGTGGACTCGATGTCCGCCCGGACCTGCCAATTGTTCAGTACATAGGCGGAATGGCGATCTGTCTATGTAAACAAGGCAGATCACCGTTCTGTCAGTAGGGAAGGCATTGCAAAGCAGACACTGATCTATACCTTCACTTAGTAAAAGCACCTCCCCCACATTACACAAGCACTGGCTAGGAACACATTTAACCCTTTGATTGCCCCTGTTAACCCCTTCCTTACCAGTGTCCTTAGTACAATGACAGTGCATTTTTTTTCTCACCGATCACTGTATTAGTGTCCCTGGTCCACAAAAGGTGTCACTTAGTGTCCGATTTGTCCACTGCAATATTACAGTCCCCCTATAAGTCACTGACTGGCGCCATTACTAGTAAAAAATGAATAATTAAATATTTCCCATAGTTTGTAGATAGGCAAACCAATCAATATACGCTTATTGTTTTTTTTTTTTTTTTTTTTACCAAAAATATGTAGCAGACATATTGGCCTAAATTGATGAACAAATTAGATTTTTTACATTTTTTTTTATTGGATGTGTTTTATAGCAGAAAATAAAAAAAATATTTTTTATTAAATTTTCCGTCTTTTTTTTTGTTTATAGTGCAAAAAAATAACAAAGGCAGGAGGTGATCAAACAGCACCAAAAGAAAGCTATTTGTGGGAGAAAAGGGACATCAACTTTATTTGGGTACAGGTAAATTAACGCAGTGCTGTATCGCAAAAAATGGCCTGGTCAGGGGGGGGGGGTGGGGGCTATCTTGCGGGGGGCAAATGGTTAAAAGAAATATATGAAGCTCTCCAATTAACTTGGTTTGCAATGGTATGGCGAGTAAACTTTAGTTTTTTTTTTTTTTTTTACTAAGACCAGTCAGTATATAAGAGCTCCTCTTACACGGATTGGTCCCATTTCTCCTACTCTAGCATGGTTACAAAGGTTCTGTTAAAGTGTTACTAAACCCACAACAGTAAAATCAGTGTGTATATGCAGTTTTTATACTCACTGTGGAACCTAAGGGGTTAATCCTCTGCATTGTGTAAAAAGGATGTTTGATCCTGTCTTCTCTGATCCTCTCCTTCTTCCACAGTCCCCAATCCATCTCCTGATAGTACAGAGCCTTGGGGGCACTCTGCACATGCTCAGTTTCTTGTCTATTGTTAGAGAGTTTTTGTTTGTTTTTTGGTAAGGTGCATGTGATCAGCACAGGGCCAATCAACACTCTCCACACAGAGGGTCAGGGATCATGCAGCCTCATAGGACAGTCAGAAGAGAATGAAAACTCTGCCTACAAGCTTTAACCAGTGCTCGGCCAGACACTGATAGAAGTCACAAGACTATGTACTTCTAATGAGAAAATGTATTTAGCAGTTTATTTTTAATAAACTAATTGCAATCCATGTACTGTGGGAGACCAGATATAGTGAATGCAGGGCGCCAACAATCACAATGCCGGTGCTGCCGAACGGAGGGGGAGACGAGCAGGGCTTCGATCCCCCGCATCGCTGGACCCTGGGACAGGTAAGTGTCCAATTATTAAAAGTCAGCAGCTGCAGTATTTGTAGCTGCTGACTTTTAATTTTTTTGTTTTTAAATGGCAACACCACAAACTGCAAACTCCCCCATCCATCCATGTCTCCATGCTTTTTATGCAGAGAAATCATTTTGAAAAACACTCCAACATTTCTATCCGTGGCAATCATGAGTAAGGGCAGATGATTCATGTAGCATTTACTTCCTGGAATCCATCTGCCCTTAGCTCAGACATGCAAGTAGAAGGGTGTGCTTTGTTTGTCGTTCAACAGACTTCATTTGGTTTTAACATTTGATTTTGGAGTAAATGGACTTTAACAAACAAAAACCACATACATTGTTCGGTTGTGAAAAATGTTCCATCCCGCTCCTTTAAATTTTCTCGTCACTGAAGTAAAAAATGAACATTGATTTGGCCCACTAATGATTATAAACTAACAAACCTTCTTAGAACCTTCTTTTTTTGTTTCAAAATTCTACCCGTGTATGGCCAGCTTAAGGTGGAAGTGAACCATTTTTTGGCACTTGTACCTACAGGTAAGCCTATAATAACTACCTGTAGGTACAGTGAATATCTCCTAAGCCTGCACGGTTTAGGAGATATTCACACTGCAAGCAGCCCCTTACATCACTGGCGCATGCGCTCTTAAGGGACAGCATACCCATGCCATCCCTTCAGAGCTCCATGCCGTGGTCCATGACTCCGGCGCATTCGTAAGAGTGACGTCATCACGGCGCAGCCAATCAGACAGCCGGAGGACGCAAACCTAAAAGGAAGACCAGGTGAAGATGGAAGTGCTTGTCAGCGGTGACAGCGCGGTGCTGGAGAGCTTCATTCTAAGGTAAGTATTTCATAATGTGCTAGTACATAATGCATTTACCTTGTAGGGTTAAAAAATAATAATAATTGGTGTGGTTTACTACCGTGTAGCACCCTCTAATGTGTGCTAGAATAAGGCTGCTTTCACACTGAGGCGCTTTGCAGGCGCTAAAAATAGCACCTGCAAAGTGCCCTGAAAGAGCCGCTCAGTGCACTCCAATGTGAAACCCTGAGGGCTTTCACACTGGAGCGGTGCGCTTGCAGGACAGTCAAAGTTCTGCAAGCTGCATCTTTGGAGCACTGTAGGAGCAGTGTATTCACCGCTCCTAAAGCGCCTCTTCCCATTGAAAACAATGGGGCAGTGCTGCAAACCCGCCGGCGCTTTGCAGGCGTTTTTAACTCTTTCTTTTTTTAAAACCGCCCGGCTAGCGGCCGAATAGTGCCACTAAAACGATGGTAAAGCGGCACTAGATATAACGCTGCTTTACCACCAGCGCCCACCCGCCTCAGTATGAAAGTAGCCTAAGAGTATGCAAACCATACGCTGACACACTCTGTCGTTTGGGTCAGGGTTTATTAGAGGTCAGGACTGGATGACTCATCCTGGCAGCCCTCTGGTGCCTCTCTTTGGTGTCTGGAAGGTTGAAGAACTTTCTAGAATTAGTGGACGGGGGTTAGGAGGAGCTGCCATGCATATTTATGAGGCCTCAGCCTCTCCCCAGTAGTGGGCTGGTAGGGCACTGAGTTCACCTCATAAATAGACATGGAACATGCCACCAGGGCAGTTGGGTGAGAGATGGAGATGCAGAGTTGAGGAGGCTGTTGGTGGCCCCAAGGGGGGGGGGTGGTGTCCTGCCTTGGAACGGGGCTTGGGTGCTGGAGAGATCCTGCCAAAGACACAAGGGAGGAAACTTTCCTGCAGGCACGGGAGCATGGAGAGGACAGAGTGGGTAGTTCAACACTGGTGGGGACCAACAAAGGGGGAAGACTGACACATGTAGCCAGTCTCCCTTGAAGACAGCGGTGGGTTTAAGTCTTAAGTTCCTTCCCTTAGTGATCTACTGAGAGTCAGCCGGGTGGGCTGGTGGAAGAGGCAGCTGCAGCCAGGTGGGCTGACAGGGCCTGAAGAGGTGGTGCTAGGATCAGTGACCACAATCAAAAGCAGAAGGGAAAGTTACATGCCGTGTCACTCCACGTGTGCTACTGTTAAGGGACTGTGAGTTTCTGCCTATAATGCCCTGTACACATGACCTGTTTTGCCGTCGGAATAAACGCTGAAGGTTTTTTTTCGACGGAATTTCCGCTCAAGCTGTCTTGCATACACACGGTCACACCAAATTCCAACCATCCAGAACGCGGTGACGTACAACACGTATGACGGGACTACTAAATGGAAGTTCAATAGCCAGTAGCCAATAGCTTCCGCCTTGTACTTGCTTCAGAGCATGTGTGATTTTTGGTGCGTCAGAACAGCATACAGACGGGCATTTTTGACAGAAAAAGTCCAATGGGGCATACACACGGTCGGAATATCCGATGACAAGCTCCCATCAGATGACAAGCTCCCATCAGACTTTTTCTTTCGGAATGTCCGACCATATGTACACGGCATAATGGGTCGCTACTGAACTGACAAGGAGACTGTCAAGTTCCCCCAGCAGTGTACCAGCAGAGGCCAAGAGTGTGCAGGAGGAAAGAGGAGTCTGTTTATAGCTGTACATAGGAAGTTGTCCCTGAAGTTTGCTGAAGTCAAGTGGGCATCCCATAACTTCCCATCCCTATCCAAGTTGTTAACCCCTAATAGACAACAAAAACAAAGCTACAGACTGTTTTCTGACTCTGCGTGCCTGTGAAGATTTGGTGTGCTTGGCTGTGCAGAAGTGGGGGATCCTTTTCATCTGCAGCTCCTACGTGGGTTGTGCCTAAGCCCCTTTAAGGCTAGCAGCATAAGAATTAAAAATAGTTAAAGCAGAACTTCTCCCAAAAGGGGAGGTTCCGCTTTTCCGCCTCCTCCAGTCCTCCTCTACCACCCTCGGACATTTTTTTGGGGGGGGGGGGGGGGTCATGTACCTAGTTTTAACAGGTACCCACTCCCACTTCCAATCAGATCACTATGGCTGATTTCCCCACCCCACCCCCCCCCCCTTCTCTCCCTGCACGCAGCCTTCTGGGACATAATAAAAACAGCAGACAGCTCCGCGCTTAGGAACAAGTAATCTAGGTGTGCTGCCTTTCCAGAAAAAATTGGCCCCCTAGAGGGCAATTTTAGATAATTGGTGCAGGATAAGGAAAAATTGGCGCTTCCTATGGATCCAGGTGCAGGGTGTTAGATTATGCTTAACTTGGCCAGAAATTAGTGAAGGGAGGAGAAATGGAACTAGACACCTGATTGCTGTAGGTGCCACCTTATCCTGCCCTCCTAGGCAGTGTATAATAAACCCAAGGACTGTATTGAAATGGCTGTGAGGAGGGGCAAACCCTTGGGGTGTGAGTATCCACCCCTAATTTCCCAATCTCCAATATACACTAATGAGTAAATACAAATATATGTGCAAAAAGAAATGTGCAATGTGCAAAAAATGTGCAAATAAATATACAATAAAGAAATAGTGCACGGGGGGAAGAGAGAGAACGGCTATCCAAATAGCCTAGATCCTCTATCCACCCATCAGTTCCCGTAGCAGTGACCAATAGGGATGATATAAACCCTATATCAATAGGTTATTACCATAACAGCCTAATATAGGTATGTGATGGTAGTGAAAAATCTCACTCTAATAGAAAATGGCATCAGTGGTGTACATGCACAAATAGGTGACAGTATCAAACCAGTAAAAAATAGCAATAACAAAATGGCAATAGAAAATTATATATGTATATGTGTAAAATAAAATGTAAATATGTAAAAGTCTATATGAATAAATAGGGCCCAGGAAACCGGCCCCAGGTGAATAAAAAATGAGTCCAATAACAAGAAAACAAATGTTAGTGACGCTGTGTCAAGTAATCTTGCAGCAATGGTTCAAACGGTGACTTTGTGCTCCAGCAGTAATGGTGACTTTGTGCTCCAGCAGTAATGGTGACTTTGTGCTGCCCCCTTTGGCTCCCTCACTCACCAGACTTATATACCCCTGCAGGGGTGATCAGCTTATCGGATGTCTGTATCGGGTGCTCCTCTGGTCCCACACTGAGAGGTATCCTCACCATCCGGGACGGTTGCTTCCTCCAATGGATCCTCCCCAGCTGCCCTTGTATGGTGTTTTAAAACCTCAGCAGATGAGAGGGGATAGCGTCCAGTGTCCCCCAGATGGTGTGGGGGATGAGCCTCACAAAAAGAGGGAGATAGGAGATCCCATGTGTGATACCAGGTGGTAGTATTTATTAAAACAAATAGCAAATAAAAATAAAAACAATAGTAAAAGTCAGGGTATCTTGCAGGATACTCCTGATTCCACCACACACATTTACAGGTTATCAGGAAAAAACGAAGGGATTAGGGCCGGTTTGCAGCTTGCGCTACAGCTGCGTACCAAGCCTCTAGTTCCCACACCGGAAGTGACGTCAGCACGCCTTTTACTATTGTTTTTATTTTTATTTGCTATTTGTTGCTGTTTATTTGCTGTTTGTTTTCCAGGACACTGGACGCTATCCCCTCTCATCTGCTGAGGTTTTAAAACACCATACAAGGGCAGCTGGGGAGGATCCATTGGAGGAAGCAACCGTCCCGGATGGTGAGGATACCTCTCAGTGTGGGACCAGAGGAGCACCCGATACAGACATCCGATAAGCTGATCACCCCTGCAGGGGTATATAAGTCTGGTGAGTGAGGGAGTCAAAGGGGGCAGCACAAAGTCACCATTACTGCTGGAGCACAAAGTCACTGTTTGAACCATTGCTGCAAGATTACTTGACACAGCGTCACTAACATTTGTTTTCTTGTTATTGGACTCATTTTTTATTCACCTGGGGCCAGTTTCCTGGGCCCTATTTATTCATTTAGACTTTTACACATGGTTTACATATTTAAATTTTATTTTACACATATACATATATAATCTTCTATTGCCATTTTGTTATTGCTATTTTTTACTGGTTTGATACTGTCACCTATTTGTGCATGTACACCACTGATGCCATTTTCTATTAGAGTGAGATTTTTCACTACCATCACTTACCTATATTAGGCTGTTATGGTAATAACCTATTGATATAGGGTTCATATCATCCCTATTGGTCACTGCTACGGGAACTGATGGGTGGATAGAGGATCTAGGCTATTTGGATAGCTGTTCTCTCTCTTCCCCCCGTGCACTATTTCTTTATTGTATATGTATTTGCACATTTTTTGCACATTGCACATTTCTTTTTGCACATATATTTGTATTTACTCATTAGTGTATATTGGAGATTGGGAAATTAGGGGTGGATACTCACACCCCAAGGGTTTGCCCCTCCTCACACCCATTTCAATACAGTCCTTGGGTTTATTATACACTGCCTAGGAGGGGAGGATACGGTGGCACTGCCAGCAATCAGGTGTCTAGTTCCATTTCTCCTCCCTTCACTAATTTCTGGCCAAGTTAAGCATAATCTAACACCCTGCACCTGGATCCATAGGAAGCGCCAATTTTTCCTTATCCTGCACCAGCCTTCTGGGACATGTCACAGGTCCTAGAAGGCTATGGGACCATTAAAGAAGCGTGGCTCGCACATGCACAGTGGGCAGTCGGTGGTGAAGCCGCAAGCAGTCACAGCCGGCTGCCCACAGTTAATAGGCCAGAGCCAGGGACCGACCAAAGACCAGTGAAGAACTGGCTCAGGTGAGGACTGTGCTGGAACCTTGGATAGGTAGGTGTCTTTTTTTTTATATGTCAGCAGCTACAGTATTTGACTTACCGTAATTGTTCCTAGGGTGAAGGGCCGCTTTAATGTGGATTGAGAGAGTTTAGTTCAGCTTTAAGATGATATTGTTGTCCCTGTTCGTTAAAATTGTCTTTCCCTTCAAGGTCATTTTGAAGAAGATGGAAAGAAACAGACTCTCCTCTGATGGAGAAGAACAGTGGTCTGCAAACTGCGGCCTGGGGGCCGAATGCAGCCCTTTGCATACCCTTATCCAGCCCTTGGGGCACTATTCCTCCCACTGAGACTAACAACAGGGCAATAATTAATGCACTGAAACCAACAGCGGGGCACTATTCCTCCCACTGACACCAATGATAGGGCACTATTCCTCTTTCTGACACCAACAATGGGGCACTATTCTGCCACTGATACCAGTGTTGGGGCACTATTCTGCCCACTGATACCAGTGTTGGGGCACTATTCTGCCCACTGATACCAGTGTTGGGGCACTATTCTGTAACCAGTGTTGGGGCACTATTCTGCCCACTGACACCAACAATAATATTTTCCCTAATGTCAAAGATGGGACATTGTTAATGCCAACTGATGCTGGGCATTTTCTACTCCCACTGGCCACGCTCCGGCCCCTCTAAAGTCTGAAGCACAGTAAACTGGCCCTTTTGTTTAGAAAGTTTGGAGACCCCTGGAGAAGATAAAAAAAAAAAACACATGGTCGGAAAACAAGTGTGTAGTGGAATTTGCTGTGGTTCTTGAATCATTTAGGTTTCACGTGCCGCTGCTGATAAACGGACGTTTAGGAGCAATTGGGCATTTTTTTTCAGCAGCCTCTGAACTCTCCTCAATGCTATCTTATCTGTCCATGTACACTGAGTAGTTTATAGTCATTTAGAGGCAGTTGAGTTTAGTGGCATTTTTTTTAAAGCAAAAAATTGTATTCAGGATGGAAGTTTATTGGCATTTGAAACGCCAAATCCTTGTAACAGCGTGCAAACGCATCTAAAAAAACGGTAACTCGCGTTTATAAGCATTTCGTTTATAGGCGTTATTCAACGAGGATACATTTGTGACCATTTACAATGTAAAAATACATCTAAGTGCATAAACGCGGCATGTAAATGCAGCAAAACTGACTTTTTTAACCGTCGATTACTAGCTGTCAAGTTCCAGCGTTCAGGAGAGATTTTCAAACGTTCCGTGTACATGAAGACTTACAGCTTTTGTAAAGAAAATGTATTGGATGACAAGATTTATGTTGTTTTTAATATAAACTGATAGCGGAAGGGGGATTCACCTGCCTGCCACTTTGCATCAGCCCCATGAAGATCAGGATACACTATCGTGGCTGGATGAACTTTCCCCATATTTCCTGTAATAGAATAATTCCTATGATTGTCAGCTCCATCTAATGGCCAAAATTCAGTATATATTCTCCATGAGGTTGTGCAGAAATATATTATATACCAGTGGCAGAACTAGCAGGGTCTCAACAGTCGCACTTGCGACTGGGCCCTGGCATTCCACCACTGTAAGGGGGCCCCACGACATCAAGAAAGACTTCCGGTAGTGGCTGCAAGCAGAGTGAGCACTGGCACAGCTGGTACACTACTCACTTCGGGCACTTGGTTCCAGGTGACTTGCTCACAGCTTGTGCGGTGGCGTTTTGGGTCTTGTATGCTGAAATTATTCTGTATGGCAGCTGCATCTCTCCCTTTCTCCCCCCTCCTTCCTCATACTAGCACACAGACTGAAACCCCCTCCTCCTCGGCTCGGACTAATGTTTTCCTATACACAAGACAGGAGAGGGAGGAGAATGGACACACATGTCCGTGCTGGTCTGAGGTTTGTACTGAATCTGACTGCAATCTACAACATGACACTTGCACTTGCAGGGGAAGAGGACTCAAAGAAGGGGGGGGGGGGGGGGTCAAGCTGTCAAAGAAGAATACTTTCAGTGATTTTGGGAGAGGGATGGGGGTTAGCGGATGCTGTATGTGGTAGGGGGCACTTTGGGCAGGGTAAGAACTTGTGCTGGGGTGGATTTTATATTCAAGCACAAATCTTCCCCCCTCCCAAAGTGCCCCCTAGCACATACAGCATCCTCTAACCCCCTCCCCCAAAATCACTGCTAGTAATCTTCTTTGACAACTCTCCCCCCCTTCTTCAAAGAGATGCTGGCTGTTATTGAGGGGACAATCGTGATGTCTAGAATCCCAGGCACTTTGCTAGAGATTTGGGGCAATCGCCACAGGTTCCCACACTAATACCCTTGCCCTAGGCAAGTTACTGGAGCCGAGTGCCAGAACTTTTTATAGTACTGGACTCCAGGACTCAGGGCCAGTTCACACTACGAATCACAAAGGAACACGCTCTGCGTTCCTGTGCGATTCGCCTTCCAGGTGCTGTGCGATTTCAGCACTTTCAATTGAATGGGCACAGCAGCTGAATCGCATGGTACTTCTGATCATACGATCTGGTGCAACACTGGGTTTGTAACCTACATTTGGTAAGTCATTAGGCTGACACCCACTGCACCACTTAGAACCACCCAAAAATAATAATTTTCTGAAAGAGCAGAAGCGATGTGGCAATTAAAAATTTTTATGCACATATTTGCTTGTTTATGAAATGATTTTTAGGAGAAAAACACAAAACACAATATAATATTTTTTTGGTAAATATCAGATGTGGTTGCCTCGAGCAGAATACCAATAAATTAGAAAGCAAACATGTCAATACTCAAAATTCTGCACACCTTTGAAATTTTGAAAAAAAAAATCACAGTACCTAAAACTTTTCATAGGTGTCACTTTATACCAACATAATCACATCTATATACCTTCATAATCGCATCTATAAACAATAATCAAATCTATTATACCAACATAATCACATCTATATACCTTCATAATTGCATCTATATACCTTCATAATCACATCTATATACCTTCATACTCACATCTATATACCTTCATAATCGCATCTATAAACAATAATCAAATCTATTATACCAACATAATCACATCTATAAACAATAATAAAATCTATTATACCAACCTAATCACATCTATATACCTTCATAATCGCATCTATATACCTTCATAATCACATCTATAAACAATAATCACATCTATATACCTTCATAATCGCATCTATAAACAATAATCACATCTATATACCTTCATAATCACATCTATAAACAATAATCACATCTATAAACAATAATCACATCTATATACCTTCATAATCACATCTATAAACAATAATCAAATCTATATACCTTCATAATCGCATCTATAAACAATAATCACATCTATATACCTTCATAATCGCATCTATATACCTTCATAATCACATCTATAAACAATAATCAAATCTATTATACCAACATAATCACACCTATAAACAATAATCACATCGATATACCTTCATAATCACATCTATATACCTTCATAATCGCATCTATAAATAATCACATCTATATACCTTCATAATCACATCTATATACCTTCATAATCAAATCTATAAGCAATAATCAAATCTATTATACCAACATAATCACATCTATAAACAATAATCGCATCTATATACCTTCATAATAGCATCTATATACCTTCATAATCACATCTATATACCTTCATAATCACATCTATAAACAATAATCAAATCTATTATACCAACATAATCGCATCTATATACCTTCATACTCACATCTATATATTGAAATCAATGGGTTTAACCCCTTTTCGGCCGATAGCCGGGGTTAAAAACGCCCCGCTAGCGACCGAGCAGCGCCGCTAAAACGATGGTAAAGCTCTCGCTCTGCGGTCAGCCAATCAGGTGCGAGCCCAACGGTTGCCAGAGTAGGCTCCGCCTCCTAATTATACATGCGTTGTCGCCTCTCTCCAGCTGAAGCCCCGCCCCCTCCACTTGCATGTTACTGTATGTCCAGTATGGATGAGACATTTTACCTGCATGTACGATAACTGCCCAGTAACATTGGCCCAGAGAACCAGGAAGTGTCATTAGATAACAAAATAATCCCTTTCCAGTGTTAACATTAGCAGATTAAACATTCCTTCACAAGTGGGCTCCTCCTCCTATATGCCAATCTGTTACCGAACTCAATGTCCAGCAAGTAACAAAGGAACACCAATGTTGTTTTACTATCTATCAGGTAGGCGGAGCAGACACGCCTCTAGCTCAAGCCGGCCCCGCCCCTGTAATCCTAGCTCCTACCTTTTGCTGTAGAGAATTCAAATACATTGTAATTATTACCCGATATACTGATAATAGTCTTTCTATCCCTTATTAAAGATGTCCGCTCCCTCCTCAGAATCCCCCCAGCCACCTATCGTGTTGTTGTACATATTAATCATGGCTCACACTGTTATATTTCACGGAGCTCAGACACACTGAACCGCTCCTGTGGGCGGCTCTCTGCCTACTGATCTCTCTCCGAGCTCAGCGCGCCTATAAAGGCTCTGAGGTCGCCATGGCGACCAGGCCCAATGCTGTAATGTCACTTGTTTAGCACATTCCCAGCTCGAGGTCCCGCCCCTCTGTGACGTCACTTGTTTACACTGAATCGCTCTGGACAGCTCTCTGAGCTCAGCGCGCTTATAATGGCTCTGAGGTCGCCATGGCGACCGGGCGCTACAGGGGGCCCTTGAGGGCCCCCTGTATATTTAGATAGGAGCGGGGCGGCTGATGCCGAGCTCCCCATCCATCAGCCGAACTGTAATCGGCACTGTGGGGAGTTCATCACACTGATTTAAAGTGAAAGCAGTGTGTGCTGTGCTCTTTGTCTCCCCCTACAGTGCTGTACCCGGAAGGAAGAGGTAAGGTAAAGCACTGCTGTTTTTGAAAAGGCTTTCTGTATGTATGTGTGTATGTATGTATGTGTGTACATGTGTGTGTGCATGTGTGGTATTTATGTGTATGTGTTTATATGTATGTGTGTGTGTATGTATATATATATATATATATATATATATATATATATATATATATATATATATATATATATATATATATATATATATATATATATATATATATATATATATATATGTGTGTGTATTTGTGTGTGTGTGTGTGTGTTTAGCTATGTGTGTGTTTAGATGCAGTGGCAGCCCATGCATTAAGGACGCACAGGCGCTGCCACCCGCTCTATCACCAATAGATAGATTCATGCATTGCATGAATCTATCCATGGCCGCCGCTGCCACCCCCTATTCAGGCGCCCGGCCCCCCCTTTTCTGGCGCCGGCACCTGAATTACAGCGGCGGGGGGGGGGGGGGGGGGTTGAAGCTCCTGATTGTTAGCTGTGTTAGAAAAGTGAATAACTATTCACTTTCCTAACACTAAACCGCCTCTCTGCCAATCAGGTGCTCAGGTCTGTTATCTGTCACCTGATTGGCTGAAACGACAGGCGCAGCTTTTGAATTTAAACGCATTGGTGAGTGCTTCCCAAATATGTTTTTGTATGTTGTAATAAGCCCTGACCAGGTTTTTTTTGGGTTAGAGCACCCCTCCCCCTCTTCATTACCTCTTATTTAGTGGCCACCAGTGTATAGGAGGAGTCCTTTTAGTTCTCCCACATAGAGGAGTTTGGCTCCCATGGTTGAGACGCAGGATCTTTCATTCTATTACTAGGGTAGGACTAGGGTTGCCACCTTTTCTTCAAGCCAAACCCGAACATTTTCACGACACACAGCAATTTTTTTGTAGTACACACTATAGGATTGTAAAATACCTTGGGTTACCCAAAAACAGTAGTAATGAGGTGTGCTACGGTGGCTGTGGCCAAATTGCAATAACAGTTGGGGGGGGACTTAAAGGGGCATGGTTAAATAAAACAAAAGCATTACCCATAACATATGATTTGATTAATAAAAGAAATGTCAGTGAAAATAGCCTACCTTAAAAGTGGACACTGTCAGCCAGTAGAGCAGTGGACGGTGTCAGCAGAGCAGTGGATGGAGTCAGCAGAGCAGTGGATGGAGTCAGCAGAGCAGTGGATGGTGTCAGCAGAGCAGTGGATGGTGTCAGCAGAGCAGTGGACGGTGTCAGTAGAGCAGTGAACGGTGTCAGTTGTGGACGGTGTCAGTAGGGCAGTGGATGGTGTCAGAAGAGCAGTGGACGGTGTCAGTAGGGCAGGGGACAGTGTCAGTAGAACAGTGGACGATATCAGTAGAGCAGTGAACGGTGTCAGTAGAGCAGTGGATGGTGTCAGTAGGGCAGTGGATGGTGTCAGTAGGGCAGTGGTCGGTGTCAGTAGGGCAGTGGACGGTGTCAGTAGGGCAGTGGACGGTGTCAGTATGGCAGTGGATGTGTCAGTGGAGCAGCGGACGGTGTGTAAGTAACTGAGTTAAAATAAACTGAGTTACCTAACGCAGTTACTTTAGAGGGTAACTAGTAATCTAACTGATTACTTTTCCCCTCATGGTAACTCAGTTCCCATTACTTTGGCTTAGTTACCCCAATTACATCTACCGCCACTAGATGGCAGTAGTGTAATTCAAGTGTCCTGCCGAAAAAGTTCCCCCTGCCGGATAAGGACCCCCTGTACTGTGCAGGCGCAGGGCTTGCGCAGTACAAAGGACTACGGGGCTTCCGAAAATTTCCGAACCTAAACAGCTCTGAGTGAACTCTACACCGCGCAGGTGCAGTTAACATGTAATTGTACGAGGCGATGCCGCACGCTCCTGATGCTCGTGCTACTCTGCAAGGGGCGTCTATCGTGTAAGGAAGGGGCGGGTCTAGTATTACTGTAACCAAGGGGTGCATTTATTATTATTGTTATATATCGAGCTCTGCCCATTAATTTAACATTCGCCCTCTTCTGTAGCCATCCGCCCCTTACACCATATAGTAATAATAGACCCGCCACTTGCTTACACGCTATAACAGATCTGCCCCTTGGTTAGAGTAATAATAGAGCAGCCCCTTGGTTACATGATATACAACAATAATAATAATAAATGCGCCCCTTGGTTACAGTAATACTAGACCCGCCCCTTAGTTACACGTATAGAATATTTAAAAAAAAAAGTCAGTTACTTTGCTGCGTAACTAATTACTTTTCCAATGTAGTAACTGAGTTACTAACGCAATTACTTTTTGGGAGAAGTAATTTGTAACTTAATTAATTACTTTTTTAAAGTAAGATGACCAACACTGGTCAGTATAGCAATGGACGGTGTCAGTAGGGCAACGGAAGGTGTCAGTAGGGCAGCGGACGGTGTCAGTAGGGCAGCGGACGGTGTCAGTAGGGCAGCGGACGGTGTCAGTAGGGCAGCGGATGGTGTCAGTAGGGCAGCGGACGGTGTCAGTGGAGCAGCGGACGGTGTCAGTAGGGAAGCGGACGGTGTCAGTGGAGCAGTGGACGGTGTCAGTAGGGCAGTGGATGGTGTCAGTAGGGAAGTGGTCGGTGTCAGCAGGGCAGTGGATGGTGTCAGCAGGGCAGTGGATGGTGTCAGCAGGGCAGTGGATGGTGTCAGCAGGGCAGTGGACGGTGTCAGTAGGGAAGCGGACGGTGTCAGTAGGGCAGCGGAGGGTGTCAGTAGGGAAGTGGTCGGTGTCAGTAGGGAAGTGGTCGGTGTCAGCAGGGCAGTGGATGGTGTCAGCAGGGCAGTGGATGGTGTCAGTAGGGAAGTGGACGGTGTCAGTAGGGAAGTGGACGGTGTCAGTAGGGAAGTGGACGGTGTCAGTAGGGCAGCGGACAGTGTCAGTAGCGCAGTGGACGGTGTCAGTAGGGCAGTGGATGGTGTCAGTAGGGCAGCGGACAGTGTCAGTAGCGCAGTGGAAGGTAGGGCAGTGGATGGTGTCAGTAGGGAAGTGGTCGGTGTCAGTAGGGCAGTGGATGGTGTCAGTAGGGAAGTGGACGGTGTCAGTAGGGAAGTGGACGGTGTCAGTAGAGCAGTGGATGTGTCAGTGGAGCAGTGGATGGTGTCAGTAGAGCAGTGGACGGTGTCAGTAGGGCAGTGGATGTGTCAGTGGAGCAGTGGACGGTGTCAGTAGGGCAGCGGACGGTGTCACCCGGTGAGAACTGTATGTATGGATGGTGTCTGGGGGGGGGGGGACAGTATATATGGGGGGACTGTATATATGGATAGTGTATGGGGGAGGGGGGCTGTATGTATGTATGTATGTATGTATAGTGTATGGTGCATTTATTATTATTGTTATATATCGAGCTCTGCCCATTAATTTAACATTCGCCCTCTTCTGTAGCCATCCGCCTCTTACACCATATAGTAATAATAGACCCGCCACTTGCTTACACGCTATAACAGATCTGCCCCTTGGTTAGAGTAATAATAGAGCAGCCCCTTGGTTACACGATATACAACAATAATAATAAAGGCGCCCCTTGGTTACAGTAATACTAGACCCGCCCCTTAGTTACACGTATAGAATATTTAAAAAAAAAGTCAGTTACTTTGCTGCGTAACTAATTACTTTTCCAATGTAGTAACTGAGTTACTAACGCAATTACTTTTTGGGAGAAGTAATTTGTAACTTAATTAATTACTTTTTTAAAGTAAGATGACCAACACTGGTCAGTATAGCAATGGACGGTGTCAGTAGGGCAACGGATGGTGTCAGTAGGGCAGCGGACGGTGTCAGTAGGGCAGCGGACGGTGTCAGTAGGGCAACGGACGGTGTCAGTAGGGCAACGGACGGTGTCAGTAGGGCAGCGGACGGTGTCAGTAGGGCAGCGGACGGTGTCAGTGGAGCAGCGGACGGTGTCAGTAGGGAAGCGGACGGTGTCAGTAGGGAAGCGGACGGTGTCAGTGGAGCAGTGGACGGTGTCAGTAGGGCAGTGGATGGTGTCAGTAGGGAAGTGGTCGGTGCCAGCAGGGCAGTGGATGGTGTCAGCAGGGCAGTGGATGGTGTCAGCAGGGCAGTGGATGGTGTCAGTAGGGAAGCGGACGGTGTCAGTAGGGCAGCGGACGGTGTCAGTAGGGAAGCGGTCGGTGTCAGCAGGGCAGTGGATGGTGTCAGTAGGGCAGTGGATGGTGTCAGTAGGGAAGTGGACGGTGTCAGTAGGGCAGCGGACAGTGTCAGTAGCGCAGTGGACGGTGTCAGTAGGGCAGTGGATGGTGTCAGTAGGGCAGCGGACAGTGTCAGTAGCGCAGTGGAAGGTAGGGCAGTGGATGGTGTCAGTAGGGCAGTGGATGGTGTCAGTAGGGAAGTGGTCGGTGTCAGTAGGGCAGTGGATGGTGTCAGTAGGGAAGTGGACGGTGTCAGTAGGGAAGTGGACGGTGTCAGTAGGGAAGTGGACGGTGTCAGTAGAGCAGTGGATGTGTCAGTGGAGCAGTGGATGGTGTCAGTAGAGCAGTGGACGGTGTCAGTAGGGCAGTGGATGTGTCAGTGGAGCAGTGGACGGTGTCAGTAGGGCAGCGGACGGTGTCACCCGGTGAGAACTGTATGTATGGATGGTGTCTGGGGGGGGGGGAGAACAGTATATATGGGGGGACTGTATATATGGATAGTGTATGGGGGGAGGGGGGATGTATGTATGTATGTATGTATAGTGTATGGTGGGGGGAGGGTGGGTGTATGTATAATGTATGTGGGGGGAGGGGGGAGTATGTATAGTGTATGGTGGGGGGAGTATGTATAGTATATGGTGGGGGAGGGGGGGGTGTATTTATAGTGTATGGTGGCGGGAGGGGGGTGTATATTGTATGGTGGGGGGGAGGGGGGGGGGAGGGGGGTGTATATTGTATGGAGGGGGGGGGGGGTAGGGGGGGGGGGTGTATATTGTATGGTGGGGGGAGGGGGTGTATAATGCATGGTGGGGAGAGGGGGGTTGTATATTGTATGGTGGGGGCAGGGGGTGTATATTGTATGGTGGGGGGGGTGTATATTGTATGGTGGGGGGAGGGGGGTGTATATTGTATGGTGGGGGTGTTTATGGTATGGTGGGGGGAGGGGGTGTATAATGTATGGTGGGGAGAGGGGGGGGTGTATATTGTATGGTGGGGGCAGGGGGTGTATATTGTATGGTGGGGGGGGTGTATATTGTATGGTGGGGGGAGGGGGGGTGTATATTGTATGGTGGGGGGGAGGGGGTTGTATATTGTATGGTGGGGGGGAGGGGGTGTATAATGTATGGTGGGGAGAGGGGGGTTGTATATTGTATGGTGGGGGCAGGGGGTGTATATTGTATGGTGGGGGGGGGGGGGGGGGTGAGAGTACTTTGAAATCCTGACATGGAAAAAAAAAAAAAAAAACTTACCTTACAAGCTTGGCTGCAGTCCCAGCGCGATCTCTGCACACATTTCAGACAGCAGGGAATGGGGAGGCTCCGCCCACCTCCTTGTCCCTTCTCCAGCCATCCAGAGGATTCGAGGAGAGCACTGTGGAGGCTCCGCCTCTGCCTCTGTGTCCCGACTCTCGTTCCGCACTGGCAGCTAAACAGGAGCAGAAATCATGCGGCGCTGCGCCGCTGCGGACACGAAATCGAGGCGACAGCCGCACTAATGACACAGGGAGCCACTGGCGGGGCGGGAGTGAATAATGTGCCCGGGTCTCAGGTGGTCAGAGACCCGGGCACATGTTTCAAAACCCGTACTGTCCGGGTGATTCCCGGACAGGTGGCAACCCTAGGTAGGACCCACTAATTCGGGGTACTTTGTCGCAGTAAGTGGGCTTAGCACTATATAACCATATAGTGTGACCAAACCCCGTATTTTTTGAATATGTTCAGGTGTTTTTAACTAGCCCTGCAGGAAACGTCATTCTTGAATGTGTGTGCTGTAATATGTTCGCTATTGCTTGTTGGTCTTATGGCAGCACCATCTTGAATTTAAACGCATTGGTGAGTGCTTCCCAAATATGTTTTTGTAGGCGCAGCTATTGGACGCCTATCAGGAGAAGAGGACGGAGATGAGGACGGCAGTAGACGCATGGAGGACCCCGCTCGTCGCCGTCACCCACTGCCCCACCAAGACAGGGTAAGTGCCGGGCAGATGGCTAGCGGGCAGGGTCACACTGGGGTAATTCAAGGGCACATGTCAGCATATGATTGGCACACTGGCAGCGTTTGGCACAGTGGCAGCATTTGATGGGCACAGTGGCAGTGTTTGGCACAGTGACTGCAATTGATGGCACATTGGCAGCGCTTGATGGGCACATTGGCAGCGCTTGATGGGCACATTGGCAGCGCTTGATGGGCACATTGGCAGCGTTTGATGGGCACAGTGGCTGCATTTGATGATTTTTAAAAACTGTTTAGATGTATGTATGCACATTTTATGTATGTGCGTTTAATCCTGACCCCCTATTTGTGTACAATCAGAACTGATTTTTTTTCTTGCTTGTTCAAAGTACTAGCAAAAAAATGCTGTTCCTCTGAAAAGCAACCCATGCTTAGATCGCTTTTCAGAGGCATTTTTTACAACCGGTAATATGTTGCCTTCTGACCACCTGTTTTAACCCCTTAAAGTGATTGTAAAGGTTTGTGCTTTTTTTTTTTTAAATAACAAACATGTCATACTTACCTCCACTGTGCAGCTTGTTTTGCACAAAGTGGCCCCAAACACTGACTTCTGGGGTCCCTCAGCGGCTCTCCCTGCTTCTCCCCTTATTAGTTAACCCCCTAGGAGAAGCGCTCTCCCGGGGGCTACCTTGCAAGCGCGTCCATAGACACGAATGCCGGACTCGGCCCCCGCCCCCCACCCCCCGTGTCTTTGGATTTGTTTGACACCAGTGGGAGCCAATGGCTGCGCTGCTATCAATCTATCCAATCGGGAGCCGAGAACCCCAGGCAAAGGAAGAGCGTGTCTCCGCCAGGTGAAGTTCCAGGGCTCAGGTAAGTAAAACGGGGCTGGGGGGGCCTATCACTGCCAGGTGTTTTTTCATCTTAAAGCTCCTCCACCGCTGCTGCCCATTGAAATCAATGGGGCAGCGCTGTAATACCAACGGCTCTGTGACGTCACTTGTTTCCCACATTCCCAGCTCGAGGTCCCACCCCTCTGTGACGTCACTTGTTTACCACATTTTGAGACACCTGGCTCCATCTGGATGACAGCGGGGTACATGACCAGGGGACACAGGCTGGTTACGAGGAGGGAACAGCAGCAAGCTGTATCAGCTACACAGTCTGCATGTGGGGGGGCAGTCTGCATGTCACAGGAGGGGGCAGTCTGCATGTCACAGGGGGGGAGGGGGCCAGTCTGCATGTCATGGGGGGAGGGGCCAGTCTGCATGTCACAGGGGAGGAGGGGGCAGTCTGCATGTCACGGGGGGAGCAGGCTGCAATTATAGGCACGGTAAGGCTGCAATTTTGGGCAAGTTAAGGCTGCAATGATGGGCACAATAAGGCTGCAATGACGGGGCACAGTGAGGCTGCAATGACGGGCAGTGAGGCTGCAATGATGGGCACAGTGAGGCTGCAATGATGGACACGATGATGCTGCAATGATGGGTACAGTGAGGCTGCAATGATGGGCACAGCGAGGCTGCAATGATGGGCACAGCGAGGCTGCAATGATGGGCACAGCGAGGCTGCAATGATGGGCACAGCGAGGCTACATGGATGGGCACAGCGAGGCTGCATGGATGGGCACAGTGAGGCTGCATGGACTGGCAGAGAGGCTGCATTTATGGGCACAGTGAAGCTGCATTTGATGGGCACTGGTGAGGCTGCATTGATCTCCTGTACCATGCCCACAGCCTCTGACATCTCCTGTACCATGCCCGCAGCCTCTAAAATCTTGACATCTCCTGTACCATGCCAGCAGCCTCTGACATCTTGACATCTCCTGTACCATCCCCACAGCCTCTGACATCTCCTGTACCATGCCCGCAGCCTTTGACATCTTGAGATCTCATGTACCATGCCCACAGCCTCTGACATCTCCTGTACCATGCCCGCAGCCTTTGATGTCTTGACATCTCCTGTACTATGCCCGCAGCCTCTAACCATCTCTTGTATCATGTTCGCAACCTCTGACCATCTCTTGTCTTATATCATGTCGGCAGTCTCTGAGGGAGTCTGGAGAGGAGTCAAGAATGTGAGCGCCGCCAGGATGGGGGTCATGTGAGAAGTCAGACTTGTGTGAACTGTGGAGAAGAGACTATAGGAAAACTAGAGCCACTAAGCTGGAGCCAACTGATTGAGCCCTGAGAGGAGGTCAGTGACAGCACCGCCAGGCCAGTACTAGGGGGGGTCACTGATGTAAGGGGGGTGTGAATACAATAATGTAAGGGGGAACTGATATAAAGTTTTTGCCCTTATATCAGTAACCCACCCCACTTACCTTAGTGTATTCTCTCTGCGGAAGGTCGTCTCTGGTCATTAGAGTCCCCCCAGAGTCCCAGGTCTCCCCCTTGATAATTGCTCCACTTTTACCTGGAATTTGCTATTAGGGATATATATATATATATATATATATATATATATATATATATAGAGAGAGAGAGAGAGAGAGAGAGAGAGAGAGAGAGAGAGAGAGAGAGAGAGAGAGAGAGAGAGAGAGAGAGAGAGAGAGAGAGAGAGAGAGAGAGAGAGAGAGAGAGAGAGAGAGAGAGAGAGATATATATCCCTACGTGTGTGTGCTTTTATATCTGTATTATCTATATATAATATGCTCTTCAAATGTGTTTTAACCACTTGCTGACCGGGCCACAGCCGAAAGACGGCTACAGCGCGGTCGGGTTTTTCTGGGAGGGTACAGTGAGAGGGGAGAGGGGGAGAGATTGCAGAAGCGCTGTGGGCTGGATGTGTAGTGCCCACAGCGCTGCTCTGTGACAATACTCTGCCAACACTGTGCAATACTCTGCAACTCTGCAATACTCGTCAATACTCTGCCAATACTCGTCAATACTCTGCCAATACTCTGCAATAAATTTTAACAGAAACAAAGGTTTTTTTTTTTTTAACGAATTTCCAGTCTTTTTTGATAGCGCAAAAAATAAAAAAAACAGCAGTGATTGAATACCTCCCAAAGAAACCTCTTTTTGTGTGGAAAAAAAAAAGGACAAACATTTCATATGGGTACAGTGTTGCATGACTGAGTAATGGTCATTCAAAGTGTGAGAGCACCGAAAGCTGAAAATTGGTCTGGTTAGGAAGGGGGTTTAAGTGGCCAGTGGTCAAGTGGTTAAAATGCATGGTTTTCCCTTTTATGAACAAGAAAATAATGATGTTATGCTGTTGGGCTGGTATAATAATGCAGTAACGTCCTTATCTCCCATACAAATAGCAGGACCAATTTAGACAGGAGCCAGTTAAAGAGAAAGTAAACCCTAATGGTTTTACTTCCTCTTTGTTTCCCTGCAAAGGTAAAGCATAATGGACTACTATGCATCGCATAGTAGTCCATTATGTATCACTTACCTGACACAGGAGCCAGCGAAGTCACTGATGTCCCCTTGTGTACGGAGCCTCATTTTCTTGATGGGTCTCACGTCTCCGGCGCTGTCATTCGACGGCGCCGCGATGATGTCACTCCCGCGCATGCGCATATCACCGATGAGGGCGGCTTGCACAGTGTGCCTGCGCGCCGCTGTCTACGGCGCATGCGCCGTAGACAGCGGTGCCTGTTTTTTGGCAAATATCTCCTAAACCGTGTAGGTTTAGGAGATATTTCTTTGACCTACAGGTAAGCCTTAATCTAGGCTTACCTGTAGGTCCAAGTGGTTTGTAAGGGTTTACAACCACTTTAACCTACCAGCATGTCTTTGGGGTGTGGGGGGAAAACATGGAATGGTCCTTGGAGGTGGGTAGGGGGTGGAAACAAGTGGTCACGTGTAAGAGGGGAGTACCTGCACCTATTCTCTGAGAAAAACAGCCCTGGTCTGCAGCTCTGTCTGAACAATATTAAGAAGCTCTCCACGATTGCTTTGGCTTTGGGTGCAGAAAGGTCCCGCAGTGAGCTTCTGCCATTCCTGACAGGTAAGTGTGTCTTATGGGAGAAGAGAACCGACTTTCTTTTGCTTATGATCGAAAATGGTATTTACTGTTTAAACCAATTCTGAAAGAGATGCTGCCTTTTGCCCATGCAGGAAAATAGGTCATAGGATTCGCCATACCCAAAAGTGACGGTAATTCTCTAAGGCTCCGTTCACGCTTGTACAGCGCCAAAGTCACGCGACTTTGGGGGTGCAACTTGGATGTGACTTGTTGTCCCTCTGCAAATGCAGACCCACGTTTGCACCACTGTTGTTTGCAAAACATTCAGGTATGAATTTCATGCAACTTTTGAGGTTAACCTTGAAGTCTATGGTCCTCATGATGCATGCAAGTCGGAGCAAAGTAGTGGATGAACTACTTTGAAGTCGCTGTGACTTTAAAGCAGAGTTTCACTCAAAATTGGAACTTCCACTTATGTGTCCCATCCCCGGTGCCACATTTGGCATCTTTTGGGGGGGGGGGAACAGGTACGTGTTTTTTGACAGGTACCATTCCCCACTTCCGGAAGATGGGGCCTTGCCCCATCTCCCGGAAGTTCGGCCCCTTCCTCCTTGTAAAAGGAAAGCTAGATGTAATTTAGTCCTTTTTAACTACTTCCCACCCGGCCACTGTATATATACGGCCGGGTGGGAGCCTCCTACTTCTGATCGGACGTTCCCGAACGTCTTTCAGAAGTAGGGGGATCGCGCTCGCGCGTGGCCGCGAAGTGGCGTGATCCTGATGCGCTCGTGTCACCCGGACGCGGCGCATCTCGGATCGGCAGGAGGGCTCTGTGATTGGCCCTCCTGATCACATGACGGCCGTGTCCAATCACAGCCGTCATGTGATGTAAGCAAACAGCCGGTTGCTAGGCAATCGGCTCTCCTCTCCTCACACGGAAGTCGTCGCTGAGGAGAGGAGAGCGGATCGCTGCAGCCGGCTGGTGATCAGTGAGTATTAGCTGTTTTTTTACTCACTGATCACCAGTCTAACCAGTAAACACCAATGTCCCCCACACATGTCCCCAAAACACACATGTCCCCCAAACACATGTCCCCAAATAAAAACACATGTCCCCAAATAAAAACACATGTCCCCCACATATGTCCCAGTAAAATCACATGTGCCAATGATTATCTGCACACATATGTCCGTGATCACCTGCGCACATCTGTACATGATCATTTGCGTACATATGTCCGTGATCACGCAAACCAATTATTATACACTTAACGGAATTTTTTTTACTAAAAATATGTAGCAGAATACATTTTGGCTTAAATTTATGACAAAATTTAATTTTATTCGATTTCGTTTAAAAAAGAAAGGAGAAAATCGCTTTTTTTCAAAGTTTCCGCTATTTTTTCGCTTATATCGCAAAAAATTTAAAACGGAGTCGTGAATAAATACCACCAAACTAAAGCTCTATTTGTGCAAACAAAATTATAAAAAATTAATTTGGGTACAGCATTGCATGACCGCGCAATTGTCATTGAAAGTGTGAGAGCACTGAAAGCTGAAAATTGGTCTGGAAAGGAAGGGGGCGAAAGTGCCCAGTATTGTAGTGGTTAAGTTACCAGGGGGCTTAAAGTTACAGAAGAAGGCTTGTAGCATAGAGGTATAAGGTGAGAGAAGGGTAACTTGTAGAATAAGGATTCCCAAAAAAAGACAATCTACACATTACAAGGCAGTAATATTGGTGCTGGGTTGTTTATATTACCTGTTAGTTCATTCAGATTTGGAGTGTTCTCCTTGATGGAGAGGAAGCTGTAAATGAGAACCTGCAGTGTGAAGATCTCTCTGTTCATTCATTTTGTGGATATACGTTTCCCTGCTTCCTTTTGAATATTCCCTACCAGTCATTGGGGGGAACACTGACATATGGGAGCAAAACCCTAATATCTACAAAGATGTCTGCCCCCGCACAAACAGACAGTGCAGTAAAAGGCATTATATGGTAGTAGTGTGGAAAAGATTAGCTTCAGAAATGGTACAGGTAACACTAGAAACTGTTATTTTAAATATGGGGGGGGGGGGGGGGGTTGGAGAGTGCAAACATCTGGTGCAACTCTGCATAGTAACCAATCCTTTATATAGAGCACCAATTCTTTTTTTTCAGAACCTCCAGAGAGAGTTCTTGCCATGAGGTGCCATGTTGAACTTCCAGTGACCAGTATGAGAGAGTGAGAGCGATAACACCCAATTTAACACACCTGATCCCCATTCACACCTGAGACCTTGTAACACTAATGAGTCGCATGACACCAGGGAGGGAAAATGGCTAATTGGACCCAATTTGAACATTTTCACTTAGGGGTGTACTCACTTTTGTTGCCAACGGTTTAGACATGAATGGCTGTGTGTTGAGTTATTTTGAGGGGACATCAAATTTACACTGTTATACAAGCTGTACACTCACTACTTTACATTTTAGCAAAGTGTCATTTCTTCAGTGTTGTCACATGAAAAGATATAATAAAATATTTAAAAAAAGGTGAGGGGTGTACTCACTTTTGTGATAGTGTGTGTATATGTAGAGAGGATATATCTATATCTCTCATACAGGCTTCAGTTAAATTATCCAATCGATGTGAGATTAGATCAAAACAAAGACTTGGTTTAGATCGGATTTGAGTAAATTTTCATTGTTTTGCATCAAAAAGCAGCACTGAGATAAATGGGTTATCCATTCAGTTGATCAGATTGTGAGGTTGCATGGGGAAAACAGACATGCTATTGATGCCTTGCAATCATAGTTTTCAACTGTCTCTCGAATTCCACTTTCCCATGTGTGACATATTGATTGATTGTGTTGTTGACTATCGATCAGAAGAGTCATCAATCATTAAGAGTGTATGGCCACCATAAAGGAGAAGTAGGTCCAAAGCACTTTCCTACTTCTCCTGTAGATGGCAGGAGCGCTCTGCATTCTGCACTCCTGTAACCTATATTTGGCTGTAGCCTGCTGTCGGCTGATGTCACTGAGCCGGTCCAGGCTCTGGAGAGATCCCGACTTTAAAGCCGGGATCCACTCAGTTGCCTGGACCAGCAACTTTCTCAACTCGGCAAGCTGCTAAGAGCCTAAAACCAGCCGCTCCCACCCCCTGCACAGCCCGGTGCTCCAGTGAGCACTGGAGGAGCAGAGCAGAGAGCTGGTGATTGCTCAGTCAGTTCTTAGTGTAGAGGCAGAAGGGGACAGCTGCTGCATCCACCTAGGTGAGGTATGATTGTTTATTTTTATTTTTTTTAATTCACAAAATTCTCTTTAAGTATCTGGCCCTAAACTTGCATGCATGTGTATATCTATCTCCAAGGTAGCTTCTGTATTTTATCCTTGAAAGCCTACTTCCTGGTTGACCACAAAAATAACGACTGACTTGTTTCTTATCTTCCAGACACCACTAGAGTTTGGCCACCATTGAGGAGACAGTGGTGAGGGATAGAGCTGTGGACTCCCCTCCGAGTCATTTCCCATGAACACTCTGCCGCCGACCTCAAGGCGCACTTTGTACATCTGCTGAAGCGTTTGGCCAGCGCGACTGGTTCACCTCACGCACTTCTGCATGCGGTCTGTTCAGCGTGTGCTATCCACGGGTCTCCAGCACCATAAAAGCAGAACTTAGACAGTAAGTAGACACATTGGGCAGGAAGTGGGGGGGGGGGGGGGGGCAAGGTATCATGAAAAGGGAGGACCTTGATGGGGGAGTGGCAAGGTTGTGTGGTAAGGGAAGGCCCCAGCGAGGTTAAATCTGTAGATATGGGCAATGCCCAGCATAAAGCTTGTAGCTGGAACATAAAATGAAGCATACTAGCCAGGGTGGATTTGATTTAAATCAAGTCGATTTTAAATCACTAGTAAAAAGGCTTGATTTAAATAAATTTTAAATTTAAATACTCTTTTAAAGAGCAACTGTCATCTCTGTCCCGGGGGCGGCTCCTCCTCTGACCCGCTGTTGACTTACCGACAGTCCCATTCACTTTATTGGGACAGCTGGTGATGTGGCAGTGACACAACAAGGTGAGAGACCTGGCGGCAGCAGGTGATTGGATGCCCACTAACAGGCGCTGCCATGATGGATCTGAAATGACAGGTGCTCTTTAAATGTAAGGACTTTTTCTTGCTGGTAGTTAAGCTTTAATATTTACAAACAAAATGAAGGTTTCCTATTTAGAATAATAAGCTGTCAGGTTAGTAAAACAGCGATATCAGAACTGATTCAATCATACAGATTGTAGTGTACAGAGATTTGCAAAACAATGGGATAAAGGAATATTCCTGAACTTTGTTTTATCTCATGGTTACTGTGAAATTTTGTGAATGCATCAATGCAGTGCATGTTATCTCAGCTTGCAGAGCTTGGATTCATTGAATGACTTTACCAAAAATGTAAATATTGCACAGTATACAGCCTCATGCTACATAACTAAGCTCCATTTCATGCTGAATAAACTCAATTATTAATGTATCCTAAATAGAAAACTATCTTTAGATAGATTTTTACTCCAAAAGCATTTTATTAAAATAAATTTGATAAAAATCAATGAAATTGATATATTTTTTTTTTTAATCATTTATTTATATCAACCCTGATTCAAAGCACCTAGTGTGGTTTCTGTCTGCTCTCACCTGCATGAGTCACTTCTGACACCAGACAATCCCAGGAGACGGCTCTGTCCCTCTCCAGCACACAGCAGGTGCATGACCACCTCAGCTGTTTCTCTATGATGTGTGCAGGAGATGTGTCTATTCCCTCCACTCAGGGCTCAGACTACACTCAGCTTCATGCTCTATGCTGCAGTGTGTATGATCCAAGTAGAACTTGCTGAGACAAAGATCTCTGCGCCAGTTGCAGTAAAGGGAGCAAGGCGTCTGCGTACCACTCGGGGTGCAGGAACATTAGCAGAGAAAGGACCCAGTGCATGAATGTGGATAAATGTGGCCTCAGCCAGTGCTGCTCCAACCACGCCCTCTGACATTTTTGACCCCTACATTGGGGCTTGATCACAGAGGTTCATGCACTGGGTTGGTAAGCAGTGTTCCTTCCTTTCTCTGCAGTGTGTGTGATGTGGGATCCCCGCCCCCTGCCTTGTGGAGCTGAGAAATGCTGTGCAGACGTGGAGTAGAGGGCTGCAGATAAACAGGTAAAAATGATGTCGGAGGATTTGTTTCATCTCAGTGGATCACCTGAGGCCAGTCACTTCACTGGGTATATGTAAGGGTTTACAACCACTTTAACCACTTGACCACTGGGCAGTTAAACCCCCTTCCTAACCAGACCAATTTTCAGCTTTCGGTGCTCTCACACCTTGAATGACAATTACTCCGTCATGCAACACTGTACCCAAATGATTTTTGTGTCCTTTTTTTCACACAAATACAGCTTTCTTTTGGTGGTATTTAATCACCGCTGGGTTTTTTATTTTTTGCGCTATAAATCAAAAAATACTAAAAATTCGGTTAAAAAAAAAAAAAAAATTCTTTGTTTCTATTAAAAATGATTGCAGAGTATTACAGTGTTGCACAGTGGTGGCAGAGCATTGCACAGTGGTGGCAGAGCATTGCACAGTGGTGGCAGAGTATTGCACAGTGGTGGCAGAGTATTGCACAGTGGTGGCAGTGTATTGACCAGCGCTGTGGGCACTACACATCCAGCCCACATCGCTGGTCTCGTCTCTCCCCCTCTCCGCTTCTCCCCTCTCTGTACAGAGAGGGGAGGGAGGAACCGGCGTCATGACGTGACGCCGGTTTGTGTACATGTGATCGCTCCGTCATTTGACGGAGCGATGACGTGGTAAACGGCCGCTATCAGCGGCTGTTTTCCCGTGATCCGTGATGCGCCGGATCCTCGGGACCCGGCGGTCACGGATGTTCCCCAGGGGGCGCAGGGGAGCAAGTTTCTGGGAGGACGTCCGTAGGACGTCCACTTAGAACAAGCCGACCGCGCTGTAGCCGTCTTTCGACTATAGCGCGGTCGGCATGTGGTTAAAGTAATAGGTAACAGGTTCTCTTTAAAGCAGAGTTCCACCCATTTAAAAGTCAGCAGCTACAAAAATTGTAGCTGCTGACTTTTAATAATCAGACACTCACCTGTCCCACGGTCCATAGATGTTGGCTCATGAAGCCTCACTCCTCTCCGAGGCACCGTCACTATAACTGTGGGCGCTCGGCTGTGGCTGTGGCTGGGTATCCACTCTCTCTCCCGTCCCCAAAAAAAAATGTCAGGGGGTCACCATCTCTTAAAGCAGAAGTTCCATTTTTGGGTGCAACTCCGCTTTAAGTGATTCATTTTTTTTTTTTTTTTTTACTTTAACGCAGTTGCATTGGTCTCTGGATAACATTGGTCAGTCTTTGATTTTTTTTTTTACATGTTGCTTGATGTTTAATTTGATGTCTAAGTTTCTCCAATAGAACTGAATCATGGCGGAGTCTGGGCACAGCCAACCCAGTATGTACGTTCCCGGGCGCAGCAGGAGGTGCTGTTGGATGGACCAGGGTCTCTCTAGCAACCTGAACCTGGTCGAACCTCAGAGACCCCATGCTACTTGACTGCGATTAGGACAAATGGGTGAGCACAGGGGGTTATGCTTCTATACAGAGCCGATCCGCCCTATACGCGGACTACGCAAGCTGCGTAGGGCCCCGCCGCTGTGCAGGGCCCCAAGGGCGGATCGGCTCTGCTCGGGGGCTCCTGGGGCCGCTGCCGCCGATGTGAGGGCAGCGGCGCCTGAAAAAAAGATGGCCGCGGGGCCGACATGCAACTGCGCATGCGCCCGCCTTTCCGAAAATTGCTGAGCAGCGGCAACAGCGCTGGCGCATGCGCAGTTGCGTGTCGGACCCGCGGCCATCTTTTTTTCAGGCGCCGCTGCCCTCACAGCGGCGGCAGCGGCCCAAAGCGCAGTGACACGATGGCGCAGAGTGGCGCCATTTTTAAAACATAAAACATCCCTCCGCAGCCTCTGACCTCCTGGGCCCCCTCCTCCTCAAAGCCTCTGACCTCCTGTCCCCCTCAAAGCCTCTGACCTCCTGTCCCCCCTCAAAGCCTCTGACCTCCTGTCCCCCCTCCCCCTCAAAGCCTCTGACCTCCTGTCCCCCCTCCCCCCTCAAAGCCTCTGACCTCCTGTCCCCCCTCCCCCTCAAAGCCTCTGACCTCCTGTCCCCCCCCCCCCTCAAAGCCTCTGACCTCCTGCCCCCCCTCGCAGCCTCTGACCTCCTGTCCCCCCCCTTGCAGCCTCTGACCTCCTGTCCCCCCCCTGCAGCCTCTGACCTCCTGCCCCCCCTTGCAGCCTCGGACCTCCCGTCCCCCCCTTGCAGCCTCTGACCTCCCGTCCCCCCCCTTGCAGCCTCGGACCTCCTGTCCCCCCCTGCAGCCTCGGACCTCCTGTCCCCCCTTCGCAGCCTCGGACCTCCTTTCCCCCCCTCGCAGCCTCGGACCTCCTGCCCCCCCTCGCAGCCTCTGACCTCCTGCCCCCCCCTCGCAGCCTCTGACCACCTGTCCCCCCCCCTTCGCAGCCTCTGACCACCTGTCCCCCCCCCTTCGCAGCCTCTGACCTCCTGTCCCCCCCTTCGCAGCCTCGGACCTCCTGTCCCCCCCTTCGCAGCCTCTGACCTCTCCTGTTGCCCCCCCGCAGCCTCTGACCTCTCCTGTTGCCCCCCCGCAGCCTCTGACCTCTCCTGTTGCCCCCCCGCAGCCTCTGACCTCTCCTGTTGCCCCCCCACAGCCTCTGACCTCTCCTGTTGCCCCCCGCAGCCTCTGACCTCTCCTGTTGCCCCCCCCGCAGCCTCTGACCTCTCCTGTTGCCCCCCCCACAGCCTCTGACCTCTCCTGTTGTCCCATCCGCAGCCTCTGACCTCCCCTGAGTCAAGAGAGAGAGTGCAGCCAGGATGGGGGTCATGGGAGAAGTCAGACATGTATGGACTGTGGAGAGGAAACTATGGGATAAAACCAGAGCCACCAAGCTGGAGCCGCCTGACTGAGCCCTTCATGATGCACCTGAGAGGAGGTCAGTGACAGCACCGCCAGGCCAGTCTAGGGGGGTCAATACAATATTGTAAGGGGGCACTGATATAAAGGTTTCCTCCTTATATCAGTAAACCCCCTTATCTTAGTGTTTTCTTTCTCTGGTCACCAGAGTCCTCCCCACATTCCCAGAGTTCCCCTTTACATCATAGTATGCAAGATTCCACCTTACAGTGCAAGGGGGAACTCTGATGTAAAGGGCAATGCTGCAGACCCTGATGTAAGTAGGGAGGCTCTCTGAGGACACTGATGTATGGGGGGCTCTCTGGGGACCCCGATGTAAGGAGGGGCTTTATAGGGATGCTCTCTGGGGACCCTAATGTAAGGGGGGTGCTCTCTGGGGACCCTAATGTAAGGGGGTGCTCTCTGGGGATCCTGATGTAAGGGGGGTGCTCTCTGGGGATCCTGATGTAAGGGGGTGCTCTCTGGGGACCCTGATGTAAGGGGGGGGCTCTCTGGGGATCCTGATGTAAGGGGTGCCTCTCTGGGGACCCTGATGTAAGGGGGGTGCCTCTCTGGGGACCCTGTTGTAATGGGGGTGCCTCTCTGGGGACCCTGATGTAAGGGGGGTGCTCTCTGGGGACCCTAATGTAAGGGGTGCCTCTCTGGGGACCCTGGTGTAAGGGGGGGCTCTCTGGGGACCCTGGTGTAAGGGGGGGCTCTCTGGGGACCCTGGTGTAAGGGGGGGGGGGGGGCTCTCTGGGGACCCTGGTGTAAGGGGGGGGGCTCTCTGGGGACCCTGGTGTAAGGGGGGGGGCTCTCTGGGGACCCTGGTGTAAGGGGGGGGGCTCTCTGGGGACCCTGGTGTAAGGGGGGCTCTCTGGGGACCCTGGTGTAAGGGGGGGGGGGGCTCGCTGGGGATCCTGGTGTAAGGGGAGGCTCTCTGGGGACCCTGATGTAAGTGGGGGATCCACACTCAGATATGTAAAGATAAATATATAATGTCTGTTCTATATTGTTGTACTTATTCTTTGACTGTTTTGTTTAAAGGAGGGAGGATTGTATTGGGAGCGCTGAAGTGTCAGGTGTGACTGTGTGGCAATGGCAAATGGTTTACATAGCTCACGGCATCACGGGTCAGGTAGAGGGCCCCTTAGCAGAATTTTGCTTAGGGCCCCAGGGAGGTCAGGATCGGCACTGCTTCTATATAAAAATGTATGTAAAGTACAGCAGCACATATCTAACCTGATGAAAATCTAATTGATTGTTAAGACAGAACCGTGAAAGCTGATTGGTGGACATAAGCTTCATTGCTCTTTATTGTCGATACGTTCAGGTTTGTTCCTAAACCACATTTATCTTTACATCCGAAAAGCCTATAAATCGGACCTCCGGCCTTCCCTTCAGTCTTGCACAGGTGTAGCGGCTCCTCTCCTGGACAGAAAGTGCTTACTCTAATTTCAATGCACACTGTGAACTTCTCATAGTGTGCGTTAGAGGCTTCAACGAGTCTTTCCCTCCCCAGTCTGACTGTCCCTGGCCACTCCTTTCATTCTTTGGATTTCAGTTCCGTCAATCACGGAGGCTCAGAAACGCATGTGGGCATTTCCTATGGCAGTCTGCATGCAAATATAGCTCACTCCTCCAGATAGGCATCCACCCATCAAGGCATTTTGATATTTGCATAACTCATCCCAAGAGCCAGCCCACTGCTTGTATCTGGGCTGAGGGATCTTGAGAGGAGTACTGAGGCAAGGTGATGTGATGTTCTTATACATATATTGTTTTTTTCTTTTTTTTTCATGATCATTTGACAGTCACTTATTGATGTAGCAAAGACATGTGGACCGCATTCATGCTTGTACATTAAAAAAATCAATAAGGATAGCTACCATATTTATTTATTTTTTCCTGATAGATGTCCTTTAATAATTAGTACTTTCCCTCTTCACTCTGCCTTGTCTTAAAGTGGATAGAAACCCTCACATATACCCAGTGAAGTAAACAGCCTCAGATGATACACAGAGATGAAACAAATCTCCCTACACAAGTTTTACCTGTATATCTGCAGTCTTCATCTGTATAGATCCTTTAGAAACTGCACCTCATGTTAGGAGATTTTCTCTTCCTGGTTAGCACTGCAGAGAAGCCTGGGCATTCAGCCAAGACAGCTGATTGGAGGAAAGACACACACCCCCTTCTCCTCATAGGCAAAGGAAGAAAGGAATGTGCATAGCTCTGCTCTTAGATGGCAAGATGACTGCTAATCGATTTATAGCAACCCCCCACACACACTTCTATTTCCCGTCTCGGAGAATGGGTGAGAAGTTACCATGTTAATAACAGAGCTACAGAGCAAGAGACAGCTATGGGACATTTGAGCTACATAGATCAACGCAAGGGCAAACAGATAGCATTGCATAAATATGCAGACATGCAACACACCTCATCACATCTCATTGCAGTGCAGAGTAGAAGTGTCATTTTGTGATAGCTGGTTAGCACCTGAATCACACATGAATGCACTCTGCATTCCTGTGCATTTCCTGCGTGTTCCCATGTGGGGCAATTTTGCAACCGATTAATTTGAAAGGGCTGAAATCACACCGGAACACGGAAAAAGTAGTACAGGCACTACTTTTAAAAAAACATGCTGATTGAATTGGAAGATCTGTAAGAATGGGGCTTTGAAGCCCTTTGCTGCCCTACAGTCTCAATTTGTCTTACCCCCCTCTATGCTTCCCTACTACTACCAAATTGCAACATCCTGTTCTGGCCAAGAGTGATGCCGCTATCTGGTTACAGTCGCCCACACCATTTTTTATTTGTGATGGAGAACGCTACTTCTACCAAGAGTTTTATATCTTAATGTTATGGTATGTTACTGCTTGATTTTCTTGATGACCCCTTAACTGCTTGCCAACCGTATAACTTACATACAGTGCCTTAAAGTATTCATACCCCTTGACATTTTTTACATTTTGTTATGTTACAACCAAAAAAAAAAAAATTTATTTTATGTCATAGACCAACACAAAGTGGCTCATAATTGTGAAGTGGAAGGAAAATGATAAATGGTTTTTCCAAATTTTTTCCAAATAAATATCTGAAAAGCGTGGCATGCATTTGTAGTCAGCCCCCTTTACTCTGATCCCCACTAAGGCCCCTTTCACACCGGGGCGTTTTTCATGCGGTACAGCGCTAAAAATAGCGCCTGTTCACCGCATGAAAAAATCCGGCCCCTTTAACTCCAGTGTGAAAGCCGGCGGGCTTTCACACTGGAGCGGTGCGCTAGCAGGATGACAAAAAAAGTCCTGCTAGCAGCATCTTTGGAGCGGGATAGGAGCGGTGTGTTCACCGCTCCTATACCGCTCCTTCCCATTGATTTGAATGGGAAACCGCGGCAATACCGCCGCTACGGCGGCGCTCTGCGGGGGAGTTTTAACCCTTTTTCGGCCGCTCGCGGGGGGGGTAAAACCGCACCGCGAGCGGCCGAATACCGCGGTTAAAACGACGGTAAAGCAGCGCTAAAGCAGCTGCTTTACCGTCACCGCGGCTCCCCGCCCCAGTGTGAAAGGGGCCTAACTAAAATCTAATGGAACCTATTACCTTCAGAAGTTACCTAATTAGTAAATAAAGTCCACCTGTGTGTAATTTAATCTTAGTATAAATACAGCTGTTCTGTGAAATCCTTAGGGCTCTTTCACACGGACGGTCCGTATGTCTTTTCGGATGAAAAACGGACATACATGCATCCCTATGGGATAGCGAGTGTCAGCGGATGAACATCCGCTGACACCTGATATCGTCCGCCTCCGCTTTTGTCCGATTCTGCAGACGAAGGAAAACCCTATTTTTCTATCCGTCTGCAGAGCGGATCGGATGAACACGGACAGACAGTCCGTGTTCATCCGATCCTCCATAGAGGAGAGCGGAGATCTTACAGGGCGGTCCGCCCTCTCATCCACTGGCTCAGCGGGAATCAGCGGAGCGATCCCCGCTGAGCAAGCGGATGTTCACGGGGCGGATCATTATGGATCCGCCCCGTGTGAAAGAGCCCTTAGAGGTTTGTTAGAGTACCGAAGGCCAAGGAACACACCAGACAGGTCAGGGATGAAGTTGTGGAGAAGTTTAAAACAGGGTTAGGTTATAAAAAAAAAAAATATCCCACACTTTGAACATCTCACGGAGCACTATTCAATCCATCATCCGAAAATGGGAAGAGTACTGCACAACTGCAAACCTATCAAGACATGGCCGTCCACCTAAACTGACAGGCCGGGCAAGGAGAGTATTAATCAGAGAAGCAGCCAAGAGGCCCATGATAACTCTGGAGGAGCTGCAGAGATCCACAGCTCAGGTGGCAGAATCTGTCCACAGGACAACTATTAGTCGTGGGGATACTTTTCATCAGCAGGGACAGGAAGCTGGTCAGAGTTTATGGGAAGATGGATGGGGCCCATTACAGGGCAATCTTAGAAGAAAACCTGCTAGAATCAGCAAAAGACTTGAGACTGGGGCGGAGGTTCACCTTCCAGCAGGACAACAACCCTAAACTTACAGCCAGAGCTACAATGGAATAGTTTAGATCAAAGCATATTCACGTGTTAGAATGGCCCAGTCAAAGTCCAGACCTAAATCCAATTAAGAATCTGTGGCAAGACTTGAAAATTGCTGTTCACAGGCACTCTCCATCCAATCTGACAGAGCTTGAGCTATTTTGCAAAGAAGAATGGGCAAAAATGTCACTGTCTAGATGTGAAAAGCATTTTTGGTTGCAACATGACAAAATATGGAAGATTTCACGGCTGCAAGGCAGGATCACGTACCAATCAAGTACCTATTACGTGATCCTGCACTTCTGGGTCCGGGATGCGCATGCGCACCGCTGGAGACGTGTTCCCGCTGTAATTATACACAGCAGGAACTGATCTGCGGGTATCGTGGACTCAATGTCCGCCGCCATCCGCAGATCATTAGGCAGAGAGCCAGAACGGCGATCTGCCTATCAGTAGGGAAGGCATTAATCCTGAGTTCCTGCAAAGCAGGGAAATGGATCAATGCCTTCTCCCCTAGTAAAAGTACCTCCCACACCATACACAAGCACTGGCTAGGCACACATATAAAGTGGTTGTTAAGCCACTTTCACATATTCATACCATCCCCTCTGTGTTCTAATCCTGTGTGCCTCTGTGCGAGTGATTTATTTAAAAAAAAGCCTGCTATACCTCATTTCACAGCTCTTCTCAACAATCACATGATCGTCTGGCTTTCTCCTCTCCCCATCTGACAGATGCAGTGGGCGGGGCTGAGATACTCCCACTGATGTCACGTGATCACTGAGAAAAGCTGTGAAATGAGGTATAGCAGCCTTTATTTTAATAAATTACTCACACAGGATTAGAACACAGAGGGGATGGTATGAAGATGAGAAAGTTGATTGAGCAGCAGGAGTTGCGGGGGTGGGCACTGTCACAACATGACAGATAGCAGTGAGGGAGGGGGGATAAAGCACAGAGGAGACAGATAGCAGGGCTTCAAACAGTGCATATTTTTTAGCACTGATCACTGTATTAGTGTCACTGGTCCCCAATAAGTGACAAAAGTGTCTGTTAGTGTCCGATTTGTCTGCTGCAATATCGCAGTCACGCTATAAATCGCTGCCATTACTAAAAAAAAAAAAAAATAATTCCATAAATATAGCCCATAGTTTGTAGATGCTATACCTTTTGCGCAAACCAATATACACTTGTTGGGATTTTTTTTTACCAAAAATATGTAGTAGAATACATATTTGACTAAATTTATGAAGAAATTTAATTTTTTTTTACATCAGATGTGTTTCATAGCAGAAAGCAAAAATTTTTTTTTTTCTTCAAAATTGTCAGTCCTTCGTTTATACTGCAAAAAAAAAACCGCAGGGGTGATCAAATACCAGCAAAAGAAAGCTCTATTTGTGGGGAAAAAAATGTTAGTCGGTTACATGCACAATTGTCAGTTAAAGTAACGCAGTGCCGTATTGCTCCGTATTTTCCTCAGAGTGTACTACATCCCATCTATTTAAAAATGGATGTTTCACAGGATCCCCTTTGTACCCAAATGCCGCAGAGATCATGGAGACTTAGTTCACCTATTACGACGATGCCCGAAACTTCACCTGTACTGGTTGGAGGTCATTTATCTGCTTAATACTGTATTCCAGGTGTCCATCCAGTCTGACCCTAACCTATGCATCTTGGGCATCCTAGACAGTTTACATATGCAGAAATTCTTCAAGGAAGCGGGGGCATTGTTTCAGGCACATCGATTAATTCTAGTCCACTAGAAATCTGATCATTTACCACTTGCAAGGAATGGATAGCCTACATGGGTGATACGCTTCGCTTAGAAAAATATATTTATCAACATAGGGATTGCACAGACAAGTTTGAAAAAATCTGGGCCCCGTGGTCACACACAACAGGGTTGATTTAATAAAACTGGCGAGTACAAAATCTGGTGCATCTCTGCATACAATCCAAACAGCTTTCAGGTTTTAATTGAACAAGCTGAAGTTGGAAGCGGATTGGCTACCATGCACAGCTGCACCAGATTTTGCACTCAAGTTTTAGGCTGGGTTCACACTTATGCATTTCTCCACATCCAATTCGCATTACAGAAGGCTGACCGGCTCTCAATGGAGCTTGTTCACACAGCTCCGGGGCAGCCGCATTGGAGAAGGGTCCTGTGTGTCTGTGGCTCCATTTCAGGTAGGAATTCAGGCAAAAATTTGGACCCTATTCGCACCTAAATCAGTGTACAGGGACACACCAAAACCCCTGCGGTTGCATTAGTGTGAACCCGGCCTCAGTAAATCAACCCACCAGGACTCAGGCCCATTAGACATAGTTACCAATAGACTTTTCTAGTCAGTCAGGCTTAAGCAGGTTTATGTTGATTGGCCGGGGGGGGGGGGGGGGATGAAAGAGTATATATTACCCTTATGATGGGTTTTGTCCATCTTGGCAGAATTGTGCTGATATTTTTCTTTGGATATTTTGGCTGTGGTATGTGCAGCGTTGCGGCTTTTTAAATTTTTCCATACATGAGGTGTTGTAATTTGTACAGTATATTTGCGCATTGTGTGTTCTGGAAATGTATTGTTTTGTTGTACAATTCCTTTTATGTATGCTTGCAAAAAACAAAAACACTCTGTGCCAAATTGCATGGTACTACAGAACCATAAGATTTGGTGGACGCAAATGCACTGCGTTTGTGATTTGTGTTTGGGGTGCCATTACCATTAGATTGGCACCTGCATGCAGATCACAAGGGCAGTACTTTTGAATGATAATCTACTATTACAATAAAATGTGCTCATTCTTAGGCCCCTTTCACACTGGGGCGGGAGCCGCGGTGATGGTAAAGCAGCGATATATTTAGCGCTGCTTTACCGTCGTTTTAGCCGCGGTATTCGGCCGCTCGCGGTGCGGTTTTACCCCCCGCGAGCGGCCGAAAAAGGGTTAAAGACCCCAGCAGAGCGGCGCTATTGCCGCGGTGTCCCATTCAAATCAATGGGAAGGAGCGGTGAATACACTGCTCCAAAGATGCTGCTAGCAGGACTTTTTTTACCGTCCTGCTAGCGCACCGCTCCAGTGTGAAAGCCCGCCGGCTTTCACACTGGAGTGAATGGGGCCGGATTTTTTTCAGGCGGTATACAGGCACTATTTTTAGCGTTGTAACCCCCTGAAAAACGCCCCAGTGTGAAAGGGGCCTTAGTGTATGGCTTGATCTCTCAGCATACTTGATATATGGATATACTTGCTTCAGCCATAGCTCACACAAGCCGCCATTTGGACTGTATAATTTAGATGAACCTACTTCTGTTTATCCACAAAGGGTTGTTGCAGTCAAGTGTCTCCATGACAGCATTTGTTGCATGCAATAAAACATGTACGCTTAGATGCTTAATGCAGCTTTATTTTTAAAAACAATAATTAAATGTCTGCCATGCTGAGCATATTGCTTTAAAATTTAAAATGGAATCACAGCACACACAAGCATATACGATGTCTGGCCTTTATTTCCTCAATTTTGCTACTTGGAAATGCAAGCTCCCACTTTAAATTTTTTACAAAACCAATATTCTTACAAATTAACAGCTCCACTTTTCTGAACACACATAGAACAATGTTTAAACCAGAACATCAGCCAAACAAATTAAAAGCTCAATACCCACTTAAGCTCCAGAAAATGTTACCCCGTTCATGACCAGGCCATTTTTTGCTATTCAGCACTGCGCTACATTTAGACCCCTTTCACGCTAAAGGCAGTTTTCAGGCATTTCAGCGCTAAGAATAGCGCCTGAAAACTGCCTCCCATGCCACCCCAGTGCTTTCACACTGGGGCGGAGTGCTTGCAGGAAGGGAAAAATAAAAAAGTCCTGCAAGCAGCATCTTTGGGGCTGTTTGGGAGCACTGAATACAGCGCTCCTAAACCACCCCTGCCCATTGGAATGAATGGACAACGCTTCGGAATAGCCGCAACACAGACGCTTTTAACCCCTTCTTTGGCCGCTAACGGGGGTTAAAAGTTTACCGCCAACGCGGCCCCAGTGTGAAAGTAGCATAAATGGCAATTGTGCAGTCATGCAAGCTGTATACAATTGAAATTGATATTATTTCTTTTACAGAAATAAAGCTTTTTTTGGTGGTATTTAACCACCACTAGGTTTTTTTTATTTTATTATATAAATGAAAAGAGCCTGAACATTTTGAACCCCCCCAATATTTTCCATTATAAAACATTTCCAATAACAAATTCAAAAAAAGTCTAATTTCTTCATAACTTTAGGCCAAAATTTATTCTGGTAAAAAAATAAATAAAATAAAAATCCCAATAAGGGTATATTAATTGGATTGTGGGAAAGTTATAGCGGCCACAAACTATGAGATATATTTGAAAACAATTGATCTCATTGCTTGAGGCCCCAGTACAAACAGTACAAATACCCTTAAATTACACTTTTTTGCAAAGTAGACAGTCTAAGGTGTTTAAGACATGTTTTAAAAAAAATTTCATACCATCACACATGCAGTACAGCGTTATGATATGACTGCTGTGGCAGTAAATAGGGACACCGACTGGTGACCAAAAAAAAATAAATGATGTTATTATATTATTATGTTAATGTGTATGTAGTAATTCAATGTTACCATAGTACTACTCTGAAGGGGTGATCAGGGATTTTTTATTTTACACTTTGACTGCTGATACAATGAAGATCACTGTACCAGCAATACTTTGAACTGTCATGAATGGGTTTATGACAGCTGTAAATACTAGTGATCTGTGATTGGCCCAGGTACCATGTGTTAGCTGTGGGCCAATCACAGCTCACTAGTAAAGGAAGCAAATCCTTTTGCTGCAATATTCACTTTAAGTAGAGAAAGTTTCACCACAGTACATCCTTTGGAGATGTCCTCAGTTTGATGGCCAGCATAATTTAAACCACTTCCCCTGAGCCAAGGTTGTCTTGGACCCACTCCAGTTTGTGATTGGAGAGTGAAAGGTGAAGCAATATAGGGATAGGCTCACCTCTCCATCTCCTCCCAAACATTGTCAGTATGCAAGAGGCCGATACCAAATTCAGGTACTGATACGGCTCACATTGAACAATGTCCTAATGATTATAGACCCGCTTTATTTTTCGAACTGCCTAAAATTCAACTTTAATGTTTCACAAAACATAAAAAAAAACAAAAAACATCTAGTAGAAAGAACATAATGACCTGTCTTGTTGCAACAATCTGATTGAAGGTGGCATTTATATTGCAGGCAACAAACGCCAAAAAGAAAACCGTTCCTTTGCATTTATCCCATCCTACAATACTTTTTTTTCCCCTCAAGATTTTTATCATTAGTATCCACAAGATACAAACCCATAGCACTCAGGGATCTTCTGTATTTGGAACACACAATTGTTTTTAATTGCTGAAACAATTAACAAACCTTGTTAAATAAGAGATCAGTAGTTTTTAACTTGGGGATTTATAAAAGTCATTAAAATACTTATTTTTGTAGAAAAACCTCTCCAAAGAAAGGATGCATTTCATTAAACGCACCTTGGATGATGCACCAGTATAAAATACACATTAACAAACTAGGTTTTACTTTGTATCTTTTTAAGCAGATACTCCATTTGTACATTAAAGTTGGGCTGTCCTTTCTTTGTTTTAGTGCTCAAAACTTTATAAGCTTCCATCTTCTTTTTCTTGTAGAGTTCTTTTGCTTCTTCTCTTTGTCTTCTGTTTTCCTCTGCTTCCTAAAATTGGGAAACATATTTGTTATATGCAATATTATTGATTGGGGGGGGGGGGGGTTGGGAGCAAACAAAAACACCTGAAATGCTAGAGAATTATTCACAAATTATCTAAAATCAAAATAAAGTAATTTTTTAGCCTTGTCTATTTGGCAGTACCTCCATCAAAAGGACTTAACAATGAGTGAGAAATACGGGGGGAGGCTGTTTGCTCATGTGCTTACCAACTAAGAATGAACAATATGTGTCAGTTCTACACCAACAAACCTGCAAAGAGCATCAGACTTTCCTATATTACGAGAGAGTTTATACTAGTGAATTAAACCTCTAGGGTCCGTTTCATAAACCTGAATCCTTATATACAAAAAACCTGTCAGCTGACACAGAAAGGGATTTGGAGATTAACAAGCATGTGCCTGCACTTTAGCAACACGGTCAGTTTAGTAACCGCTTAGAGCCTGACATGTTATATTAAGTGCACATTTTATGGTCTAGAAAGTGCCCCACTGTGGAAAGACTGCGCTAGTAAAAACTAAAATGAGACTTGCATAGCACTTCTGATTCTGCCTGAAGAGAGTTAGATTGCAGGCTTGTTACTTGTGGCTGTAGGACCCGGGACTACAGAAGTGTGGGCTTTTGAACTGGAGCAGCATCAACAGTATCCTTAACGAGGTGCTGGGAAGAAAGGGAGTGACTCAAAATCTAGCCATATACACAAGCAGGAGATAGATTTTAGCAGTAAATAAGAACCTTCCAAAAGACATTTACTACTCATCTGGAATAATGGGCACATTCAGCATGCAATATCTACTCAGTATTCCAAACATCCCCAAACACACCTCCAAGATGACCACTGCCTTGCTAAAGAATCTGAGGGTAAAAATGATGGACTGGCCAAGCATGTCTCCAGACCTAAACCCTATTGAGCATTTGTGGGGCATTCTCAAATGGGAAGTGGAGGAGCGCAAGGTCTCCAACATCCACCAGCTCTGTGATGTCGTCATGGAGGAGTGGAAGAGGACTTCAGTGGTAACCTGTGAAGCTCTGGTGAACTCCATGCCCAAGAGGGTTAAGGCAGTGATGGAAAATAATGGTGGCCACACAAAATATTGACACTTTGGGCCCAATTTGGACATTTTCACTCAGGGGCGTACTCACTTTTGTTGCCAGCGGTTTAGACATTAATGGCTGTGTGTTGAGTTATTTTGAGGGGACAGCAAATTTACACTGTTATACAAGCTGCACACTCACTACTTTACATTGTAGCAAAGTGTCATTTCTTCAGTCAAAATATTTACAAAAATGTGAGGGGTGGATTCACTTTGAGATATTGTATATATAATAATGAAAAAATGGTATGGTAAGCTACTAAAGCTCTGCTCCACTTAGGCTGTTATGTGATTGTAAACTCTGCCAAATAAACAATCTATGCAAGAATAAGGTAAGGTACAAAATGATCCAAAACACAGAGCAAGACACTGGCTGTGCATTCAGGGAGAGCACTGCTCAGTGACAATGAATGTATTGGAGGAGCATGTAACTAGAGAGGTGGGGAGGAGCAATCTCCTGGAGGGAGAGGGCAGGTGCAGGGTGTGTTTTATTGAAGACAGCTGCTGAAGTACCTCCTCACACTACTAACCATTCACCCATTCTGCAGGACATATACCAGGACGCCATGAAGGAGTTTTCTATATAAAGAAACTGGAGGCTGAAGGGAGTCCTGCCTTAGAACATAGATACATCTTTTTCTTTTCCGCAGCAGAGGAGGTACATTAAAGCCGAAGTAAATCGATTTAACAGTTTTAAAAAAAAAAGGTATGCCGGGAATGCTAACTGCACATTGGCTGTGCTCTCAACCAAACAGTCAAACCATCCAATGGCTGGTGTCATAGCAGATCACATGTGCAGCACTGTGGCAGTTGAAGATTAAACAGAGGCAAAGATGGCAGCTTCCTTGGCTGAAAACGATAGGGGGGTTTACTTCCACTTTAATGGTATATATCAGTACATAAGCAAACTGGGGGGAGAGAACTAAAAAAAAAAAACAAAAAAAAAAAAAAACAGCCTTAATGTAATGCCACATTTATATTGTAGAATAGGCATTATAGTCATAAAAGTGTGTTTGTAAATGTTCGATTTAAAAAAAACAAAAAATGCCTATACTTACCTGCTCTGTGCAATGGTTTTGCACAGAACGGCCCCGGTCTTCTTCTGGGGTCCACGCCGGGGCTCCAGACCCCTCCTCTTCATTGGGTGCCTCCTCGGAAAGCCGCTTTCCCTGGGGGCACCTGTGCACATCGCTGAATGGGATCGGGCTCAGGTAAGAAAAAGGGGGCAGGCTGCAGCACAGAAAGTTTTTGACCTTAATGCAGGGCTTTACAACCACTTTAACATAACGTGCAGAACTGCTAGGCGCCTCCATATACCACTGCTGTATCCCGATTTTAATTTAAGGTTATTATTATTATTACAGGATTTATATAGCGCCAACAGTTTACGCAGCGCTTTACAATATAAAGTTAAAGTCCTTACTTTTCTTTTGTTTGCTCGTTCACGCTGAACTTGTTGATATTCTTCTTTTGCTTTCTGTATTGATGTTTTATTCTTGAATTTCTTTTTTGGTCTGCACATGAAAAAAAAGTTACAGAAATTATTAAAAAAAAAAAAAAAAAAAAAAAAAAAGAATCTGTTTCAAGTTGCTATTAATTTTAAATATAATATAATAAATTTGTTTTTATTACATTTTCAGTCCCCCCACCCTTTAATGTTTTATGGTAATCCTGCCACCAACGTCCTATCCTAAAGGTGACAACACCCACTAACCGTACTGTATTTTTGGACCGCGCAATTGTCAGTTAAAACAATGCAGTGCTGTATCGCAAAAACGGCCTGGTCAGGAAGGGGGTAAAACCTTCTGGGGCTGAAGTGGTTAATCCCCATTACATGGGGGATAGGGAAACTAGTAGATAGTATATAGAAAGAAATATAACATTGTGTTTGCTGTCAGGTCGGCTCAATGAACATGACAAGGACAATGCATTTAGGGCAAGATCAGCAAATATATATATTTTTTTAACTTGTTAAAAAAGATTCTTAGTCTGAAAAAAGAAAAATGAATGCAAACACCTTATCTAGGGAATGGTAAGCTCCAATATATACACTTTTTGTTCTTGTGTTTATTCATCCTATGTGCCCCTTTCACATGGGGCAGATTCCATTACAATCAGCAGGGGATCAGCATTCAGCTGCAGGCGGATGACACATCCATGTCCCCTCAGTTTCTGCAGAGCAGACACAGACAAAGCCTACTCTGCTATATGGGCATAGTGCGTAAACAATGCTCTGCTTTCTGTTTACACCTGACTACCTCTAAACCGCTCCATTTAAATGGAAGAGGGTGAAGTCCCCTTCCGTTTTTTTCAGCTGACACGAATGTAAAAAATACATAATGATTAAAGTGTATCTATAGTCAAAAATAAGTGTAAAATCATATTAAATTGCCACATTGTATTTCAATTACTTCTAGCTTACCGCTATTACTCTGAATGATTTTGAAGCATGTACTTAGTGAAAATTCTTACATTTACCTCCTTGAATTCTGTTACACATATTCACCATGCATTGCAAGTAAACACTGCTGTGTCACAAATTTCACAGAGCTTGCCTTCTACACAGATTGTAGAAGTGTCTTCTACTACAACTACAGAGGTGCTGAGAGAAGGAGGACCAAATCAGTACAAGAATCACTGCAGCAAGTTACCATGGGAAACTAAACCCATAGGAATTAAAAGTGAACCAAAAAGGAGCAGAGGAGACTGCAAAGCATGCAGGGAGTCCAGCAAGTTGTGGAAAGAGATGGCAAGCAAACATGAAAAAAAAAAAATTTCAAGTACGCTTACCGTATATACTCGAGTATAAGCCGACCCGAATATAAGCCGAGGCACCTAATTTTACCACAAACTGGGAAAACGTATGGACTCGAGTATAAGCCTAGGGTGAGAAATGCGCAGCTACTGTAAGTGGAAGAGAGGTTCAACAATGCCCATTGGCAGCCTCACTGTGCCCATTTGCTTGGTAGTTAAGGGTTCCTAGATGCCCCCTAGCTGCAGCCAAAATTTGGGGTCTCTGGACCCAAAGGGTCCCAAAATTACATTGCTGCAGATGGACAGTTGACTGACTTTGGGGCCCTGTACCTCGGGGCCACTTGGTGCTAGGAACCCCAATAGGATAGGTTGTAGTGTTTGTTCCACTGGGTTTGCACACCAAATATGAAGTTCCTAGCACCAAGTGGCCCTGAGATACGGGGCCCCAAATTCGGGTCGGAAAATGTCATTCTCTGCTGCAGAAAAGTGCTTGACTCGAGTATAAGCCGTGGGGGGCACTTTCAGCACAAAAAAAAAAAAATGTGCTGAAAAACTCAGCTTATACTCGAGTATATACGGTATATTGGATTGTCAAAAATAACTAATATGTGTATTGTCATTACAATACGTATATTAGAAAAAGAAAAGTGTATGATGTGACAAATAGATCTTTTTTATGAATACAGAACTGCAAGCAGATGGCATTACCCAATTAAAGTTATAAAAACAGATATGCAGGCAGATAGATGCTGTACATATAACCTTTATTATCATAGTTTTGCTTACAATTTCCTAATACAGCAGTTGTTCAGGAGATATATATATATATATATATATATATATATATATATATATATATATATATATATATATATATATATATATATAGAGAGAGAGAGAGAGAGAGAGAGAGAGAGAGAGAGAGAGGAGAGAGAGAGAGAGAGAGAGAGAGAGAGAGAGAGAGAGAGAGAGAGAGAGAGAGAGAGAGAGAGAGAGAGAGAGAGAGAGAGAGAGAGAGAGAGAGAGAGAGAGAGAGAGAGAGAGAGAGAGAGAGAGAGAGAGAGAGAGAGATATATATATATATATATATATATATATATATATATATATATATAGAGAGATATATATATATATATATATATATATATATATATATTATTATTGATATAATATATATATATATATATATATATAAAAATTGTTGTTGTCTAATAGGCACCAGAAAAGACCCAGTGCTCACATCTGTTAACACAGACTTGGTCAGACAAGCTCCGTTCCTTCCTTTACAATACAGGTTTGCGTGAAAACAGAGGTGCTCAGGGGTGTGGCACTTACTCAGCTATGCTAGAACAGAGAACTGGAGAGTGAGGACAGGAACAGCTTGAAAGAGGTATTTTATAGGGTTTCACCTCTATAAAAATATTCTATGCATTTAAAGCGGGATTCCACTCTAAAGTGGAACTTCTGCTTTTCGGAACCCTCCCCCCCTCCGGTGTCACATTTGGCACCTTTCAGGGGGGAGGGGGGTGCAGATACCTGTCTAAGACAGGTATCTGCACCCACTTCCGGGCATAAACTCCCACCGGAGTTCACGTCACTTCCTGTCCCGGCGCGCTGTCTGCCGGGGGACACACACACACACACACACACACACACACACACACGTGTCCCGGCGCGCTGTCTGCCGGGACACACACACACACACACACACCCGTGTCCCGGCAGACAGCGCATAAGATTCTCATTGCGACGTGCGACTCGCAGTAGGGAACCGGGAAGTGAAGCCGCAAAGGCGACACTTCCTGATTCCCTCACCGAGAATGGCGCCGGCAACAGCAGAGAGCCGAGCGATTGATCGGCCTCTGCTGCTGACATCGCTGGAACTGGGAGACAGGTAAGTGTCCATTTATTAAAAGTCAGCAGCTGCAGTATTTGTAGCTGCTGGCTTTTAAAAAAAAATTTTGCAGGTACAGTCCCTCTTCAAGAATCCCCAGCAGGTAACAAACGAAGCACCTTTTAAAAATATTAACATATCTGCAAAACCTCTAGGCCATTTGCACCTTCATTATAGCCGGCCCAAAAAACACCTAATAATCTCCATAAATCCGCTCTGTCATCAGGATAAGCTGCTGAGTTTAGCCCTGGCGACAGGAGAGAGAGCACAATGCATGTGTGCGGGGCTCTGAACAAGGATGGCGCTTGCTCATAGGATGCTAGGTGAGAGTCCAAAGGCCTTCTTGACTGTACCCTTGAAGGTATTTTTAAGCAAATAATTGCTCACAAAAGCAGAACATGCAAGAATACAGTATTATAAACAGATAAAGATATGAAACTTTAAAGCTGAAAAATAAATAAAGTTACCCTGTGTATGTTAACTGTCCATTAAAAAAAGTGTCAAAGAAGTGTACAGGTAAAATAAATCACAGTTCAACAGACCAGTAAACTTACACTTCTTCTTTCCGTTCCTCTGTGGTCTGTGTGATGTCCTCCTCAGGCTTCCTCTTTCTTTCTAGATTTTTCAGTCTTTCTTCTTCAGCCAAGTAGAGATGCTTTAAATGTTCAGGGTAATTGTCCGCATACAAATCTTTCGGAGTTGTGGTCTTCTTTTGCTTTCTTTGCAGCTTTTTATATTCTAACTGAACTTTTTGTTTTCTCCATAAAGCAAAGCCTTGCCCTGTATAACAAAAAAAAAAAAAAAAGAAGAAGGAAGAAGCATTGGTCACAATTAAAGTTCATTGGTTTTGCTGAAGGGGGAAGAAAAAATAAAAAAAAATAAAAAACAAACAATGTATATGAGGTTGGATTATATGCATCTCATATTTTCGTTTCAATAGATTTTTATTATTATTATTAAATTGAGACAACTTAAAACCAGTTCAGGACAAGAAAAGCAGGATATTGTGAACTGATGTCGAACTCAAGACAGGAATAATACATTTTGTATTGTATGCATAGCTAAGATAGAGTAGATACGAATTCTACCATAATTGCGATTTTTCACTAATACAAAAAGGTAAGGCATCTTGGTTTATACACAACAGAATGTACGTAGGTATGACGTTAATATTTGAACCGTTACATTAACTTTGTTAAACAGATTTAGAAAATACTTCATTGTACCAGAAGGATCACTGAGACCACTCTGCTTGAAGTAAGTGGAGTCGTCCTTTGCTGGCGAACATACATTCATAAACTCTGTGCAGTTGCGTCAGGGCTATAACCTCTGAGCATGCCGGGCTCGTTTTAGAAAACCAGTTGCGAGTGATGGTTAGTTTAGCTGATAATAAAATGTGAACAACTATACATCTGAGCGATAGGGGGGGGGGGGGGGGGATTTTCTCTATCCCTAAATTCAAGATAGCAAGTTCTGGTGAGGGAAGTATCTGAATGTGAGTGACATCATGGATAAGCTTGAATACATCAGACCAATATATAGTATAAAGTTAGACAATTATTTGCATGACCACAATATATGTATAAGTGTGCCGTGGGACCCACAATACCTCCAACACAAGGGTGATGTGGAGGAATTTATGGTGTGAAGAATATGAGGGGTTCAGTACCATCTGAAGGCGATCTTGTAGGAAAGTTCACATTGATTGGCTTATTTGGTAGCTCTATAAGGCGCATTCAAGGCCGCTAGCCATTGATCATCTGTGAAGGATGATCTGAGCTCTTGTTTATATTTAATCTGGGATGGAGATTTGATGAGTGATGATTTATCTTTTAGGATTTGATAAGAAAAGGGATATGCCTTTAATGTGTGGGCTCTCATCAAACCAGTATTTCCATGTAAATCGGGAGCAAACCATACTTTTAAATTGTGCTAATAGTATGGTCAGATAGTAGTCCCTGAGGTCCAGGAGACCCATGCTTCCTACCGATTTGTGTTTGATAAGCTTGATATGAGAACATCTCGCTTTCCCCCCCCCCTGCCAAATAAAGTGGCTTAATAATGTTTGTAGTTTCCAAAAATAGGAAGTGGGAATATGGATAGGTAGGGATCGGAAGAGGTAATAGCTGCAGGAGCTTAAGCATCTAAACCACTTTACGACCAGCGCAGGACGATGTACGTCCCTTTTTTGAAGAGGGATATCTCGGTAACGGCAGCAGCTGCTGCCACAACCGAGATATCCAACTCTTCAGGCGCCGGTCGTATTTACGATAATGGTGGTCTCCGCGGCAGATTCTCTGCAAGATCACCATTGTCGGCGGCAGGAGAGGTGCCCCCACCCCTCCCGTCGCTCTCCCGCACCCTCCACCACTTACCAGAGCCGTCGGTAACGGCGGAGGCAATTGGGTCCTTTCCTGTGCTGTATGGAGACGAGTGAGGCTAAGATGGCCCCCACTCGTCTCTATAACATAGCAGGGCGGAAGCGACTTCAAAACGTCACTTTCGCCCATACCTCTTAAAGGAACATTTTTTTCAAATGACAATTTTTTTTTTGGCATTTAAGTCTATTACAAGGGATGTTTACATTCCTTGTAATAGGAATAAAAGTGACCCAATTTATTTTTTTTTTTTAAACAGTGTAAAAATAAAATCAAGCATAATAAATAAGAAAAAAAAAAATAAAATTTAAAGCGCCCCGTCCTGACGAGCTCGCGCGCAAAAGCGACCGCATACGTGAGTAGCGCCCGCATATGAAAACGGTGGTCAAACCACACGTGATGTATCGCCACGATCGGTAGAGCGAGAGCAATAATTAATTATATTCCTAGACCTCCTCTAACGCAAAACATGCAAGCTGTAGAATTTTTTTAAATGTCGCCTATGGAGATTTTTGAGGGTAAAAGTTTGATGCCATTCCACGAGTGGGCGCAATTTTGAAGCCTGACATGTTGGGTATCAATTTACTCGGCGTAACATTATCTTTCACAATATATATAAAAAAAATTGGACTAACTTTACTGTTGTCTTATTATTTTATTCAAAAAAGTGATTTTTTTTTCCAAAAAAGTGCGCTTGTAAGACCGCTGCGCAAATACGGTGTGAAAAAAAGTATTGCAACGATCGCCATTTTATTCTCTAGGGTGTTAGAAAAAACAATATATAATGTTTGGGGGTTCTAAGTAATTTTCTAGCAAAACAACCTGTTTTAAACATGTAAACACCTAAAATCCAAAACTAGGCTAGTCTTAAAAGTGGTTAACCACTTCCCGACCGGCCACTGCATATATACGTCAGCAGAATCACGTACCGGTACGTGATCGTGCATGTGCCTGCCCGTGGTCGCGCGCGCGCCGCTAGCGGCGCGCTCGCGACCCGGTCGGGACCCCCGTGACCCCGGCCGCGGGACCAGCGGACCCGATCGCCGCTGGTATCCCGCGATCGGGTTACGGAGCTGAAGAACGGGGAGAGGTCTATGTAAACAAACCTCTCCCCGCGCTTCCTACACTGACTGTCAGTGATCGGCGGTTCCCTGTCATCGGGAACGCCGATCAATGACGTCAGACGTACAGCCACGCCCCCCTACTGTAAAAAAAAAAAAACACAACACGTCACACTGACTCCTCCCCGCCCCCTAGTGGTTAACCCCCTAACTACAACTGTCATTTACATAGGAATCAGTGCTATTTAAATAGCAGTGATTGCTGTATAAATGACAAATGTCCCAAAAATGTGTCAAAAATGTCCGATGTGTCCGCCAAAATGTCGCAGTCACAATAAAAATCGCTGATCGCCGCCATTACTAATAAAAAAAAAAATATTAATAAAAATGCTATAAAACTATCCCCTATTTTGTAAACGCTATAACTTTTGCGCAAACTAATCAATAATCGCTAATTGCGATTTTTTTTTAACAAAAATATGTAGAAGAATACGTATCGGCCTAAACTGAGGAAAAAAAAAATGTTTTTTTATATATTTTTTTTTGGGGATATTTATTATAGCAAAAAGTAAAAAATATTGCATTTTTTTTCAAAATTGTCGCTCTATTTTTGTTTATAGCGCAAAAAATAAAAACCGCAGGGGCGATCAAATACCACCAAAAGAAAGCTCTATTTGTGGGAAAAAAAGGACGCCAATTTTGTTTTGGAGCCACGTCGCACGACCGCACAATTGTTAGTTAAAGCGACGCAGTGCCGAATTGCAAAAAGGGGCCTGGTCCTTTAGCTGCAAATTGGTCCGGGGCTGAAGTGGTTAAAGGATGCGAGTCTCCCCAGACATGAAAGTGTGAAATTAGAGAGGTTTGTTAATTCAGATTGTAGAGTCTTTTTAGGCTCCATCCACACTAGCGCGTTTTTTGCTGCATTTTGCAGAAATGCAGGGAAATTTTTTTAACATGGGTTCCTATGGAACCTGTTCACATAAATGCATTTTTGTGCCTCTGCATTTTTGGAAAGGTCGGGGACTTTTTTTTCATGCAAAATGCAGTGTTTTGCATGTAATAGAAGTCAATGGACCCGCATCCAAAACGCAAGTACCGCGTTTTTACCGCGATTTGCGTTTTTTTTTTTTTTACACTGTATATAGCTGGTTGCTCAGCAACCACAGTGTAAAAAAAAAAAAAAAATACAAAAAACGCAAATCGCGGCAAAATCGCGGTATATTTTTTATCAGCCCAAAGATACGGGAAGTGGTTGGAAAGAGTAGATTGAGTAATAGGGGGGATATTAACACCCAGAATATATACGATTTGCAGTCGTTGACATCTTAATAGGAAATGGAGCTAAAATCTTTCAAAAGTTGAATGTACATTTGCAAGGGAAGAATGTGGGTCTGACAACATGAGAATCTGCAAATAAATAAATTTTATGTTAATTTCCAATTTTGATCCCTGAAATGCCTGTATGACAGTGAATCTTGTGTGCTAATGGTTTAATAAGGAGATTAAAAATAGGTAGGGATACAAGGACATCCCTGATGGGTGCTGTTCTATATAGAGAAGGTATTGCTGAAGGTTTGGAGTAGAGGGCCAGAATCGCAGAAAGTATGGGGCCTTAAAAGCCAAATTTCTGTAGGGTCATATTTAGATATGAAAAGTGAATTCTGTCAAATGCCTTCTCTGCATCCAAAGATATAAGCAGAGAAGGTATTTCCTGTCTGTTGGCAAAGTGGAGGACATTGATTAGACGTCTTGTCGTATCTGCTGTTTGTCTTCCTTTTGTGAACCTGATTGATCCGGATGAATTAAATGTGGGAGGATATCAATAATCCTGTTCGCTATCTCCTTTGCAAAGGAGTTTCAGATTGTGGTTCAATAGTGATATGGGGCGGAAATTCTGGAGGGGAGGGATCTTTGCCAGGTTTTGGTAGTGATTATTAAAGCCTTTAACATATCATCATCAGGGAAAGAGGAAGAGAGTGCAGCCACATTGAACAATGAAGTAAGAGGGTCAATTGGAATATATGAAAACGGTTTATAATAATCAGCAACAAAACCATCAGGTCCAGGAGCTGTACTGTTAGGAAGATTGATAGTCTTGGCTATTTCCCGAGATGTGAATGGGGAGTTAAGAGCTGGGGAGGAAGTCAGAGTAGGTAGCTTATTAGTTTGCAGGAAAGATGTTATGCGAGAGGGTGTGGGTTGTTTGGTGTCAGGATCCTTATTCAAATAATATAGGGAGCTATAATACGTGCTAAAAACATGGCTATATCCTGAGGGTTTATCAATTTTTATTTAGTAATTGGGTATTAAAGAAAGGGGATAGATGATTTAATTTGCTCCTTTAATTTGATTGTATAATAGTTTCCCTGCTTTATTGCCGTTGGCATAAAGAAATGATTTAGAGCATTTGTGATTGTACTCGAATCGATCCAATAGTATGGCTCATAATTCTAAACAAAGTTGACCTAGCTTAGCTTTTAAGTGATCAGTTGCATTTAGTTTGTTTAGTGAATCTAGATCATTAACCACTTCAGCCCCGGACCAATTGGCAGCCAAAGGACCAGGCCCCTTTTTGCAATTCGGCACTGCGTCGCTTTAACTAACAATTGCGCGGTCATGCGACGTGGCTCCAAAACAAAATTGGCGTCCTTTTTTTCCCACAAATAGAGCTTTCTTTTGGTGGTATTTGATCGCCCCTGCGGTTTTTATTTTTTGCGCTATAAACAAAAATAGAGCGACAATTTTGAAAAAAATGCAATATTTTTTACTTTTTGCTATAATAAATATCCCCAAAAAATATATAAAAAAACATTTTTTTTCCTCAGTTTAGGCCGATACGTATTCTTCTACATATTTTTGGTTAAAAAAAAAAAAAAAAAAAAAAATCGCAATTAGCGATTATTGATTAGTTTGCGCAAAAGTTATAGCGTTTACAAAATAGGGGATAGTTTTATAGCATTTTTATTAATATTTTTTTTTTTTTATTAGTAATGGCGGCGATCAGCGATTTTTATTGTGACTGCGACATTTTGGCGGACACATCGGACATTTTTGACACATTTTTGGGACATTTGTCATTTATACAGCAATCACTGCTATTTAAATAGCACTGATTCCTATGTAAATGACAGTTGTAGTTAGGGGGTTAACCACTAGGGGGCGGGGAGGAGTCAGTGTGACGTGTTGTGTTATTTTTTTTTACAGTAGGGGGGCGTGGCTGTACGTCTGACGTCATTGATCGGCGTTCCCGATGACAGGGAACCGCCGATCACTGACAGTCAGTGTAGGAAGCGCGGGGAGAGGTTTGTTTACATAGACCTCTCCCCGTTCTTCAGCTCCGTAACCCGATCGCGGGATACCAGCGGCGATCGGGTCTGCTGGTCCCGCGGCCGTGGTCACGGAGCTCCCGACCGGGTCGCGCTGGCGGCGCGCGCGCGCCCCCCGGGCAGGCAAATTAAAGGGGACGTACAGGTACGTGCTTTTGCCTGCCCGTGCCATTCTGTTGACGTATATCTACATGAGGCGGTCGGGAAGCGGTTAAATTTATTTTAGGAGATCAATGCGCTACGATCTCTTTCTCTTAGCCCTAGAACATTTTTGGATGAAGAGTCCACGCATGTAGGACTTATGGGCCTCTCAAAGTCCGTATTGTTAATGAAGAACTGCTGTAGATGATCCTTAAGTGTGGTACTGTAGGGATCTGATTGCAGGATGCGAGTATTCATTCTCCATAAAGAAGTGGGTGAGTGGTGTGAGGAGTCAGTTAGGGCAATTACTGCAGAATGATCCAACCAGGTTATTGAGTGAATGTGAGAGGCAGATATTTTTTGTAGAGTCCACTGATCAATTAGGAACAAATCTATTCTGGAGTACGAATTGTGACAAGGTGGGAAAAAGGTAAAATCGCGCTCCGATGCGCGTTGGCATCTTCACGTCATATATTTGAAGTTCGTTAAGTAGAGGGCTCAGAGAGATTATGACGCCTGGAGGGAATGGAGGAGTCCATACTGATATTCGGAGTTAGGTTGAGGTTGCCACACCAAAGAAGAGCCCCTTTTTGGACAGCGTCAGTTTTTCGTTTAATTTTCTTTAGGAAGTGGATTTGATGGACATTTGGTGTGTAGACATTAACGAGAGTAAACCAAGATGATATGCCGACCGTTGGAGTCCAACACTTGTTGATGTAATTGAAAGGAAATGGTGGATTTGATGGCTATTAAAACTCCTCTTTTTTTTGGAGTCAGCACTTGCTGTGAAGGTGTGTGGAAACTGGCTGTTGGAAGAAGCTTTGAAATGCGTTTCTTGCACAAAAACATCACAGTGAAATTCCTTAGCCAAATTCCACAGGGAAGATCTTTTCACAGGCCTTTAACGTTAATTGTCAGGAACTTGATAGTCATCTTTGAAGGAAGGGAGATGAGGGAACAAGGCTCGAAGATAGCTCAGATGATATAGTGATTTGAATTTCTGTAGCAGATTCAGCAACCTAGGAGGTGGGGCCCAGTAGATAAGTGGCACAGTGGAATGTACGCTTCCAAAGAGAGAGAGTGATAAAAAGCCACAAAAATGGGAGGTAACAAGAGAAAATAAGCAAACTTCTAGAACCAGAAATGAAATAAAAAACAAAAATTTAAAATAAAAAGTCAACTGCGAGCCAAGCGGCGTACCCACTCCCACTGAAATTGCCTAGGCGATCCTAGTAGAAGTTCTCCTCCCTGCAACCTCCTGGGACAGGTCACAGGCTCATTCACAAAGCACAACACGACTTACACATGTGCAGTGAGGAGCCAGTTGTGAAGCCACAAGTAGTCACATCCGAGTTTCCCATATTGCGCAGCTGGGAATCCGAAGAAAGGTAAAAATATGGCCCAGGTGAGGACAGCGTTGGCTTCCTGCATAGGTAAGTGTCGCTTTAGTAAAAGTTAGTAGCTACAGTATTTGTAGCCGCTTAAATTTAATAAAAAAATAAAAAAAACTATTGACTGAAGAAACTTTCTAAGGCCTCCTTAACCCCTTCACATCGACCATATGCCCACTCGACTCTTTTTTTCCCCCGATGGGCCACATATTTGCGTATCTTCCTTTGTGCTGGGAGCGCACCATACATGCATGCGCAGAGGACAGCGAGCTGTGAAGCTGAACACAGCATAGCCGGCTGCCCACAGTTAGGATGCCAGCACCGGGAACCCAAAGGCTAGTGAAGAACTAGCCTGGATTAGGACGGCACTGGATCCCTGCACAGGTAAGTGTCCTTTTATTAAATGTCAGCATCTATAGGATTTGTAGCTGCTGTGATCCCCCCCCCCCCCCCCCCCCCCCCCAGACTGAACAACCACATTAAGGCTGAAGGGAGCCTACTGAAGGGCGCTTTTCCCTTTTTGAGCACCCCTGGGCATAACAAGCGGTGATTTGGGGGGGGGGGGGGGGGATTTAAAGGGTAAGTTCCTTTTTTTTCTCTCGAAAATATGAAATAGTTGGAGTACTGTAGACCCTGCATGTCGTGAGTGAGATTTGAAGTCCCTTTGCTTCTCTGTGCAGTGTTTCCAGGACAGATTAGAGCGATGCTCTGTAATGGCCCTGACCAATCAGAACTGCTTTGATCTGTCCCGGAAGTCATGCAGAGAGAAGGGGGGGAGAGAAGTGGGGATTTCAAATCCCTGGACTGCTACAAGGGCTGCGTGGGTACTTACAGCTAATCACTCATGGAGATACGTACAGTGGAGCCCGGGGGGGGGGGGGGGGGGGGGGTGGTGAAAGTTAATCCTTTAATATTTTCTGTAAAGGTGAATACACTTTAAGTTACTGGTTATAAAAGAACACAGGGTGTGCAGTTCTGCAATCCATGGGTGAGCTTGGTGCTGTTTTCATAATTGTGTCAGGTTACATTTTATCACAAGATTATTATAGAGGAGGAAAGTGATTGAAGTAGTGAAGCAGAGTGTTCTGCACCCCACACTAGGCTCTGCTAGAGGGTCTGGTACACCACAGCAATGTCAATATTTCCATTGCACACTTTCCTGGATAAGGCTTAGGAGCTGAAGAAAATTATAAAATAGTATGTGGGAGAGGCACTACACATACTAAAATGGCTAATCCAGCTCAATACTGAAAGGTTATCAACCCAGTGAACTATAACCAAAAATAGAAGAGAAAAAAATAAAATAATGGGTGTTCAAGGATAACCACTCAGACGACATGTATAAAATATAATATAATATAATATAATATATATATATATATAAAAAAAAAAAAATCACATCTTTAATACAAAACATTAAACGTTGTACAAACAATGGGGTAAAAATTCCCATTATACATCAAATAAAACCATTGATGCAGCTGTCAGAGAGATAGGAGTGTTTCCTACACTTTTCGCAGTCACAGCCACTTCCTCAGAGCTTCAAACCTTTTCATCTGACAAAGTGCCTAACATCAACAATTTAAATCAAGTGAATTCATCATGTCGGTTTGGGCTATGGGGAGGCGAAAAATGGAACCCAAGGAAAACATAGTGCTCAATATAAATGAAGCAAACGAGAGGATGTCACTGACCAAATAGGATTCTTCAAGAATGGGAATATGGCAACAGGAGGTTAATGGCATTCAGACTATTCTCATTGTGGTCTGACAGTGTTGGCAATAGATCCATATAAAGCACAATCAACATTAAAGTGTTACTAAACCCACAACAGTAAAATCAGTCTGTATATGCAGCATAGCATGCTTGTTATACTCATTATGGAACTTAAGGAGTTAATCCTCTGCATTGTATAAAAAGGCTGTTTAATTCTGTATGCATAGATCCTCCCCCTCCTGCACTATCTATCTGGGGAAAGCCAGCTAACACAGGCAGGGTAGCCGACCTGCACATGCTCAGTTGTGTCTTTTATGCTGAAGAGAATACTTACTTGTTCTCAGAGCTAGCCAGGTCACATGATATTGGCATCACACATGTGGGCGTGTAAACAGGCTGCAGTGGAAATCTTCTCCTACCTGAACTCTTAGGACTGGATAAACTGTGCAGTTTATCACTGACCATGGTATACGGATCATCCAAAAAAGGTATATAGTGGCAATATTTATAAATATGTAAAAAGAAGATTTATAAGCTGTGGGCCTGTGGAGGGTGAATTATTTTCAGATCACTGGATTTAGTACCACTTTAACAAAGCTTCAATCATATCCTCTATGCAGTAAAACTACTCCTGGGTGACTGCCAGATACAATGCCAAGTAATCCCTTTGCCTCCTTAGGGCCCTGCTCACATGCAGGTGCTGAAGCAACAACCAACTGGAACTGGACACATCACAGCTCAAATGCACATGTTCACCAGCACACCACAGTCCGAAATCTTTACTGAAGAACAAGCTCATCACAGAGGTCATAGTGCAACGTTTCGGGACCCCTTTGCCTGATAATGATCATATGCCTGATGAAGGGCCCTGCGTGGCTCCAAAACGTTACACTGTGTCCATTGAACCGTGTTGTGCGGATGAACATGTGCGATTGGTACACCATACCTCCCAACTTTCTGAGATAGGAACAAGGGACACCTATTGGCAAAAGTATGTAGGCATAGGACACACCCCTGCCCCAGTTCCAGCCATTTCTGTGTTTATTAAAAGTCAGCAGCTACAAATAATAATAAACACAAACTCACCTGCTCCATGGTCTAGCGATGCGGCTACCCGATGCCTCGCTTCTCCTCTCCGCGGCGCCGGTGGTTCATCAGATTAGGCGACCCGTCAGATTTTATAATGGAAGTGTCGTTCTGTAGCGGCCATCTTGCTAAACCCCGCTCTTGTCCACAGTAAGGATACAGTGAGAAGGCGGCAAGCGGACATCTTCTTACACCCACCAGAATCTTGCATGTCACACTTATTTTTTTACAGTAAACTCAGCTTATATAGTAAAATACCAGATCAAAACAGTCAACCGGATTTCAAAATACTGAATTTCACTATACAAGCTGAGTTTACTGTTAAAAATAAGTGTGAAATGCAAGACTCTGGTGGGTGTAACAAGATATCTACTTGCCGTCTTCTCACTGTATCCTTACTGTGGGTGAGTGTGGGGTGTAGCAAAATGGCGAGGGCGGAACGTCACAAAATCTGACAAGTCACCTAATCTGATGAACCACCGGTGCCGAGGAGAGTAGAAGCGAGGCTTCGGGCAGCCGCATTGCTGGACTGTGGGACAGGTGAGTGTGTGTTTATTAAAAATCAGCAGCTACACTTTTTGTAGCTGCTGACTTTTAATAAACACAGAAATGGCTGGAACTCTGCTTTAACCAATCTTTTTTTTGGATAATTATGCTTTAACCACTTCAATACAGGGCATTGTCACCCCCTTCCTGCCCAAGCCCCCCAGACGGCCGGGAAGCCCAGGACGTCATATAGTGCCCGCCCAGGATGCGGATGTCATATGACAACGGGCGGTATTGAAGTGGTTAAGGGGGTGTGTCCTATGCATAATCTGATGAAACACCGGCATTGCCAGTGTGGGCACAAGGCTGTGACAGCTTGCTGCTTCACAGCCGGGTGCACACTGCGCATGACATGCTGTGCGTCCTGAATGGCAATCTTCTGGGACCTGTGACGTGTCCTAGAAGATTTCAGGGAGGGAAGAGGATCACTTCTGCTCCTGGCACCACAAGCGGAAGTGGGAGCTGGGTACCTGTCAAAACCAGGTACCCACCCCCCAAAAAATTACATAGCACTGGGGGGGTCAGGAGTCCTTAAAGCGGAAGATCCACTTTTGGGTGGAACTCTACTTTGAACCCACAAGGGTTTTTTATGACTACAAATTCCTTTTATACTGGATTTTGGAATTTACAAATTCAGCAACTTAGAATGTGAATGGAAGGTTTAGCACTGGGGGAACACTTCTTGATAGAGAAGTAGTGCATTTTCAATAGATCGGGACAAATTAGGAAAGAGGAACTTTGTTCCAAATGAGGACCAGTTGGGAGGGAGCTCTGGGTACACCATGGCACTCACTCACCCTCCTTGGCACTCCCCGCTACAAGCTGCTGAGCGTTCTTCCACCTCTTCTTGTCTTTCTCCCCTCGCTGGACACTCTTCCTCTGCACAAACACCCCACCGGGCTCCGCTTTCTTCTGGGCGGCCCCTCTTCCTCCTCCATCCCAGGAGCCCTTATTAAACGCCCCCCTTCCTTTTCCCCAAGCGGGCCCGGCTCTCCTGAGCTGTGTGCCCCCTGATCCAGAGGAAGCCATGCTACTCCTCCACGAGTCGCTGTTTGATGACGTCACCGCACCAGACGGCTTCCTCCAGTAGGGATGTATTGCAGAGAAAGAGGTGGAGCTGAGTGACACACACACACACACAGCACTGTGTAATGATTCAGTAGTGTACAGTACATTCCCACTTATAGGGCAGGTAGGGCAACGTTAGTGCCTAATGACTGTGCTGTGTATGTATCCTGCCCAGTATTCACCCATGGCTGATATCCTGTTCTCTCTCTATTCCTCGCCTCCTTTCCATTTTCCTTCCCTGCGCATGCGCCCTTCAGCCCAAGCACTTTTCGATGGGGGCATTTCTCGACAGAACAGCAAGGAAAGGCTGGAGTCACGTGGCTCAGTGACGTCACTTTCCTGCACCCAGGAGAGACATGTGTGTTCCTCCAGACCTGTCATATGAGAGGTGATCAGTGGAAGAAGTGTCTGCACTGTCAGGGCAGTACAAAGCAATCAGCACACAGTGATGTGTTTGTTATGTAGAGGGATTTGACATGTGAGTAGCATGTGCCCAATACACTCACACACTTGTGATCATACTGAAATAAAAAATAGACACATGCCCTCAAAGCATTTTATTAATAACCTTTTTTTGTCCATCAGGATGTTTGCCCAGTTATCTTCCGCAAGCACAGATCGGGTAAAGGAGGCTGTGAAAAGCTTGCTGCAGTTCATAGAGATCACTACAAGGATATCGGGGGCACATTCTGTGGAGTTCTATACAGAGGATGTGTGGAAGAACCATGTTGCTGTATCGCCAGAGGATGTGTTGTCAGCTTTTAGCAGGCAGCAAGAGTTGGAGCATGGATGCAGAGGTGAGCACTATACTGACTTCTTAAAGGATATGTAAAGGTTATTTTTTAATTTTTTTTTTAACAAACGTGTCATACTTGCCTGCTCTGTGCAAGGGTTTTCCACAGAGCGGCCTGATCCTCCTCTTCTGGGATGTCCCAGCGGTGCTCCTGGCTCCTCCTCTTCATCAGATGCCCCCCACGGAAAGCAACTTTCCATGGGGCCACCCGTGCAGGCGCACTCCGGAGTCCTGCTGCTGCTCGGCCCCTGCCCCCCAGCTCCCATGTCACTGGATTTGATTGACAGCAGTGGGATCCAATGGCTCCCACTGCTATCAATCTATCCAATGAGGACCTGAGACAGCGGCTGGAGCCGCTGGGCTTGTGCTTATCACTGGAACGTTCAGGTAAGAAAAAGGGGGGCTCTGGGGGGCAGCTGCAGCGCAGAAGGTTTTTCACCTTAATGCATGAACTCCTTTAAGCCAATGCCAATATTTATTAAACAGCACAAGTTGAAACCGTTACAAAGGCACCTACAGGTAAGACTTTTTATAGTCTTACCTGTAAGGTAAAGTCAACTTTTTGACTTTGCTACCGCTTTCAAGCTGAAGTTTAGGTAGGGCAGTTTTGACATATATTGATCCAGCTTGTATCAATGTAATTATGTATGCTGTACCTATGAGATCCCTCTACAACACAGGTGTCAAACAAGGCCCGGCCCTCCAGGCCATTTCATGTGGCCCTTGTACCTCCAGCCCTCCTCTGGTCCTCCTCCAGTCCCTTACTTTCTGCTTTCAAGCAATGCATTTAAGTTCTTCCCAGCAGCAGCATAAGGAAAGGGGGTGCACTGTGATGTTAGGGAGAGTGGGGGACTCAACTTCTGATGGTGGGGTGGCTCTTGACATCTAATGTACGGGGAGGGGATGCGCTGGACATCTAATCTTACAGATACAACTGGCCCTTTTGAGGGCAATCATAATGCTGAAGCGGCCCACAATTAAATTAAGTTTGACACCCCTGCTCTACAAGCTTGAATTCACTGTAGTAGGCACCATTACTCCAATGATCTCCACTAGCTTCTGTGTCCTATGCAAAGGTGGAGTCCTTCTGCATTGTAACACAGGAGGCCACTTGCTCAACACGGGCACTGTTCAGAACCCTTTGCATTTTCTCTAATAATGCAACGCATTCTCTGATTGGACAAGGTGGAGAGGCAGGGCAGTGATATCATGTTCTCCCCCTCATTTAACCACTTGCCAACCGAGCTATAGGCGAAAGGCGGCTACAGCACAGTCGTCCGGTTCTGGGAAGGTGTCAACAGATGGACTTCTTGCCTCCTGCGGTGCACATTGGATGTGCTCTGTGACCGATAGATGATCACAGATCGGGGTGAAGGGCTATTCACAGTAGCCTTTTACCATGTTATCAGCTGTGTCCAATCACATGTAAACAGACTTGCTGGTTAACGGCAGTCCTTTCCTTCCAAACTGTGTCTGTGGGAGGAAAGGAGAGCCATTAACAGGCAAGCCTGTCAGCACATGGTTGACACTGATAATCCAGTGCAGCCTCATCAGTGCACATCTGTGAAGAAGAAGAAAAATTACTTATTTGCAAAATTTTATGGATACTAAAAAAAACTTAAATGTTTTTTCAAAATTTTTGGTCTTTTTTCGTTTGTTTAGTAAAAAATAAAAAAAAACAGTGGTAATCAACCACTCCCCGCCCGCCATATAGCAGAATGACAGCCGTAAAGGGGTTGCATTATTTTGACTGGGCTTCATATGACGTCCAGCAGGATAAGGCACATAGCGTGGCAATCGGTGGTGTGGTGTGTCGATCCACACCACATCTCGGATCCAGGTAAAGAGCCTCTGACATAGGCTCTTAACCACGTGATCAGCTGTGTCCAATCACAGCTGATCATAGTGGTAACTAGGAAGTGCCGTTTATCGGCTTTCCTCCATTCATGCTGACATGGCGCGGGTAGAGGAGAGCCGATCGGCGGCTCTCCTGACAGGGGGGTCGGTGCTGATAATCAGCGCATTGATTATCAGTGCAGACCTATCAGCAATGCCCGCCAGTGATGCCCATCAGTGCCGCCCACCTGTATGCCAATCAGTGCCCACCTTTACCCACATCATATGCCAATCAGTGCTCATAAAGGATGGCGGTCAGTGCCCATTAGTAATGCCTGTCATTGACTCCTCATCAGTGCTGCCCATCAGTGCTGCATATTAGTGCCACCTCATCTGTGCTGCCTCATCAGTGCCCATCAGTGAAGGAGAAAAATTACTTATTAACAAAATTTTACAACAGAAACAAAGAAAAACATTTTTTTTTTTTTTCAAACTTTTCGGTCTTTTTTTAATTGTAGCGCAAAAAATGAACAAGCCAGTGGTGATCACATACCACCAATAGAAAGCTCTATTTGTGGGGTAAAAAAAGATGAGAAATATGGGTATGGTGTCGCATGACCGTGCAATTGTCATTCAAAGTGCGACAGTGCTGAAAGCTGAAAATTGGTTTGGGCAGGAAGAGGGTAAAAGTACCCAGTATTGAAGTGGTTTGTAACATCCAAAGTGGAATATATATTTGACCGCAGCAACCAAAAAAAATTTTTTGCACAGTAGTGGGGTCAAACTACACTATATGGAATTTTAGTATTATTTAAGCAATATTATTTTATTGCGCCGGTTACCACACATTTGATTTTATAACATCCAAAGGAAAGCTCTATTTGTGGAAAAAAAAAAAAAATTGTTTGGGTACAGTGTTGCATGACTGAGTCATTGTCATTCAAAGTGTTACAGCGCTGAAAGCACTGGTAGGCAAGTGGCCAATCAGAGAATGCAGAGAGCAAGCAACCTCTTATTTTCAGCAAGCAACAGGGATTAGGAAGCTAGCGGCAATTGCTCTAGTAGTGGTGCCTTCTACAGTGTTCACCAGCCTCCAGTGGTATGGCCCATACTTACGTTGGTCCAAGCTGGACCAATGTAACTATGTAAAAATTGCCTTACCTAAACTTCAGCTTTCAAGGGTAATGCTGCTTTTGTGAAAAAAGCAGATACAAACTATATTATAGCATATAATTATAGCATATGCAATATGTACACAAGTTATATTATAATTTAATGTTGTTAAACATAACCTTTCCTTTTCAGTCTGCAGCGCTATAATGTTCTGTAAAGTACAATGCAATATGACAACCTGGGGGTGTACGCAGATTGTGTCCAGAAGGCCCCCCAGAGTGCCAACCGCTGTAGGTGTATGTCAGTTGCTTTAAGAGCTATAGGGGGCCGGCCGCGATGCCAGGGCCGATGCGCATGGCCAGCGGCCGCGATGTCCGCCGGCAACCCACGCTCCCTCCTCAGGGAGCCAGAACGGGAATCTGTCAATGTAAACAGACAGGTCCCCATTCTGTCAGGGAAGTAGAGAGAGATCTGCTGTTCCTAGTAATCAGGAACAGTGATCTCTCTCTTCTCCTTGTCAGTACACTCCCCCCACAGTTAGAAACACCTCCCTAGTTGATCGCCCCCTAGTGTTAACCTCTTCCCTGCCAGTGACAGCTAAACAGTAATCAGTTGCTATTGTTGGCTCTGATCGCTGTATAAATGTCATTGGTCCCAAAAAAGTGTCAAAGGTGTCTGATCTGTCCGCCGCAATGTCGCAGTTCCGCTAAAGATCACTGATCACCTTCATTACTAGTAAAAAATAAATAAAAAAAAAAAAAAATGCCATAAATATATCCTCTATTTTGTAGACGCTATAAATTTTGTGCAAGCCAATCAATATACGCTTATTGCGATTTTTTTTTTTTTTTTTTTTTTTTAACAAAAATATGTAGAAAAATACATATTGGCCTAAACTGATGAAATAATTTGTTTTTGTTCTTTTTTGGATATTTATTATAGAAAAAAGTAAAAAAAATATATTTTTTTTCAAAACTGTCGCACTTTTTTTTGTTTATAGCTAAAAAAAAAAAAAAAAAGCAGAGGTGATCAAATACCGCCAAAAGAAAGCTCTATTTGTGCAAAAAAAAAGGACATCAATTTAGTTTGGGTACAACGTCGCACAAGCGTGCAATTGTCAGTTAAAGTTATTGCAAGCGCAGTGCCGTATTGCAAAAAAATGGCCTAGTCGGGAAGTGGGTAAATTCTTTCCGGGGCTGAAGTGGTTAATAAAGTATAAAGTCTTCTTTTTAAAATCTCAGAGTTGGATTAATGAGCCCTTTTACTACTTCTCTATATTAAAAGCATGACATTTACAGTGTTATTACCTGTCTGGTTTCTGGCAGAACCTCTGGGACACTCTGCATATGCAGAACAAGATAGTTATGCAGATGTTGGAAAAGGTATTCCTAACGGAATGTCTAGACAAATGATCATATTGCTGCTTATTAATTAATAGTTTATGCCTGATACCAGTGTTTAATGCTTGTTTTGGTCGTGCTTATCTTTTCTTCTAACTGTATTTGCCGAGATCCCAGCCTAAAATTGCCATTTAAATAGGCATGTTCACCCAGCTGACCTATGATAAAATGCTGCCGGGGAGGGTGAAGGCTGCTGCAAATTGGGAAGTGCTTTTGCAGTATTGTCATCCCCTGAAGGAAGTGCTGCAGAAAGGGGTATACTGACAGCAATAACAAGTAAGTTAGGGATGGATGGAAAACAGAGCACAGGGGAGTATTTAAAAGTTCACACTGACTGCAGAGATTTTGCCTGGACATACACTTTAAATTCTTCAGGACTTGATATCCTATTGGATCCACAAAAGTAATCCTGAAAGAAGTTATACTTTTTTTTTATATTTACTTAAAGCAGTTCTGCACTGTGTTTTTTTTTGGGGAATATGCCTAGGATTACGAGGTAAATTTGGGGACTCACGTTTTCCATCTTCCATCTCGATCGCAGCCGGTTTTCCTGCAATAAAATTATTTAGATGATGTTTTCTGCTGGGGGCCATCTTGCCTGTGGGCATGTGAAACCCCACAGGCACTTTAGATGGCCCAGCATGCACTGCCGTTACTGCGCCGAGCTCGGGCGTGCGCAGTAACGGCAAAGTGCAGCTCACGTTCTCCGAAATCTCGCGAGATGTCGGCACATCTGCCGACATCTTGCGAGATTTCGGAAGATGTGTCCGAAATCTTGCGAGATTTCGGAAGATGTGTCCGAAATCTCGCGAGATTTCGGAAGATGCCAGCACAGACTCCTGGGATCAATGACACCAGATCCCAGGAGACAGTGCGGTGTGACGACGATCGACGCAGAGACCCCCGCCCACCCCCGCAGAGACAGAGGACAGGAAGTCATCGATTACAAGGTAAGTGGAAAAAAAAAAAAAAAAACACACTTCATTTAGTACTCTTTGCCTGATTTGGAAGGCAAAGGGATTTACTAAATGAAATGTGTGCAGAACCGCTTTAATTATACGGATGAGGACTATGAGTTTTTTTCTTTGTTGTGCTTTGCCAGACTACCATTACTATGATAACATGAAGTAGTTGTTTTTTTTTTTTATTTTTTTTTTTATCCCAATAGAGATGTGAGATCAGTTCTTTGCAGTTGTGAAACTACACATCCCAGAACACCCCTGCTGGAAATGATGCTGCTATTGTGGGACCTATCAGTTTGCCTTCAACAGTTAAGACCCTATGAGTTTCAGCACGTCCTGATGATAGTGGTCATTAGAGCTGCACGATTCTGGCTAAAATAAGAATCACAATTTTTTTTGCTTAGAATAAAGATCACGATTCTCGTGGCGTAACATCATCTTTAACATTATACAAAAAATTGGGTTAAAGCGGTTCTGCACTCTGTAAAAAAATTTTTTTTTTTAGGACGGAATATAAAGGATGCTTACCTTCATTGGGGGACTCACCTGTTCCATCTTCCATCTCGATCGCCGCCGGTTTTCGTCCGATGAAGTTCCTCGTCTTCTTCTTTAGTGCTGGGGGCCATCTTGCCTGTGGGCATGTGAAACACCCACAGGAACTTTAGATGGCCCAGCATGCACCGCCGTTACTCGCGCGTGCGCAGTAACGGCACATCTGCCGACATCTCACGAGATGTGATGTGGCCGAAATGGCCGAAATCTCGGGAGATTTCGGAAGATGTGGCCGAAATCTCGCGAGATTTCGGAAGATGCCCGCACTGACTCCTGGGATCAATGACACCAGATCCCAGGAGACAGTGCGGCGTGACGACGATCGACGCAGAGACCCCGCCCGCCGCCGCAGAGAGAGAAGACCGGAAGTCTTCAATTACAAGGTAAGTAAAAAAAAAAAAAAAAAAAAAAAAAAAACTTCATTTAGTACTCTTTGCCTGATTTGGAAGGCAAAGAGATTTACTAAATGAAATGGGTGCAGAACCGCTTTAACTTTACTGTTTATTTTATTTTTTTAATTAATTCAAATTAAATTAAATTAAAATTTTCCCCAAAAATTGCGCTTGAAAGACCGCTGCGCAAATACAGTGTGAAACAAAATATTGCAACAACCGCCATATTCTTTAGGGCAGTGTTACTACAGTCTTCAAGACGCCCCATCAGGTCATATATTCAGGCTTTCCATTATTTTGCACAGGTGATTTGATCAGTTTCACTGCCTTAGTAATTACCACAGCCGTTTCATCTGAGGGAAATCCTGAAAACATGACCTGTTGGGGAGCGCCTTGAGGACTGGAGTTGCGAAACACTGCTCTAGGGTCTGCTAAAAAAAAAAAAATATATATAAAAAATATAATTAATATAATGTTTGGGGGTTCCAAGTAATTTTCTAGTAAAAAATACTGATTTTAACTTGTAAGCAACAAGTGTCAGAAAAAGGTTTTAGTCTTTTTAAGTGGTTAAACTGACCACATTTACAGACCAAAGTTCATTCATTTGATCTAAAGAACTACATGTTACAATGTTTCTCTTTATCTCCAATGTTGTGATAAACTTGGCAGGCTGCCTGGATTTTCTTTTTTTTGTCAGCTGTCAGAATTGTATAAGGTCAAAGATTTTTTGCAATGTAAGTACCGGTAAGCATAATTTGAGGCTGATTTACTAAAAGAGTTGAGAATATTTACTCAAAAAGTAAGTGAAGATTAACGTCACTTATCCAATTATGTGCAGATGGAAAAATAAAAGTTTTTTGTTTTTCACATGATTAGAGAAAGTCTGATAAGCAAATACAAACTTGGGCCAAAGCCATACAGGAAATGTGCACTTGTTTTTGTTAAAATAAACCTGTCCTGAGAAACAAGGGCACTTCTGTTGTTGCCTCTCCTTTTAAAAATGATAATTGCCCAGGTCTCATGCTGACCTTCTGCTCACAGTACGTTAACCCATTGTTTCTCAACCTTTTTTCAGTCAATTATTACTGTAACAACACAGTGGTTCTGTGGACACTAATAGATACAAGGTGCCACGTCCCATTGAGATTGGAAATAATTAGAAGAAGAAAGGTTGGACTTTTTAGGCCAGACAAAACAAAAATATAAATTTATTTACAAATAATGATAGAACATGTATAAAACCACACTAATAAAATAGACCAATGAGGAAAGTATAAAGCTACATATAACCGATTTATAACTACATGGAGTCTACCAACAGAAGAATTTGTGGTATAGAAACGGTGAATCCAGGAGTGCGGTTATATTGCAGTGGAGAAATATCTTGCTCTACGTGTTACGCGCCTTGCGTTTCTTCAGGAGCATTTGAATAACTATTTAGATATGGCGAAAGATTATACATACGAGAGATATATACAAATGTTTAGACATAATATAACACTTTATAGGGTATTCCATTTCAATCATCCTAATGATAGGTGGGTGGCCCATAAGGCAGCCAACACAGACAAGACAGGCAAACCAGACAACTATGGGGGTGTGCACAACAGGGTATTTAGATCAGGGGTCTTCAAACTACGGCCCTCCAGTTGTTCAGGAACTACAATTCCCATCATGCCTTGTCATGTCTGTGAATGTCAGAGTTTTACAATGCCTCATGGGATGTGTAGTTCCACAACAGCTGGAGGGCCGTAGTTTGAAGATCCCAGATTTAGATAGTTTTAAGGGTATACAAAAAAATCATGGAGAAAATGGCCATATAGTCTATAGAAATATATATTGCATAACAGGCGGTCAGTAGATGTTTGTTAGCTAAACTGTATTGAGGGGCAAGTATATAAATTCATTTAATACATATAGTAAACCGATTGGGTGTGTACCCAGTACTTACTGTATAATGTAAAGCATAAACTCACAGCTAAAAGCAACACAAACAGAATGCAGGGCGGCTGCTGAAGGGTCAGGTAATCCCATCACAAAGTAGAAAAATCTATGACAGATAATATCAAGTAAGTCAAAAAGTACCAAAATTATTTTATCTAGATATACAACAGTTCCAGCAAGCAAACTCGCCCATTAAAAAAGACAGCCAATTGCGGATGGGAGTATATAGCCAACAATAAGTGAAACAGATGGCAAAAAGGGTAAATGATCATTAGCAAAGTTATCCCTTTAGATGGAATAAGTTGTAAGGATCATGGAGATAAATCCACACATGTTCCAGCCATCAAAGGGGCCCAAATCGTACAGACCTTTTCTCTAAATTCCCATTAGGACCCTTACACCTCTGCTACTCTCTGCATCCATCACTGAACACAATCTCCATCTATGTATCATTCTGACTGCTTTGGTCATTATTTCCAATTATCTTTCATGCAATCGATATGTTTTCAAATTCCAATCTGAACATAAATACAATATCTATTTCAAATTTCAACCAATAGGTATCTCTATCCTGACATACATGTTAGTAACTCTTATTTTTCCTGCATACATCCAAGCCTTCTAAGATCAGTAATTTATGATTGCTTCTCATCCATGCTCCTATTTGTTATTCCCTAAATGGTATTGCCAGATTATATTGTATAAGCGAGTGGACATTAGAGTGTCCTTCACGTATTGGACATTTTCCTGGCTATGTTTATATGTATTTATTATCGCTATTATCAGTTAAATGTGTGATTTCTATTGATTTAAATAGGTCTTCTTTTTCTCCCATCCCCCTGGTGGTCGCCTCTTGGTATTCTCCATTGGCAATTACTGGCTATATCCCAGCACTATGCAGCCATCCAGCGTGCATCCTGCAAGAATCGTTTGTAGTGTGTGGAGCATAGAGGACCAGTTGGGGTGGGGCGTTGTTTCCCCTCCTGACCCTCGTTACGTCACTGCCTGCCAACCACTCGCATCCTAAACTGTGTTGCCATCTAATGCGCAGGTGCTTTACTTGGACCGGGCGGATGCACAGTGACGATTACGGCCAGTCTGGATGATGTCACCTCAGAATCCTGCCGATTGGTTGACTACAGGCGAGACGTGCATACTTATGCATGCTAGGTAGGCGTTTCATCTGGCCACACGCACTTGGTGTGTCACTCCATCAGTGTTTTCACGATCCTGAGGGATTCCCTGGGTAAAGCACTATATCTTGCTGCACCTTATGAAAGTTACATTTATCCCCATGATCCTTACAACTTATTTTATTAAAATAACTTCTTTCCACTTTTACTTTTAGAGTATCCGGCATCACACTTGGCAGCTTTCTCGTTTTGGGGGGTCTATATCAATGGCCCCTTATGAACTTGTGGCGAGTATTACCGTATTTATCGGTGTATAACACGCACCCTTAAGTTTAGGAGGGAATTTTAAGGAAAAAAACTTTTAGGAGGGAAGTTTGAGGAAAAAGAACTTGCATTTAAATGCCCATCAATGCAGCCTTATCAGTGTCATTGCAGCCTGGCCCCAATTTCCGTTGCAGCCTTGTCAGTGCAGCCTTGCCCCAGTGTCCATTGCAGCCTTGTCAGTGCAGCCTTGCCCCAGTGTCCATTGCAGCCTTGTCAGTTCAACCTTGCCCCAGTGTCCATTGCAGCCTTGTCAGTGTTACTGGATGGCTTTAAAATTGGTGCCGCAGGGACTGGGCGGACCGATCGCCACCGAGATACACATAGCCGAGTGTACTCGGCTCTTCTCGGCTCCGCTCACAGTCACGCCCAGTTCTGCCCTATGATGGACATAACACAGGTTCAATGGTGGGACTGGGCGTGACTGTGAGCCTAGCCGAGTACACTCGGCTATGTGTATTTCGGCGGCGATCGCTCCGCTCCCAATCAGTGGAGATTGGCGGGGATCGGCGTATAACACGCAACCACAGTTTTCCCCTGATTTTAAGGGGAAAAAAGTGCGTGTTATACGTCGATAAATACGGTGATATAAAGGGATAGCCTTGCTAATGATCATGTACCCTTTTTGCCATCTGTTTCACTTATCGTTGGCTATATACTCCCTCCCATCCTCAATTGGCTGTCTTTATTAATGGGTAAGCTTGCTTGCTGGAATGGTGGTATATCTAAATAAAACTATTTTGGTACTCTTTGGCCGCGTACACACGAAGGGACAATCCCACGGGATTATCCTCTGGACTGAAGTCCAGCGGATAATCCCCTCGTGTGTAGGCGCCGGCGGACTTTTTGGCGCCAAAGTTTTAAGTTTGGTTTTAAAATTATCCGCTGGACTTGGCAGTCCGGCGGACAATCCCGCCGTTAGTAGGCAAGTCCGCGGGACTTTTGAAATGAACGGACTTGCCGCTCATCGGCAAGTCCGTTCATTTAGCACGTGACTTCAGGTTACGTAGCTAGCGTAGGCAGTAAATGCCGCCGCGCTAGCTCCGTGACCTGGCATGGATTTAAAGGGACTCCCCACGCCGAAAAACGGCGTGGGGGTTCCCCCCAAATCCATGTCAGACCCTCATCCGAGCACGCAGCCTGGCAGGCCAGGAAAGGGGTGGGGACGAACGAGCGCCCCCCCCCCTCCTGAGCCGTACCAGACCGCGTGCCCTCAACATGGGGGTGCCCTGGGGAAAGGGGGCCGTGCGGCCCCCCCACCCCAAAGCACCTTGTCCCCATGTTGATGAGGACAAGGGCCTCTTCCCGACAACCCTGGCCGTTGGTTGTCGGGGTCTGCGGGCGGGGACTTATCGGAATCTGGGAGCCCCCTTTAATAAGGGGGCCCCCAGATACCGGCCCCCACCCTATGTGAATGAGTATGGGGTATGATGTACCCCTACCCATTCACCTAAGGTGTAAAATGTAAAGTACAAAAACACACACACACTTTTGAAAAAATATTTTATTGCACTGCTCCGGGGGTCTTCTTCCGTCTTGGGGGTCTTCTCGCCGGACTCCTCCGCTCTCTTCTGCTCTTTTACCTAGCTCTTTCACGAGCGGAGGAGTCCGGCTACCTTCTTCGCCGTCGCCGCCGTCTGGGGGTCTTCCGGGGGTCTCTTCTGTTCTTGCGGCGGTCGTCGTCTTCCGCGCCGCCGGCGCCTTCTTCTTCTTCTTGTCCTTCTTCTTGTTCTTCTTCTTCTTCCGATGTTGACCCGATGCTCTCTCTGCCCGGAATGGCAGAGGCGCGCTGCGCTGGGACTTATATAGGGACATGGGGACAGGGTCACATGCTCATGTCACATGGTGACCCCGCCCCCTTGTGTTGTCACAGTCCCGGAGGATGCTGGGACTGTGACATCACAGGGGGGCGGGGTCACCATGTGACATGAGCATGTGACCCTGTCCCCATGTCCCTATATAAGTCCCAGCGCAGCGCGCCTCTGCCATTCCGGGCAGAGAGAGCATCGGGTCAACATCGGAAGAAGAAGAAGAACAAGAAGAAGGACAAGAAGAAGAAGGCGCCGCGGAAGACGACGACCGCCGCAAGAACAGAAGAGACCCCCGGAAGACCCCCGAAGGCGGATCGAGACCCCCAGACGACGATGGCGGCGACGACGAAGAAGGTAGCCGGACTCCTCCGCTCGTGAAAGAGCTAGGTAAAAGAGCAGAAGAGAGCGGAGGAGTCCGGCGAGAAGACCCCCAAGACGGAAGAAGACCCCCGGAGCAGTGCAATAAAATATTTTTTTCAAAAGTGTGTGTGTTTTTGTACTTTACATTTTACACCTTAGGTGAATGGGTAGGGGTACATCGTACCCCATACTCATTCACATAGGGTGGGGGGCCGGTATCTGGGGGCCCCCTTATTAAAGGGGGCTCCCAGATTCCGATAAGCCCCCGCCCGCAGACCCCGACAACCAACGGCCAGGGTTGTCGGGAAGAGGCCCTTGTCCTCATCAACATGGGGACAAGGTGCTTTGGGGTGGGGGGGCCGCACGGCCCCCCTTTCCCCAGGGCACCCCCCATGTTGAGGGCACGCGGCCTGGTACGGCTCAGGAGGGGGGGGGGGCGCTCGTTCGTCCCCACCCCTTTCCTGGCCTGCCAGGCTGCGTGCTCGGATGAGGGTCTGACATGGATTTGGGGGGAACCCCCACGCCGTTTTTTCGGCGTAGGGAGTCCCTTTAAATCCATGCCAGGTTACGGAGCTAGCGCGGCGGCATTTACTGCCTACGCTAGCTACGTAACCTGAAGTTACGTTCTAAATGAACGGACTGCTCCGTGTGTGGGCAAGTCCGTTCATTTTCAAAAGTCCCGCGGACTTTTGGCCGGCGGATTATCCAAGTCCACACGCTCGGAAAGTCCAGCGGACCCAGCTGGAAAGTCCGGCGGGATTGTCCGCTGGACTAAGTCCGCCGGCAAAAGTCCGCACGTGTGTACGCGGCATATGACTTACTTGATGTTATCTGCCATAGATTTTTCTACTTTGTGATGGGATTACCTGACCCTTCAGCGGCCGCCCTGCATTTTGTTTGTGTTGCTTTTAGCTGTGAGTTTATGCTTTACATTATATAGTAAGTACTGGGTACACACCCAATCGGTTTACTATATGTATTGAATGAATTTATATACAGTTGTGTGAAAAAGTATTTGCCCCCTTTCTGATTTTTTTCTTTTTTTGCATATTTGTCACACTTAAATGACTCAGATCATCAAACAAATTGTATTATTACACAAAGATAACCCGAGTAAATACAAAATGCAGTTTTTAAATTATGGTTTCATTTATTAAGGCAAAAAAGCTGTCCAAACCTGCCTGGCTTTATGTGAAAACGTAATTGCCCCCTAAACCTAATAACTGGTTGTGCCACCCTTGGCGGCAACAAATGCAATCAAAATTTTGCGATAACTGGCAATAAGTCTTTCACATTACTGTGTAGCAACTTTGGCCCACTCTTCTTTGCAGAATTGTTTTAATTCAGCCACGTTGGAGGGTTTTCCAGCATGAACGGCCTGTGTAAGGTCATGATACAGCATCTAAATTGGATTTAAGTCCGGGCTTTGACTAGGCCACTCCAAATCCTAAATTTTGCTTTGTTTGAACCATTTGGAGGTGGACTTTCTGTTGTGTTTCGGATCATTGCCCTGCTGCATAACCTAAGTGCACTTGAGCTTGGGGTCACGAACTGATAGCCGGACATTCTCTTTTAGGATTTTCTGGTAGAGCTCAGAATTCATGGTTCAATCATTTATGGTAAGTCATCCAGGTCCTGAAGCTGAAAAGCAGCCCCAGACCATCACTCTATCGCCACCATGTCTGACTGTTTGTATTATGTTCTTGTTATGAAATGCTGTATTGTTTTATGCCAGATGTAAAGGGACTCACACCTTCCAAAAAGTAACATTTTCTTGTCTCATCAGTCCACAGAATATTTGCCTAAAAGTCTTGTTGATAATATAGATGTTTTTTTGGCAAATGTGAAATGAGCCTTTGTGTCCTTTTTTGGTCAGCAGTGGCTTTGGCCTTGGAACTCTCCCATGGATGCCATTTTTGCCCAGTCTCTTATTGTTGAATCATGAACTCTGATCTTACCTGAGGCAACTCAGGCCTGCAGTTCTTTAGATGTTGTTCTGGGTTCTTTTATGACCTCCTGGACGAGTCGTCGTTGTGCTCTTGGAGTCATTTTGGTTGGCTGGCTACTCCTGGTAAGGTTCACCACTGTTCCATGTTTTCTCCATTTGTGAATAATGGCTCTCGCCGCGGTTCACAGGTGTCCCAAAGCCTTAGAACTGGCTTTGTAATCCTTTCCAGACTGATACGTGTCAATGACTTTTGTTTCTCATCTGTTCTTGAATTTATTTAGATCAGGGCATGATGTGTTGCTTTTTGAGATCTTTTAGCATGCTTCACTTTGTCAGACAGCATCTATTTAAGTGATTTTTTGATTCAACAGGTCTGGCAGTAATCAGGTCTGGGTGTGGCAAGTGAAATTTAACTCGGCTTTCCAAAAAATAGTGATTAATCACAGTTCATTCATGATTCAGCATGGGAGGGGGCAATTACTTTTTCACATAGGGCCAGGCAGGTTTGAATGGCTTTTTTCACTTCATAAATGAAATAATAATTTAACTGCATCATGGATTTACTCGGGTTATCTTTGTGTGCTATTCACATTTGTTTGATGATCTGAATCATTTAAGTGTGAGAAATATGCAAAAAAATAAAATATCAGGAAGGGTGCAAATACTTTTTCACAGCACTGTACTTGCCCCTCTCTACAGTTTAGCTAACAAACATCTACTGACCGCCTGTTATGCAATATATATTTCTATAGACTTTATGGCCATTTTCGCCATGATTTTTTTGTATACTTTTAAAATGATCTAAATACCCTGTTATGGACACCCCCATAGTTGCCTGGTTTGCCAGTCTTGTCTGTGTTGGCTGCCTTATGGGCCACCCACCTATCATTGGGATGATTGAAATGGAATACCCTATAAAGTGTTATATTATGTCTAAACATTTGTATATATCTCTCTTATGTATACTCTTTCTCCATATCTACATAGTTATTCAAATGCTCCTGAAGAAGCGCAAGGCACGTAACACGTAGAGCAAGATATTTCTCCACTGCAATATAACCGCACTCCCGGATTAACTGTTACTATTCAACAAATTCTTCTGTTGGTAGACTCCATGTAGTTCTAAATCGGTTATATGTAGCTTTATACTTTCCTTATTGGGCTATTTTTTCAGTGTGGTTTTATATATGTTTTGTCATTATTTGTAAATAAATTTATATTTTTGTAATTTTTGTTTTGTCATGCCTAAAAAGTACATCCTTTTTTTTTTTTTTTTATCTAATTATTTCCAACCTTTTTTTCAGTCAAGGCACCCTTGAAATATTATGGACAGTCTCAAGGCACTGTCACCCTTTAAAAATGATGGATAGTCTCAAGGCACCCCATTCTAAAATGTAAAAACAATTCTAATAGTTTTGCTTAATGCAGCAACATCCACACCCAATGTTAGAGGTGTTTTATTCTTCCAAAGCAAATACAGTTTTGCACACTGGTACTGACTAGTATTCCAGTGTTTTTCTTCTCCCTCAGTTTTTCTCCATCACTTGGCTAATGTGACCCCCACTGCTGATGGATAGGGGCAGAGCTGGGTCAAACAAAGGTGGCTGGCATCCTCCTTATCAACTGATGATGCCATTTGATGCCAGCAGCTAAAAGGTTGTAATGTTGCACAACGGAAACCTGTGAATTTGTGTAACTAAATGGCAGGCTACATCCATATGTCCGCTTGTATACAATTTTTGGGCAATGTTTAAGCATTTTGTCAGCACACCTGAAGAAACCTCAAGGCATACAGGGGTGCCTGGGCACCTTGGTTGAAAAAGGCTGCTTTGAACTATATGTGCCATTGCAAAGGGTGGGCTTTTTTAACAGGTAAGATTTATTGAAAAATAATTCACACAAGAAATACAGGGACATCTAGGGACTAGTAAGCTGCAATATATTACATTTTTGTTCTTTTGTTATTAAGCTTAGGCTACAATTTAAGTAAAATGTACATGATTAAAGTAAACCTTTCCAGTGAGAAACATTAGGGTTGCCATTACTGGCTAGCAAAAAAGGTGTATTGCCTGGCTGTTATGTTGACCCACTGGATTCAGTCCTATCTTACTAAAGTACTAATTTCAGGTCTGTTACTTTAAAGTGGTGGGACACCCTGAAAACAAAAACTTAAAATTTTTTTAGTAACCATTTAAAATGAATAAAAAAAAATAATTTTTTTTTTTACTTACCAGAAATGGCTGTTGCTAGGCAGATCGTCCTAATCTGCCTCCTCCAGCTCCGCGGTGATCTTCTCTTCTTCCGTCTTCTGTTGAATGTGGCGCGGTGTGTTATGGGAACTATGTCCCACAACACATCGCGTTCCCCATTCACAAATTAGAGTCGCGCAGTAGGCCGCGCGCCGACTCGCACATGCGCAGTTGGCCGTACGCCGACTCGCGCATGCGCAGTAGGAAACGTGAAGCCGTTTCCCTTACTGAGGATGGCGACGCTGGAACCGGATCGCCGAGGGACAGCTCGTCCTCCACGACCGACATCGCGGGCGCCCTGGGAGGGTAAGTGTACTTCTTAAAAGTCAGCAGCTACTTTTTTTTTAGCTGCTGACTTTTAAAAAAAAAATTTGTAAGGTGAAACACCCCTTTAACTCCTGTCACAGTGGTCACATGATCGGGAGCTGGCCCAAGCCATTGTTAGTCTGGACCGAGAATGAAATTTCCACAGGATCCTGGAGTGAACAGACTCTCTTTGGATAGGGGCTCCCATATGGAATTGGCATGTTGGGCGGAGACCCATGGTCTGATTGATGTCTGGAGGTGGAAAAATCTGACCTCTAGAGAATATACGTGCTATTCTTCCACCTACAAAACATTGTCTCCCTGACTATGTTGGAGGCGGTGATTGTGGTGGTGCCCAAGCCGGGTAAGGATTTGGAACAGTGTGCCTCATATTGTCCTATTTCATTATTGAACGTGGATGCCAAGTTGCTTACAAAAATTTTGGCTTGACGTTTGTATACTGTCATCACCGCCCTAGTACACTCTGATCAGTCTGGCTTTAAGCCGGGCAGAGGTACGACATAAATATCAGACGGCTGTTCACTCATATTGATATGGCAACAGAGGATTCCACAGTGAAGTGGTGGCCTTTCTCGACTCTGGAAAGTTTTAGAGTGTTTTGGGTTTGGGCACAAATTTATTGGATATGTGAAGCAGTTATACCGGAGCCCACTGACTAGAGTGAGAGTCAATGGGGGAGTATCTTCCTTTGCTGAGCTATGGGATAGATTTGCTCTGCCTCTCTCTATGTCCTTCCGCTATTTTCAGTTACAGCGCACTCTCCAAGCCCAATTCTGAGAACCTATCACTCTGGAGCCTGATCGGATTGAGAGGCTGCTGACATCAAGGTTGTTGGACAAACCCCTATGCTCCCTATATATTAGCTTGTCAGACTCCTATGCTCACACCTCTAGTAAAACTTTTGACAGGTGGAAAGCAGATATACCAGAGCTCACCACTGAAGACTGGGATGACTGTGGACTCTTACGTAGTAACTATGATTTCAGCTAGGGACCGCTTCCTTCAGTTGGAGTTCCTTCATAGGAATATATTATACCCCTCAGAGGTTGGTGATCATTTACCCTCAGATTAGTTCTACCTGTACATGTTGTCTGTCCTCTACTGGAACCTTTTTTTTTCAAATTGTGCAATGCCTGGCTGTCTGCTTGTATTGGGAATCTGTGATTGCTAATCTGAATGAGCTTTGTGACTGGTCTCTGTAGCTTCATCCACGCCTGGCACTATTGGGTATTATGGATGATACTGTAGCCTCTAAACATAAGAAGTTATGTTTATTCTTTACACTTTATTACGCACGTAGGGAGATTCTAATTGGATGGAAGCAGCCCAACTACGTCAACACTCACTAGTTGGGTGTCTGCGGTTAATGCAGTTCTACCATTGTACAAACTAACTTATGAGAGTAGAAACTGTCCCAAGAAGTTTGACAAGAATTGGTCCACCTGGATCGATGCTCATGGTCCGGCTGAACCTCTACATGGGTAAACTTGTCTTTTGTTTGGAATTGGGATCTCAGGACGAGTTATGGAATTGTCCTTCTTTCCTCAGTTTTTTCTCTGATCCTCTATCCTTCCACCCCCACCCCTTTCTCTCCCTTTGAGTTTTCTCCTCAGAGGAGTTGGGAAGTGTATAATCTTAATGCTGAGGAGAAGGACTTGACCAAATAAGAGACTCGATTGTCTCCTCTGTATGCCTTCTGGGATTGTTGCTATGATGTATTGTGTATATTATTGTTAGCCCTTCTGTGTCATATACAGGGAGACCTTTGTCTCCCTGTATTTCTTGTCGGAATTTCCGATGGAAAAATTTTGAGAGCAGGACCCAAAATTTTCTGACAAAAAAATCCGATCTGACTTTTTCCCATTGTGTGTAGAGAATTCTGATGCACAAAGTGCCACCCATGCTCAAAATAAATTTGGGGACGAAAGCTATTGGCTACTGGCCTCTTCGTAGTCCCGTCGTACGTTTTGTACGTCGCATCGTTAGTAACGATCTGATTTTCCGACAACTTTGTGTGACCGTGTGTATGCAAGACAAGTTTTGGCCAAAATCCATCAGATTTTGTGATCGGAATGTCCGACCGTGTGTATGGGGCATTAGACTGGCAAGCTGTAAAATATTAAACATTTGTTCTTTAGATTTGATGACCATAGCATGCACTATCATTTTATAACATTAGCATTATAATAGCTATGCAAACAAAAGTAATTTTTTTTTAACAAGCCAATTTACTTTTGTTGTGAGTTTTGCCTTTGCTGGCCATCTCTTTCCACAACTTTCTGAATTCTCTGCATGCTTTGCAGTGTTTTCTTTGCTGTTTACTTTAAATGTATGAGGACTACATATCCCATAGTACCTTGTTGCTATTGGTGATTTCTATACTGACCCCGCCTCCTGAAACTCCTCCTCTCAGCAGCTCTGTAGTTCAGAAGGCAGACTCTGTGAAATGTGTGACACATCAGTGCCTACTCGCAGGCCAAACTTCAAGATTGTTCATGCTAGAACAGTAGGCTAGAAATGAATGAAGTACAATGCGAAAATAAATATATGATTTTACATTTTCACCATAGATACACTTTAAATAATCTGATCTAAGTCATGGACTGTGTTTTGGTTTCATAGTGTAAACTTTCAGATTATGTTTGCAATGCAAACTGTGTAAAGCTGCTGACACTAAAACAAAGTCCAAGTGAATATAGTAAACAAAAGTGTAGCGCTAAATACATCAATGGAACACCATATATATATATGGTGGACCAAACATATATGATATGATGTGATCTAATACAAAATGGTGAAATCAAAACAGGTGCTATTCACAAAAATATGAACTTGTAACATGTAAATTAATACAATGATCAAATACCCCGTGAGAGTTAAAAAAGCGTAAGGCTAAGACTGATACACAGGCCAGAGGTCCGAATGTGAAAGTATTCCATTTATTGTTGGTTCTTGGTACGGACCGTCCCCCGAAGTCAAACCGATATTTGGTCTGAAGATTTGCCTGAACTCTGGATACTAGGTTGTGTCACATTCAGTGGATTCATTCCTGTCGATTGACTGATCGTCTGCATCTTGAGTGACCCTTCTACACGTTCCTATTGTATCCGAGTTGGTATCATCCTTGACCATCTGGCTTTTGGCCGATATAAGCTTGATTGACAGGTGGCAGGTGGGTCCACCTTGTCTGGTAAGAAGTATTTATCTACAACTTTCTATTTCAAGAATGTCCATCCTGTTTTGAATGTGCCACACAGCCAGCTCCTTGTCTGCATTACCACATCACTTGTCACTGAGGATTTAGTATCAGTTATCTGATAGGACATATGTTTTATGAAGTCTATAAACACTTCTCTTTTTGGTGTTTTCACACATTTATGTTATTGTTTGGACACTATCTTATATATATGTCTGTGTCCCATTGATATATTTAGCGCTACACTTTTGTTTACTATAATCAATGTGTATTTGCTTTGTGCATTCAAATGCAATTTAAAGCACTTTTCCAATGTGTGTTTTTTTTTTTTTTTAATTAGTATTTGGAGTAAATAGAGTTAAGAGCATTGACCAAGGTCTTTTAATACCCGCTGCTAACACATCAAAGCGCGTGTTTCGTGCATAAGACAGGTATAACATATTTTCACAAATGCGGCTCTGTACGGCACTGAGATTAGAACAGACACTATTTTTATTGTGAGAAAAAAGGGAGTAAGTGGATTTGGCGCTGCTAGTAAAAAATGTTCAAAAATATGTTGCAATACGTACCATAAAGAAAACCACAATGCTATAAAGTGGTATGTGCATGCAACAGATCACTAATTAGGATTACATTGTAATTATTTAACATCTATGATAACTATAACAGAACAAAGTGCTAACATGCAGACAATTGATAACATTAAAGTGTTACAACAAAGTGCTTTGGTAGATAAATACGTTATCGGTAATTCTACATACAGTCCGTAGGTGACTCAATATGAAGTGACAGGTGTTAAAGTAAAATTTATGAAAAAATAATATAAAGTGAAATCGGTGCTGCCAAGGTACATGCAACCGAGCAGTGTATCCGTGTGTCACTCGTGCCCCCCCCCCCCCCCCCTTTCTTGCTGCAGTCACCGGCTGAATCTCCCCACTAGAGGGTAATGCTTACAGCATTCACAGTACCACTGACTGTAAGCAAAGTCTTTAGCCACGCAGATGCCTTGGGTCAGTGCACTACTTATTTGTCCAATAAATTATTGTTATACAGAGTTATGCTATGGAAGCCATTATTGTTTTTACATGAGATCACTGGGGCAGAGGAAATCAAAGAGGCATCCGCATGGCTAAGGACTTTGCTTACAGTCAGTGCTACTGGGAAGTGCCGCAAGAAAGGGGGGCACAAGTGAGACACGGACACACCGCTCGGCTGCATGTACCTTGGCAGCACCGATTTCACTTTATATTATTTCTGATCATTTTTTCATGAATTTTACTTTAACACCTGTCACTTCATATTGAATCACTAATAACTGATTTATCTACCAAAGCACTTTGTTCCATGTTGTAACACTTTAATGTTATCAATTGTCTACACGTTAGCACTTTTGATTATAGTTTTTCTAGATGTTCACTAATTAGGATTACATTTTAATTAATTATCTGTTGCACGCACATAGCACTTTGTAGAATTATGGTTTTCTATATGATACTGCAACATATTTTTTCACATTTATCACTAGCAGCGCCAAATCCACTTACCCCTTTTTTTTCCTCTTATTCCGACATCTACCTTGGTAGTTCTCAGTGGAGGCAGCAGCTATTAGTGACATATATTCTTTTGGTCCATAGCGTGGAACTGGTCTCCATCTTTTACTATTTTTATTGTGGGCCAACAAAATGGGTTTATTGTGTCAGATTCCGTGTATTAAAAAACAACTGTGTAAATGGGCCCTCCAGGAAATGTTGCGCATATGTTTGTTTTTTTTTATTGACTGTCTCTTCCCCTTTTATTTGACATGACATTCAATAAACGGACTTTACTATCTGGATACTACTTAGTAGGGAATTTAAGCTGATGGTTGTGGTCATCTTCGTCCTTGCCTAGCTTAACTGAAATTTTTGTGGCCAGACCACAACTAACTTGGGATTGAGAGGGAAAAGAACGTTTGTTTACTCACAATCTACTGTGTATTCTGACTGGCAATCCTAAGTGAAAGTGAAAATCCATTTCTTTTTTTGTCTTTTTATTTATTTTTTAATACAGAAAGCTTTTTACATTTATTTTGTGCAGCTTTTAACATCTTTTGATCTGCTGTTTATCTAAAGTTCTTACATGATCGTTATTATTACCAACTGTGTAAAATGTGCTTGATTCCAATTTACAGGGGTATTAGGCCAGTCACAATCCAGTGACTCCACTTTCTAATAAATATATGAATAATAATGAAAGTACAGGAATAAGGCTGCCCGTAGATGATATGCTTTTCTTTCCTTCCAAAGGAATCGCTTGATTCTCTCATCAACACAGGCAGTGTTTCTACTTATTTGCTGGGATATCTGTTGCAAGAAACTCGCTGCGCTATGATATACGTTTTGCTTCTCCCGAGCTTCTTTGGATTATCAATTTAAGTAGGTATTTCTTGAGCTGAGAATCATCCTCTTCAGATACCTACGGGTACCCAAGAAATCTGATTGTTACAAGGCTTATATATTCTAGCTATCTGGTGCGTTTGTATTTCTCTTACACGATTGATGGTGGAGCACGGATAAAACGATTATTTGCTACTGCACATCATTCCTTTTTGCCACAGTGATTGGATTTCTTCCTTTCTGAGGACTTTTTTTTCACAATTTATTGAGTTGTTTTATCATGGATTATAATTTGGCACAATATGATTATATCGAGTTGCATATTGATATATACTATTTAAGTTAGCGCCGGACTTTTAATTTGATAATTATTTTGTAAGGTGGATTTATTCACTTGAAAAGGGGCAGCTAAACTCACATTGTTTTATAAATATTTTTTGGCACCATTACTTGTACTTCCCGCCTGGCCTATAGCAGAACGACATCGGTGGTTCCGTTATATTGACCAGACGTTAAATGATGTCTTTCAGGATAACCCACTAGCGCACACGGCGACGGCGCATATCCCTCGGCCCATTTTGCCTGCCACTTGGACTGATATTTTGCCCTTATACTTTGGTACACAGGGGTCTCGCATATGTGAGGGGCTTCAGAATAGCGTTCTGAGTAGAGAAAAACTGTTTTTGGTTTTCTGTGTTCCCAGAACAGGGTCTGGTTGTCCGGAGGCTTTAAAGAGATATGAGTGGGAGAAACCTCTACCCCTGTCCCTAAACTTCATGGTCCTTCCTGCTGCCTGGACCAATACTTTGGCTGTGCTGACCATATTGCTGCCTGTAATTACCTAGGACTTTATGGACCATGATTCTTCCTGCCGCCTGGACCAATACTTTGGCTGTGCTGACCATATTGCTGCCTGTAATGACCCAAGAATTTATGGATCATGTTTCTTCCTGCTGCTTGGACCAATACTTTGGCTGTGTTGACCATATATCTGCCTGCTACCTCTACTGACTATGGACAGTATTTCTGCCTGGACATTTCTGCTTGCTACCTGGACCAATGCTTTGGCTGTGCTGACTGTATATCTGCCTGTACTAACTATGGACAGTATTCCTGCCTGCTGCCTGGACGATTGCTTTTGCTTTCGCTGACCACATCCCTGCCTGCTGCATTGACCAATACTCTTCTCCTGTGGACCACTGCACTACTAAAATCAATAAGGTAATCTTTTTGTTATTTGGTATGTACATGCTATGTGTTAGAAATATATGAAGGGCCTTCAAAAATAAATGTGATTGGTAGTCAGAAAATTATATGTGTAATTTATGCTCCTAGAATGCCTGGAGGAGCTACTTCAATGTTGGGCCTCTGTATGTGGCCAGGTTGTGTAAAAATCAAAACACATGTGGTATCGCCAGGAGGAGCAGCAGAATGTATTTTGGGGTGTAGTTGCAAGTATGCATATGCTGTGTGGAAGAAATAACCCTGTGAACCACTTCAGCCCCGGACCAATTGGCAGCCAAAGGACCAGGCCCCTTTTTGCGATTCGGCACTGCGTCGCTTTACAAAAATAGAGCGACAATTTTGAAAACAATGCAATATTTTTTGCTTTTAGCTATAATAAATATCCCCAAAAAATATATAAAAAATATTTTTTTTTCCTCAGTTTAGGCCGATACATATTCTTCTACATATTTTTGGTAAAAAAAAATCGCAATTAGCGATTATTGATTGGTTTGCGCAAAAGTTATAGCGTTTACAAAATAGGGGATAGTTTTATAGCATTTTTATTAATATTTATTTTTTTACTAGTAATGGAGGCGATCAGCGATTTTTATTGTGACTGCGACATTATGGCGGACACATCGGACATTTTTAACACATTTTTGGGACCATTGTCATTTATACAGCAATCAATGCTATTTAAATGCATTGATTCCTGTATAAATGACACATGCAATGAAAGAGTTACCCACTAGGGGGATGGGAGGGGTTATGGGCTGTGACGTGTGTGTTTTTTACATTAGGGGGCGGGGCTGACGTCTGACGTCATTGATCGTCTTTCCCGATGACTGGGAACAGCCGATCAATGACAGGCAGAGTAGGAAGCGCAGGGAGAGGTTTGTTTACACAGACCTCTCCCTGTTCTTCAGCTGTGTGACCCGATCGCAGGACACCAGCGGCGATCGGGTCCGCTGGTCCCACGGCCGGGGTCACGGAGCTCCCGACCGGGTCGCGAGCGCGCCGCCGGCGGCGCGCCCGACCCACGGGCAGGCAATTAAAGGGCCACGTACCCGTACGTGATTTTGCCTGCCCGTGCCATTCTGCCACAGTATATCTGCCTGAGGCGGTCGGGAAGCGGTTAATATGGCAAGTTTTTGTATAAAAAAAAAAAAAATATATATATGTTTTCATGTTCCCAAGAATTGTGGCAAAAAATGTCAACTTCAAAAAACTCACCATGCCTCATACTAAAAACCTTAGACTGTCTACTTTCCAAAAAAGGGGTCATTTGGGGGGTATTTTTACTTTCCTGGCTTGTAAGGCCCCTTTTCACACTGGGGCGGTGCGGGGCGGTGACGGTAAAGCAGCGCTATATTTAGCGCTGCTTTACCATCGTTTTTCCCGCGGTATGCGGTCGCTAGCGGGGTGGTTTTAACCCCCGCTAGCGGCCGCAAAAGGGTTAAAAACCTCCGCAAAGCGCCGCTGCAGCGGCGGTTTGCGGGCGGTATCCCCGCGGTTTCCCATTGATTTCAATGGGAACGAGCGGTATAGGAGCGGTAAATACACCGCTCCTATACCGCTCCAAAGATGCAGCTAGCAGGACTTTTTTTACCGTCCTGCTAGCGCACCGCTCCAGTGTGAAAGCCAGCCGGCTTTCACACTGGAGTGAATGGGGCCGTTTTTTTCAGGCGGTGTACAGGCGCTATTTTTAGCGCTGTACCGCCTGAAAACCGCCCCAGTGTGAAAGGGGCCTTAGTGTCTCAAGAAATGAGATAAGCTGTCAGTACTTCAGGTGTGATCAATTTTCAGTGATTGGCACCATAGCTTGTAGACTCTATAACATTCACACAGACTAAATAATATACACTAATTTGAGTTATTTTTTACCAAAGATATGTAGCAGTATAAATTTTGGCCCACATTTATGAAGAAAAATTACTTATTTGCAAAATTTTACAATGAAAGCTAAAACAAAAGCTACAATGAAATGTTTTCAACATTTTTGCTCTTTTTCGCTTATTGCAAAAAACTAAAAATCCAGCGTTGATTAAATACCATCAAAAGAGAGGTTTATTTGTGAGAAAATTTTTTTATAAAAATGTTGTTTGGATACAATGTAGCATGACTGAGTAATTGCCATTCAAAGTGTGAGAGCACTGAAAGCTGAAATTTGGTCTGGGCAGGAAAGTGTATAAGTGCCCTGTATTGAAGTGGTTATTATACAAATTTTGCTCAGGTCTATATGACTATACAGTGGGGAAAATTAATTATTGGATCCCCTGCAGATTTTGTAAGTTTGCCCACTAAAGCCTCATACACTTCGGACTCGGACTTTGTACCAACTTTCCTGTGGATTTTTGTACAAAGGGCTTGGCCCCAAGTTGGTATTGCATACACACGATCTGACTTTTTAGGCAACAAACATGAACGTAGTGACGTTTCAACGTACTGACGACACTTCAAAAGAGGACGTTCAAATACTCCCGCGCCACCTTTGGTCAATTTCTGTATTGTTGTCTGATCTTTTTCATTGGTTCTGAGCATGCGTGTTTGTACTTTGGACTAAAGTCCGATGGTTTTGTGTACACACGGTCGGACTTTGCTCCATCGGACTTTTGTTGGCAGAAAGTTGGTCCGTTCGCACAGCCAACAAAAGTCAGATGAAAACTGAATAAGTTGGTCCGATGGAGCGTACACACGGTCGGATGTTGGTCCAAAACAGCTAATTTGCATGTTTGTTGTCAAAAAGTCTGATCGTGTGTACGGCCCTTAACAAAGAAATGAAGGGTCTGTAATTGTTATCATGGTGTATTTTAAATGATAGAGACAGATTATCAACAAAATCTCCAGAAAAAACACATAATACAAATATTATAAATTGAGTTGAAGTTCAGTGAATAAAAATAAGTATGTGATCCCCAAGCAAAACATGACCTAGTACTTGGTGGAGAAACCCATCTTGGCAAGCACAGAGATGAGACGTTTCTTGTAGTTAGTGGCCAGGTTTGCACACATCTCAGGAGGGATTTTGTTTGGTCCACTCTTTTTTTTTTTTACAGATCTTCTCTAAATCCTTAACCACTTGCTTACTGGGCACTTAAACCCCCCTCCTGCCCAGACCAATTTTCAGCTTTCAGCAATGACGCACTTTGAATAACAATTGCGCGGTCATGTACACAAATGAAATTTTTATCATTTTTTTTCCACAAATAGAGCTTTCTTTTGGTGGTATTTAATCACAGCTGTGGTTTTTATTTTTTGCTAAACAAACAAAACAAGATGGAAAATTAAAAATGTTTAATATTTTGTTATAACATTTTGCAAACAGGTAATTATTCTGCTTCATTGATATGCGCTGATAAGGCTGCACTGGTGGGCACTGAGAGGCTGCACTTCGTAGGCACTGAGAGGCTGCACTTCGTGGGCACTGAGAGGCTGCACTGGTGGGCACTGAGAGGCACAGTTAAGGCGGCACTGATGGGGACAGATACGTCGGTACTGATGGCAACTGATAAATTGGCACGGATAGGCACTGATGGGTACTACTGATAGATGGCACTGATGGGCACTGGTAGGTGACACTGATGTGCAGCACTGTTCTTGAGGCACTGATTGTGGGTACTGACAGGTGGCACTGTGGGCACTGATGGCTGACGCTGGTGGGCACTGGTAGGCGGCACTGTTGCCTACTGCTAGGTGGCACTTGTAGGGGGCACAGGTGGGCACTGAGGAGCTGGCGGCAGCTTGCAGTGATCGGGACTGATGTACCTCTCACTGCCGCCCGTGATCAGCTTTTTTTTTTTCTCCTCGCGCTGTCAGCGCGAGGAGAAACAATAGTCGATTACCGGCTGTGTTGACATCACATGATCATCTGTCATTGGCTGACAGCTGATCACGTGGTAAGTGGTCGGGATCGACCCCTTACTCCGATCTGTGATCCAGCGAGTCTCAGACTCGCGGATCAGTGACATTTATACAGCGATCAGAGCTATAAGTGTTCCCTATGGAGGTGTTTCTAACTGTGGGGGGAGTGTAATGACTGGGAGTAGGAACAGCAGATCTCTCTCTACTCCCCTGTCAGAACGGGGATCTGTTTGTTTACATTGACTGATCCCCATTCTGACTATCTGTGGAGCGATTGCGACGTGCCACGGAAGCATGCATATGCTGTTGTTTTTAAAGCGCCCAACGTACACCTATGGCGATTCGTGCAGCTGAACCAACCTGCCGCAGTATAATGACGGCAGCTGGTCGGCATGCGGTTAAAGCATGTTATACAGCACAGGGCTTGTGCTGTGTAATTTGGCTCTTTCTGTCACCTGAAATACCTGGCTGATCCTGCCTGGTTCTGCCCTCCTGCTGCTTTCATAACCGTGTAATGTCCATACAGTCCACTCTGTTATGTAGAGCTGCACAATTAATCATTTAAGAATCGAGATTGTGAGTTCAACTCCCCCTCGCGATCTTAACACAGCATTTCCTCGATTCAGTGCAGAGAGTTCTCTGCTCAAGCTGACTGCTGTCAAAAAAACAAACAAAAAACAGGCAGCCTGCCAAGTTTATCACAACATTGCTCAGGGGAGATAAAGGGAAACATTGTAACATTTTGTTCTTTTAGATCAAAGGAATTCATTTCTGTCTGTAGATGAGGTCAGTTTAACCACTTAAAGACTAAGCCTTTTTCTGACTTGTTGCTTACCTGTTAATCAGCATTTTTTTGCTCGAAAATTACTTTGAACCCCCAAACATTATATATATATTTTTTTTAGCAGAGACCCTAGAGAATAAAATGGCAGCTGTTGCAATATTTTATGTCAAGCTGTATTTGCGCAGCGGTCTTTCAAACGCAATATTTTTGGAAAGAATACACTTTAATGAATTAAAAAAAAACTAAACAGTAAAGTTAACCCAATTTTTTGTATAATGTGAAAGATGATGTTATGCCGCTAGAATTGTCAGAGACTCGTGATCCTAATTCTAAGCAAAAAAAAAAATTTGAATCTCCTTTTAGCAAGAATCGTGCAGCTCCACTGTCTTTTCACACTAGGGCAGTGAGCTTGCGGGACGTTACAAAAAGTCCTGCAAGCAGCATCTTTAGGGCGGGTTGGGAGTGCTGTATTTAGCGCTCCCAAAACACTCTGGCCGCTGCAAAACGGGAACCTTTTACCCTTTTTGGGGTAAAAAATCGCCTCGCTAGCAGCCGCAAAGCAGTGCAAAAACGCTGCTAAAACAGCGCTAAAGCGGCACTAAAATGAGCGGAGCTTGAGCGCTAACGGCCAGCACTGCCAGTGTGAAGCTGGTCTTAGAGTCATGTTTTTAAATGCTTTATGCATTTTTTTATTAGTGGGGAGCACTTTGAGTGCTGTCTAGAACCGCCCCGCTAGTGGCCAAATATCGCTGCTTAAACAAATAGCACGCTTTTCCGCCGACGCCTGCCCGCCCCAGTTTGAAAGTAGACAAGTATGCAAACAACATATCACTTAAGCCCTATACACACGCTCGGATTATCCGAGGACCAGGTCCGTCGGATCATGTCCGTCATACTTTGTCCGATGTTGGTTTTGCGTACACACGGTCGGACAAAGTTGTCGGAAAATCCGATCATTCTGAACGTGGTGACGTTTGTTGCCTACGACGGGACTACGTAGAGGCTAGTAGCCAATAGCTTTGGTCTTGTAATGTGATCTGAGCATGCGTAGCACTTTGTCCGTCGGACAACCGTACACACGATCGGATTTGGTGTGATCGGACCGTGTTGTCGGAAAATCTATCCAGCAGGAGATAGGACTTTGTCCGTCGGACAATCCGACGTACACTGTCCGATGGTGCATACACACGGTCTGATTTTTCAACAACATTGTCCGATCGGACAGAATCCATGCAAAAATCCGACCGTGTGTATGGGGCTTTATAGAGCTTCATCCTCTTCAGTTTGAGACTTGCTTTCTTCTCTACAGAAAATCTATCTCAATGAATGCCGATGGGGAGTGGAAGATATAACTCTAGTGGACTTTGTTGTGCATTTATATTCATCCTTTCATCTCATCAATTTATGCACTTGCCTTCTGTTGATGTCAACACACTAAATTGTGCATATGGACATTTAGTTGTATGATTAACACTGAAATAATTGTTAGTTCACTTTGTGACACATAAGCGTGACTGCTTACGTTTAGTGCAACTTATTAACAAGAAGGTAGCACAAATTTAAATGCATAAATAAATAATAAATGTATACATGTGTGATCTATTCAGGAAAAGCAATGTGTAGCAAAAGCTGCGTGTTATAAGTTCATGTTTTGATAAAAACAGGCTGTGTTCTTTCCTAGAAACACTAGTCCTAAATGCACCTTTTTAGCATACATTTCTATAGTTGTTTTTCATATTAAATAACGGATTCCTGTTTTCATTCCTGATGAAATTATTCAGACATAAACTGGAAACATTGCATTATGGAATGCTAACTATTCTCCATCCTTGTGACTGGATGGTTGGTGGAGAATATTACTAGTTGGCCACTAGATGGTAATATTGAGTCAATTTCCATGCGTCTGGAACACAGCTGCTACTGCTTCGTTATGTTTCAAGCTCTGGAGTCACCTCGTCATCATTCTAAAGTGAATGAAGATAATGTGGAGCTAGTCAAGTAATACCAATAATCCTTTTCGTTTAGCTGCTTTAGTATTGAGTTGTTGTGACGTGAAAAATGGATTTGTGACTGCTTACAACTCGCTGCATTAATGGAGTGAGCTTAGTATAATTTAATACCAAGTTTGATTCATTTTTCTTTTTAAACTAAGATTATGCTTTTTTTACTATTTCTATCTGTACAATTTCCTAAACTTTATAAAAAATATCAAAATTATTTAGCCTTATTAAGGCTTTCAAAGGTCTGACAGACTTTATAGTTGAGGATCATTGACATAAAGCTTTTTTTAAATTTCCTACCTTTCCCCACTGGTGGGTCCAGTTTTTTTTGACCTACTACAGCCAGTGCTGTCAGTTGTCCAAACATTATACATGGATGGATAGGGGCGCTTTAAAAAATGTTTAATATTTATTTTATTTTTTATTTTTACACTGTCCCTGTAACTTTATTTTGATCACTTTTATTCCTATTACAAGGAATCTAAACAACCCATAGAAATAAGGGTGACAGATCCTCTTTATGTAGAGATCTGAGGTAAAAAAAAAAAAAAAAAAAAAACACCATATCTCTTATTTTACTTATAAAAACAAAAGATAAAAAAAAAAAAAAAGAAAAAAAAAAAAAAAAAAAGAAAAAAGTACTTCCAGCCTGGACCGGAAGTGACATCATAATGTTGCCCAGTCCTCCAAGGCCATAGAGGAAATCAAAGAGTATTGACTCTTTGATCACCTATGGGATGCACCATTGGATTGTTTCTCGGACGAGTCGGCGGAAACGGAAAGCCTGAGAAACACCGGCAAGCGGTGGGATGCTGGAACGCTTGCATGAGAAAGCTAGCCGATGGCTGCAAAAAACGATACCGGGGTTATGGCTGATATCTTTAGCCATAATCCTTGAAAACCACTTGCAAACTGCAGCGTATATATACACGTATTGCGGTCAGCAAGTGGTTAGTGCAATGCAAAAAAAGAATACAGCAAGAGAAAGTAATATCTTCTCTCAACATAAAAGGTAACCATATATAGTTACTTGCATTATGGTGTGGCGGGACAGTATTGTGCTAACCCTACACTAGTCGAAAAATCGTTCAAATGCGTTTTTTTTAAAACGAACACATGGTTGTGAGAGCAAATGATATTGCCATCATGAAATGTCTGAATTTCGAATGATAAATCGTTCAGTGGACTTTGAAGTGGAGCTCCAGTCTGGAAACAAAAATTTAAAGTCAGCAGCTACAAATGCTGAATCTGCTAACTTTTAATGTAAAGACACTTACTGTCCAGGGATCCCACGATGTCGGCACCCGAGCTGATTCGTTAATTGGTTTTGGGTGCAGGCACCAGCATTTGTAAGTAACTTCAGGCTTCACAGCCAGTTTCCTACTGCGCATGCGGGAGTCGCTCTGCGCCTTCTGAATGGTCTTGCCGTCTTCTGGGACCTGTGTGTGTCCCAAAAGCAGCTGGGGGAAGGAGGAGGGGCCGGGAATGCATGTAGACACGCTTCGCGCCAGAAACATCCAATACAGGTGGAAGTTTCCATTTGGCCTATCCGCCTCCACTAGAGGGCGCTCGGCTCTTCTCCGCACCCCTGAGGACCTTCGTGACTTCTGTGCCCAGCTCGACCTACCCAACATTGAGCTACCTTCCCCTCAGAACCATGGCTCCCTGTCTCCCTCAACCCGTCTCCAAAGGCCGCCCGACAGAGGTCCCGCAGACGCAGACCTGGTCCCATGTCGCCGGACGCTCGCTCCTCCCGCAGAGACCTGCACCACGGGAACCCGGAATTCTCACCTCCTCCGACTAGAAGAGATGCGATGGAAGACTGAATCCACCCTCCTCCAGCACCTGCGTATAACACGCACCCCAAGTTTAGGAGGGAATTTTAAGGAAAAAAAGTTTTAGGAGAGAAGTTTAGGGAAAAAAAAAAAACTTACATTTAAGCGTCATTTGCAGCTTGCCCAGCGTCATTTGCAGCTTGCTCAGCGTCATTTGCAGCTTGCCCAGCGTCATTTGCAGCTTGCTCAGCGTCATTTGCAGCTTGCTCAGCGTCATTTGTAGCTTGCCCAGCGTCATTTGCAGCCTTTCCCAGCGTAATTTGCAACCTGCCCAGCGTCATTTGTAGCTTGCCCAGAGTCATTTGTAGCTTGCCCAGAGTCATTTGTAGCTTGCCCAGAGTCATTTGCAGCTTGCCCAGAGTCATTTGCAGCTTGCCCAGCGTCATTTGCAGCCTTTCCCAGCGTCATTTGTAGCTTGCCCAGCGTCATTTGCAACCTGCCCAGCGTCATTTGTAGCTTGCCCAGAGTCATTTGTAGCTTGCCCAGAGTCATTTGTAGCTTGCCCAGAGTCATTTGTAGCTTGCCCAGAGTCATTTGCAGCTTGCTAGTGTCATTTGCAGTTTGCAGCGTTTAAATTTCCCGCCGCGTGACAAACCGCGCATGCGCGGCCGAAAAAGACCGAACCGCGGCCGAAAAAGGCCGAAGTGCGGCCGAAAAAGACCGAGCCGACTGTTCAGCTCCGCTCGGAGTCCCGCCTCCCTGCTGTTTCGGGAGCGAGCGCAGGGAGGCGGGACTACGAGTGGAGCTGAACAGCCGGCTTCGGTCTTTTTCGGCCGCGCTTCAGCTTTTTTCGGCCTTTTTTAGCCGCGGTCGCCATTTTTCGGCGCCGCAACCGATTTTTGTCATTTTTTTTTGGGGTATCGGCGTATAACACGCACCCACGACTTTCCCCCGATTTTAAGGGGGGAAAAAGTGCGTGTTATACGCCGATAAATACGGTACTTGCTCTACCTCAAAAAGTGCCGAATGTGGCAGCGGAGAGGGGGAGGGTGCAAACAAGTGTAGCTTCCGCATTTGGGTGGAGCCCCGCTTTAAATGAATTTGTTTCTCTCTTTTTTTTTTTTTTTTAAATGAACGACCTGTACAAATGACCGATTTTCAAATGATTTTTGGTCTACTGTATGGGCACCATTAATCTTTGCAAATAAGCCCTAATAAAAACCTGTGCTTTTCATAACTTACTTTTATTTGCACAAACTTACTGGGTGCTGATGGGTGCAGAGAGTTTTGGTGCTAACACTTTTTCATCCTTAAATATTTATCTTTGACTTGAAACAAAATAGAATTTTGTAAACTCCAGGGCATAATAGTAACTGAACAAGTTAACCTTGAAATGCACTTGTTCTTCATTCATGTCAGCTGAAGCAACAGGTTGAATTTAACACTTTAGCTGCCGTGTTTGTGTTTTTTGCACATGTTTAAAAAATCATTTTAGGTCTGCTGTCAATCACAGCCAGTGAGGAGGGGACAGGGCTGAGCTGCGCTCTGTGTGTCTTATGAACACACAAAAAATTGGCTTCGGGAGTGAGCATACGGTTGTGCCCTCATAGCAAGGAGCTTGCTCTGGGGGCACTCAGGAGTAGGAGGAGCAAGGAGCGCTGGCAGGAGACCCGAAAAGAGGAAGATCGGGGTTGCTCTGTGCAAAACCATGTATGACATGTTTATTATTTTTAAAAAATAGACACACCTTTAGAATCACTTTTATCACACGAGGGACAGGTCTAGAAGACTTTTCATGGCGCATCTGTCCTCCAACTAAACAAATACAGTGCAGATCACACTGCATTTGTTTCTTCAATCATACTGGCTAGGGGGAGGAACACAGGGACTCAGACGTCATGTTGTACACGTCACTTCTGGGTCATTAAGTGGAAGGGAAAGACATCAAATGGGTGTTCTCTAGGCTGCCTCCCCTTTGCCCAGTTGCACCCACCACACAATCGGAGTGCAACAGTAAGGCCCCTTTCACACAAGCTTTTACGATTTAGGTCCGCTTGTCAATTTTTCAGGCAGACCTTATCGGACACTCCATTCAGCCCTATGGAGTGGCGGATGTCATCGGTGACATGTCCACTGACATCCACTGATATCCGATCCTGTCCGTGAAATCCAGAGCCCTTAATTACAAAGTGCAACAATTTCTCACATAGCTATGTATATAAAGTGTAAAAATCCAAATAAAAACATCAATCCTAAAATAAAATAAAAATAAAGTATACATGTAAATAAGTGCATAAAGTGCTGATAAAGTGCGAATAAGTCTTGTATAGTCCAGACAACATATGTATTATAATTTCTCCACCCATGACTCAAATCGGTGCCAGATTCTTCCAATTGTAAAGAAGCACCATCGTGAAATTAACAGTCACCAAAAAATGTGCTACAAAATGTGTGGGAAGCTTGGCATGTCATCATAGGTAGGTGCCATCCCGGGTAGCCTATGCATCCATCCACAGTGCTCTCTTCTCCAGTTCCCAGCACTGATCAAGGCTGCAGCAAATAAAGCTGACACCAGAGCCAGAAAAGATGGTAATAGTGTAGTATTTATTGCACCATGAGTATCGCATAAGTAGGCTAAACAAACATACCGATATATCAATGCAAAACTGTTGCAATTCGCATAGAAAGCTACTGCTGGCTGATATGTAGTGGTGTGACATCAGCACTAAAGTCTCTGCTCCATATTGGTTATTAGTTAGTTTGATAGTGACCAATTACCTGCACTGTCTTGTGGGATAAAGGGGAGTAAGGGGCATGTTCTCTGTACCTGAAAGTACTGGAGTTTGTTCTGTGCTCCAGATGCCCCAACAGAGTAATTGGGGAACAAAAAGAAAAGGGAACAAATACATCTCGAAACTTTTATAAATCCGTAAATTTTGGCACCAGGATTTTATGTCTTTTAGTGCAGAAGTTCTCAGGAGAGTAGAGTATGCAAAAAGTAAAGTTATATAAGAAATGGTTAGTGTGAGGGATAGTCCTGGAACTGGAGGGTTGCTATGAGGGGAACTTCAAGTAGAGTATCGCTTCCTCTGTTGAAACCTTCCATGGTAGATTTCACACTATTTTATAGGTAATGTATCACTAAACTTATCCATTAACCCCCAAACCCTTTTGCATAACTCCTAATCCTTATAATTTGTACTTTTCCTAACTCTTAATCTCCATAACATGTTCCTGCAGAGAACTCCATACATTTTCTAGCTCTTTCAACAGAGCAAGTTAATGTCAATGCATACAGAGGAGGAGTATATGAATAGTGCAGGCACTGCTGTTTATTTCAGGGAAAAGAAGTAGCTATTCGTACAGGTTTTTTAGCCTTTGTGATTAATGCTATAGCCCAAGAGCTTTGTGCCAGCTGGTACTTGCCTGCCATCATAAACATGATATTGCCCCCAAGCTAGCCAAATTTGACAACTGTTACATCGTATACAGTGAGGGAAAAAGTATTTGATCCACTGCTGATTTTGTATGTTTGCTCACTGACAAAGACATGATCAGTCTATAATTTTAGTGGTAGGTAGTGCAGATCCTCTCCAAGTAGTTAAGGTTTCGATGCTGACGTTTGGTAACTCGAACCTTCAGCTCCCTCCACATATTTTCTATGGGATTAAGGTTTGGAGACAGGCCCTAATGAGCCACTCTTTTGTAGCCTTGGCCTTGTGTTTTGGGTCATTGTCATGCTGGAATACCCATACACGACCCATTTCCAATGCCTTGGCTGAGGGAAGGAGGTTCTCACTCAACATTTTGGTGATACATGTCCATTGTCCCTTTTTAATACAGTGAAGTTGTCCTGTCCCCTTAGCAGAAAAACACCCCCAAAGCATAATGTTTCCACCTCCATGTTTGAGGTGTGGCTGGTGTTTTTGGGGTCATAGGCAGTATTCCTCTTCCTCCTTCAAAGACGGTTAGTTGAGTTGATGCCAAAGAGCTTGATTTTGGTCTCATCTGTCCACAACACTTTAACCCAGTTCTCTGAATCATTCAGCTGTTCATTACTTCAGACAGGCTTGTACATGTGCTTTCTTGAGCAGGGGGGACCTTGCGGGCGCTGCAGGATTTCAGTCCTTCAAGGCGTAGTGTGTTACCAATTGTTTTATTGGTGACTATGGTTCCAGCTGCCTTGAGATCATTGACATGACTCTCCTGTCACTGTGTAGTTCTGGCCTGATTCCTGACCGTTCTCATGATCATTGAAACTCCACAAGGTAAGATCTTGCATGGAGCCCCAGACCGAGGGAGATTGACAGTTATTTTGTATTTCTTCCATTTGCGAGTAATTGCATCACCGGTTGTCACCCTCTCACCAAGCTGCTTGGCAGTGGTCTTGTAGCCCATTCCAGCCTTTGTGTAGGTCTACAAACTTGTCCCTGACATTCTTGGACAGCTCATTGGTCTTGGCCATGGTGGAAAGATTGGAATCTGCTTGATTGCTTTTGTGGACAGGTGTCTTTTATACAGCTAACAAGCTGAGATTAGGGGACCTCTCTTTAAGTGCTCCTAATCTCAGCTCGTTACCTGTATAGAAGACACCTGGAAGCCAGAAATCTTGCTGATTGATAGGAGATCAAATACTTATTTCACGCATTAAAATTCAAATCAATTTATAACTTTTTTGAAATGCGTTTTTCTGGATATTTTTGATGTTATTCTGTCTCTCACTGTTAAACCTGCTAAAAGACAAGACACTGTCATTTTACCTACTATGGGGAAAGTGACAGCGTCTGTACATAGCCCACTCTCCCAAGCAGAGGGGTGCTTGGGTCCTGTTTTCAGATACAAGAGATGTAGATTGTAATGCTGCTGCTAGTTAAGTGGGAAAATCTTTTACTGGGGGGCAAAGGGCCATTCATTTATTACATATCAACAAGATTGTTTATCTATAGTGTTACATATCTGGTGATTGTCTGTAGTTTGTTTGACATAACACTAAAAGAAATTGCAGTAATTTCCAGTTACAAAAAAAAAAAATTCTATGTTTTTATACAGTGTTAGTCTTAACACACATTTTACAACTCAACAGAAAAAAAGACTAAAATCATCTAGACATTTAGAAAGGTGGTAGCACATACACTATATTGTCAAAAGTGTTAGGACACCTGCCTTTACATGCACACAAACTTCAATGGTATCCCAGTCTTAATCCGTAGGGTTCAATAATGGGTTGGCCAACCTTTGCAGCTATAACAGCTTCAACTCTTCTGGGAAGGCTGTCCACAAGGTTTAGGAATGTGTCTATGGGAATGTTTGACCAATGTTTGACCATTCTTCCAGAAGCGCATTTGTGAGGTCAGGCGCTGATGTGGACGAGAAGGCCTGGCTTGCAGTCTTCTCTTTATTTCATCGCAAAGGTATTCTATTGGGTTGAAGTGAGTACTCTGTGCAGGACAGTCAAGTTCCTCCACCCCAAACTCGCTAATCCATGTCTTTATGGACCTTGCTTTGTGCACTGGTCCAAATAATTTGGTGGAGGGGGAATTATAGTGTTGGGTTGTTTTTCAGGGGTTGGGCTTGGCCCTTTAGTTACAGTTCTTTGCCAGTCGATGGGTCCCCACTGCTGGAATGTTTACTGTGGGAAGCTGGCTGTGCCTCCTTGCAGGTTCATAGCCATCTTCCCACTGTGGAATCTTCTGCCTAGGCAATTTCAACAGAAGTGGGAGCGGGTACCTGCCAAAACCCAAACAGTCACTGGGTGTAAAGACAGCCATGGCTGTTTCTATCTTTAAAGCCTAACTCTGGGCATTTTTTCTAGCTCATGCAGTGGGACTGTGCTCAAAAAATATTTAGACTTTAAGTGGTTAAGCCTCTGCATTTACACTTTGTTTAAAAACTTGGCAGACTGCCTGGATTCTTTTTTTCACACAGAAGTTTATCCCTTTGATCTAAAAAGGAAGAGTTACAATGTTTCATGTGAAAAACTTGGCAGACTGCCTGGATGTTTTCTTTTGACAGCTGAGTGAGCAGATAAGTCTCTCCACTTGTTATATGAAAGAATCGTCAAACACTGCAATAGAGATCGTCAGGGGGGTGAATCGAGATCACAATTTTTTAATGATTAATTGTGCAGCTCTACCTTCAGTCCATATGATGAAAATATAATCGATCTAATGATAATATCTATATGGCTTTTGTTGTATGCTGTTCAGGAATCTGTCCTCCAGGTCAGCCATAAATAAGTTTGCATATTAGGGTGCCATTTTACTTCCCATAGAAGTACCCATACACTGAAGATAGATATCATTGTTGGAAGTGAAGTAGTTGTGTGTAAGAATGAATTAGATGAGCTTTGTAACATCCTCAGCAGTGTATTTGTGGTTTGGTGAGGATGATAATAATCTGTGACATGCAGCCAACACATCCTTGTAAAGGGTTACTATACATAGATTCTACATCCATAGTGACTAGAAGTGTATTTGGTGGTAATTGCTGTGTATTGTTAAGCCTGTTCATAAAATCAGTTGTGTCTTGTAGGAACCTAGCAGTTAGGGGTGCAACGGATCGTCACCCCGTTCGGATCGGCACACCCCGCGATCCGCCGATCGGCGGAGCGCTCCGCGGCCTCAGCCTTAGGAAAGGCAGCGGCTTCGGCCTAGCTCCGGAGCAGCGGCGGCCATCTTGGTACACCCGGCAGCCTTAGGAAAGGCCACGGCTTCGGCCTAGCTCCGGAGCGGCGGCCATCTTGGTACACCCGGCCACTGTTTACAATGTGATCGCTCCGTCAAATGACGAAGCGATCACTTGTAAACAAACTCTGCATTACCCAGCCAATACCCTGCATTACCCAGCCAATACCCTGCATTACCCAGCCAATACCCTGCATTACCCAGCATATACTCTGCATTACCCAGCATATACTCTGCATTACCCAGCATATACTCTGCATTACCCAGCATATACTCTGCATTACCCAGCATATACTCTGCGATACTCTGCATTACCCAGCCGATACCCTGCCAATACTCTGCGATACCCTGCCAATACTCTGCGATACCCTGCCAATATTACAGTGGGGGAGAGGATGTGGAGATGACGTGGATATTACAGTGGGGACTATATGGTGGCGGAATTTTCACAGGTTTTTGCAAATTCAATTATTATTTGCTGATCCGAAAAATGATCCGATCCGTGACTCTGATCCGAGGATCGATCCGATCCGTGAGTTTTTTGATCCGTTGCAGCCCTACTAGCAGTATTCATGACTAATGGTTTTAACATATTTTCTACAAGGCCTGAGATATGTTTGGTAAGTTTATACCTGTTATGATGGTCTGCCTGGATTTCCTGGCTTGTGAATCTTAGGCAGCATGTAGAAATCCCCAATTTCTGGATTATCTGGAATTGCATTGATAAGTTCTGAATGTAGGTGGGATGGTATTGTTTTAATGAGACCTTTTAATTGCTTAGTAAAATCCTGGGACGGATCATAATCCATTTTTTTTATAGTAAGTAGCATTTGCAAGCTGCCCCTATCTATCGCAACAACTGCTCCCCCTTTTATCTGCTGGTTTGATGGTGATGGCCTGATTATTGCGTAAGCCGTGTACAGCTCTTCGCTCCAGTGGTGAAAGATTGTATAAAACTTTTTTTGCTGGGTGGATAGCGGAGATGTAACTCTCAGTCTGAAGCTGCCAATGTAGGTGTCCAGTTTGGGGTTGCGCCCTTGTACAGGTGTGATGTTGGGCAGCATGTAGAAGCCCCCAATTTCTGGATTATCTGGAATTGCATTGATAAGTTCTGAATGTAGGTGGGTTGGTATTGTTTTGCACCCTTGTGGAGGCCTGATGTTGATGTTCTTTTTCTTTTTGTTGCAATCCATTGTCAAAGGATTCTTTTCATTTCTATGAAAAAATTATTTTTAGCCTTCGTCTCCTGAACAATTCTTCCATATCTGACAATACCTGTAAATTATCCAATTTTTTTTTTTTTTAAAAGGTGTTTATTTTTGATTTTCCAACAGTACAAACAACAACAATACAAAACTAACACTACAAAACTAACAGCAGTAGTAGCACCTTATAAGCAAGGGGATCACATCACAACTTTCCTGTGCTCCCGTTTTATTCCACCATGTTTACTCCTGAGGATAACGGCAATAGGATTGGACCCATATGCCCTACTGCAACTGACATCCATACACACACACACACACATCCTTCACACAGACTCACTCATGTCCATTCATACCTCATTCTACTCGTGCTCTGTCCCAATAGTCCCACCGAAATCCTCTCCCCCTGCCAATAGAGATAGACCAGCAGTATGGTATTCCCAATCACTTGTTAACAATCCTGTGAGGATAGGACCGATCCCCAGAAGGGGGCGGTAATATCTAACCAGGGTTGCCATACCTTATAAAACTTCTTTAGACAGACCCTGTTTTTATAAACAATCTTGATCTTGGGGAGTTCCCCATTGATGATGCCATACAGAGTTTGTAACTTAGGAGAGTCGCTTTCTTTCCATTTTAATAAGATCACTTTCCGTGCATAGAACATTATAGTCCGTATTAGTATGCGAGCAGCCACTGGGTGGACTAAGTCATTCAGTATACCCAGTAATCCCACTTCGGGTGTTCTGGGAACCGGTATGTTAAGCTGTTTTTCAAAAAACTTGAATAAGTCTCTCCAGTATCGATTGAGTCCAGGACAGCTCCAGAACATATGAAACATATTTAGCATTATTACAGGTACACCGAGCACAACTAGCATTCGCTCTTAGCCCCATACGTGCCAGTCTATCAGGAGTATAATGTAAGTGGTGGATAAATTTAAACTGCACATATTGGTCAGCAGTACATATAATATCTTGAAAACAAACCTCAGTAACCTCTTCCCACCCCTCAACTGTTAGAACAGGTATCAGTTTTTGCCATTTAGTAAACGAGGTTTGGAATGGGTCCACCCCCGCCATGTTCAGGTGGTTATAGAAGGTTGTCACCATTTTCGTTATGTCTGGGTCAGAGAGATGGTCTTCCAAAGGGGATGTCCCGAGCCCCATGGTCAGGTTACCAAATTGAGTCCGAATGGCATGTCTGATCAGAAGATACTTATAAAAAAATTTGTTAGGTATACCATATTTAGCTTTTAAGTGGTCAAAAGTTACAAAAATATTATTTGAGAATAAATGTGCCAGATGCGTAACTTGCATCCTTGTCCACCATTTCGAGTCAGGATGACCATAGAGCTCAGGGAGATTTGGGTTGTCCCAAATTGGAGTGTTTGGCGACCATGTACTCGTATTTTTAGAGAGGAGTCCATTGCCCTCCTTCCATGCTAGCAAACCAACATCCCTAGGGGAAAATCTAGAGCATCTATAGGGTCGAGACCTGGGCAGCACATCCAGTGCCTTAGTGCCTTCCTCGTAGAATGAGGACACTAGGGAGGCAGAAGGGGGCCGAGGGTCGGAATGCATCCACTCATACATGAACGTGAGTTGTTAGGCAAGAAAGTAATTCCGCAGGTTTGGGTTTGCCAATCCTCCTTTGCTTTTAGCCGCTTGCAGGGACACTTTGGATATACGTGGATGAGCGGCTTGCCAGACAAAGGAGGACAGGACTGCCTCCACCTTTTGGAATAGTTTTTTGGGGAGATACACTGGAGCTGCTCTAAAAAAATACAAAAATTTTGGCCAAAAAATCATTTTAAAGATATTAATACGTCCTATCAACTTTAGTGGGAGGGTTGACCAGACTTGGAGTTTGTCCGTCATTTGTTTTATTACGGGTGTGATGTTAAGTTCTTCAAATTTGGAAAGGTCATTATGAATTTGAACTCCGTAAATTATCCAATTTATTGGTTGGGCAGAATGTGATTTTTGGTTCGGACATATTGTGATTTGACAAATTGGTGATTTCAAGTTCCTCTGTTTATAGCCACATTTTTATTCAGGTCAACATTTACACAAGGGATACTTTGAGATTCTGGATTGGATTCCAGGTCACTGATAGTAGGAGGTACAGATGTTGTATTCATTTAATTTTGTATCCAAAAAATCTGCTCTTGGTGTAGCTTCTGGAGTTAATTTTTCTTACTACCTATTTATGGCAAGATTTTGTAGTTGTCTTTGTAGGGTTTCCATTTCATTGCTAATTTGCTGGTTGGATCCAATGATGTTAGGTTTGTGAATGAGGTTGTTTCTTAGTCTTTCGCTGGTACGTCTGCAAAGTCCTTCTACCTAAGGAGAATTCAGTGCATTTGCACAAGGATTTTTAATCCGGAGACCTTTTGGTATGAGATTCCTCTTTTTGCATCTTGAGAGAAGATGTCACTGTTGATCTGTGTTTCCTTTGTGATTAGGTTGGTTAACTGCTTCTTCATGCAGCTATATGCAGTATCTTACATGCATTTTTCTTGGAAGATCTTTTTTCCCCCTCTTATTCAACTTGAAATGATAGCATGGCTGGTTGGTATAAAGCTTTCATTATCAGATCTCTCTAGAATGTACTGTTATACAAATACATAAGGCTCCAGAGTCTTTTTTTCAAAATTTTCAGGTGTCACTTTAATCTTCTCTGATGTTCAGTTTGTTATGAAGAAAGGCATGCTGTTTGGTCACATAAAAAGATTTTTTTTCCTTTTATATCTTGACACATGGAAAAAGACATAGTTAAAAAGTGCCTGTCATGATCTTTTTTCAGTCTGGATGCTTACATTTTCCTATTATTTGCAACAAAATGCCCTTTAAAAACTTAATTATGTAGACAGAAATGGGACCTATAAATTCAGTGATCATCTTTGGCATTTGAAGTGTGAAGAATGGTGTTATTAGAGTTGTTATGCGACTGATAGTGGACCATGGTGCCTCAGGGCAACATGCTTGCCCTTCACCTACCCTCTCGGGCCTATGGGCACCTTATCTATAGTATCTCAGTATGTGATTTTCAAGAATATGATGTGATAAATCCAGTTTTTATTTCACCTTCTGAACTTATTTCATTCTAACAACAGTTGAAAAAGCAAAAATTGGAAGTGAAAGCCTTATTAGACCTCATTTAGTAAGATGTATGAGTTTTTAGCTCCATTTATTTAGTGCATGATCTTTTTCTCCTATTAATGTGCTATTTACACATATAAATATTGCTTGGGTGATTAATAGGTGTTTCTCATGAAATTACATTTAGGGGTATATTTATAGAAAAATTCCCCAGTCAAAGCGAATGTACATTCTTTCTGTGCGAATGGGGCATTTCATTGATTTAAAATGCTTACATAAAGGACGGTGCTATTAGAGGTACTACATCCAAGCATTTGTGTTATTTGAAATGGGGAAAATACTGGCCATTAGATTGCGCAAAATATCATGGGAAATTAATATTTTTCTGTTTTGAAACAATGAGAAACATTTGACCAGCACAGGAAATAATAACTTAAAAAAATGTACAGAAAATACATGTACATGAACTTTCAAAGTGCAAATCACTATGCTTTTTAAATACACCCTTAAAGTGTCCCTCCAGTCCAAACTTTTTTCTCTTGAAGAATTTTTATTGCAGTGACCCTACTGACGACATTCACTCACCTTCTGCTTTGGTGACCATTAACACAGGGAGAGAAAGTGAAGGTGAATCTAACATTTTACATTTATTAGCAGAAAGTAAGTAGACAGGAAAATGTCCAGTAGGGACACTGGGGCTGGAGAAAACTGTCAAAGTAGGGATTTCCTCTTATTCTCTCAGGGACAGGAAATTAAGGAAAATCTCCCCAATAATAACATAAGCACAACAAAAGCAACTAACAGAAGTTCTAACCCTTTTCTGACTTATTTTCTCACAAATTGTTATTTTATCATCAAATCAAAATCTGTTCCCCTTTTTATGTTTCCTCAGTGATGCTCGCTAAAACACAGTCATTGTCAATATGATTCCATTGTTATCAGTAGAAAAAACCTGTTGATAATCTTCTTGAAAACTTTTATAATTAAAAAAAAAAAGGAACACTTGATCTGTGCGGTAATGCCTCTGGATAGAGACACATAATGAAAAAATAACATTCATTATGCTTTTATGAACTGAACCTATTATCTCTAGTCCTGCCCAATTGCGGCTATATCCATTCTTTAACTGTGGACAGAGGAACAGCATGCGTTCTTTGTGACAATCTTCTGCCTGCAGAATTTCAGTGAAGTCATTTAATTTCAACACTATATTGTATGTGTATGGGTGTCTATATGTAACACATATGGATCCATGTGTACATATACCGTTTATGTAATATATATATATATATATATATACTTTTCTAAAGTGTGCGCTATAGTGTAAATTTATTTTCCAGAACTGTAACGGAGTTCTGGGGTGTAATTGTTTAGGTCATTTACTTTGGCATCAGCTTGACTGGGCTGTACTGGAGTTCTGCCTGGTCATAGGTGAGGTGAAGCACCTGTGACAGGCTGAGACCGCTTTCTGGTTGGACGTGTTAAATAACGATCTTTCTCAGAGCCAATTAGTGGGCGCGTCTGGCCCTGCTGTGTAGTCTGGGAAGGGGTATTTAAGATGCTGAAGTCACGTGTTCAGGGTTCGGCTTGCTCTTTGATTCCTGGTTCCGGTCCGGACCAGCACCGCGAGGGGTCCCGGACCCAGGAGTGTCTGCTGCCCCCGTAAGCCTGATCACCCTGACCAGCCCCAGAGGCCCTCATGGTCTGAGGTGGGGATCCGTCCGTTCCCGAGCCTCGGAACTGGCTAGTTCGAAGCCCAGTAACTGAAGGAGGATTCTGAGGTGTCCCGGTGTTCTCTCAGGATTGGAGAGGCACAGCAACTCATACAAGCTACCAGGGGAGGACTCTTCAGAGGAGGGCCAAAAAGCTGGCTGCTCGGTAAGAGCCTGGGAGCTGAGATTGTATGGACACTAGTGCATCCGCATTTCTTACGGTATCGCTGAAGCGGCTGGAAGATTCAGGTACCGTAGGAAAAGTTCCTAACTCATCTTCAGTTACAACCTAGTCTGTGGCAGAGACTTTGCAAATCTTTGAATCACTTGTAGGCTGCTAAATCTACAGTCAGGGGTTTATCCAACAGTGAAGTGCCCAGTTGCGAGTGGCTACTCTATGGGCTAACTAAAGAGACGTTCAGTTTGATGTCAGCAGTTCTGAAGTGCCTGAGCTTTATCACCCGTGCCCTCTATTCCCAGCTAAGAGACTGTGTTATATTTAAACGTTACTCTTTGCAAATAAAAATTCTCAAAAGGATATTCGAGTGTCAGCTTCTCAAATTACTGGGTATTAACCCTGGGAACCCCTAGACAACGAATCACGAGCTACAAGGAGGAGGTAATTGGTAAGCCCAGAAAATACATAGCTGCCCCGCAGGGGTTATGGCATTACATATATATTATGCGGCGTACACACGCTCGGACTTTCCCGCGGGATTGTCCGCCGGACCTAGTCCAGCGGACAAACCGCCGGACTTTCCGAACGTGTGGACTTACCCACACACGCCCAGAGTTTTGGCCAAAGTCCGCGGGACTTTTGAAATGAACGGACTTGCCTCACACACGGAGGAAAGTCTGTTCATTTAGAACGTGACTCCAGGTAGACGGGACTAGCGAAGGAGGTGAATGCCGCCGCTGCCTCAATCGGCGACATTGACACCTCGCTAACCCCGTCACCTGGTATGGATTTAAAGGGGAATCCCTACGCCGAAAAAACAGCGTGGGGGGTCCCCCCCCAAATCCATATCAGACCCTTATACGAGCATGCAGCCCGGCCGCTCAGGAAAGGGGGTGGGGATGAGCGAGTGCCCCCCCATCCTGAGCCTTACCAGGCCACATGCCATCAACATGGGGGGTGTCCCCACCCCAAAGCACCTTGTCCCCATGTTGATGAGGACAAGGGCCTCTTCCCGACAACCCTGGCCATTGGTTGTCGGGGTCTGCGGGTGGGGGGCTCATCGGAATCCGGGAGCCCCCTTTAATAAGGGGGCCCCCAGATACCAGCCCCCCACCCTATGTGAATGAGTATGGGGTACGATGTACCCCTACCCATTCACCTAAGGAAAAAAGTGTAAATAAAAAAACGACACAATTTTTTAAAATATTTTATTGCACAGCTCCGGGGGTCTTCTTCTGTCTTGGGGGGTCTTCTCGCCGGACTCCTCCGATATTTTCTGTTCTTTTACTAGCTCTTTCACTAGCGGAGGAGCCCGGCTTTCTTCTTCATTGCCGCCGCCGTCTTCGTCTGGGGGTCTTGTTACGCCTTCGGGGGTCTTGTCCCGCTCTTCTGTTCTTCTTGCCACCGTCGCCACCGCATTCTGCATCGTCGTCGTCTTCTTCTTCTTCTTCCTATGTTGACTCGTCGCCGTCTCCTCTTCTAATGGCTCAGACGTGTGGGGCTGCCAGTTATATAGGGACAAGGGCGGGTCACCTGCTCATGTCACATGGTGACCCCGCCCGCATATGATGTCACAGTCCCAGCATCATAGAAGAGGAGACGGCGACGAGTCAACATCTGAAGAAGAAGATGACGACGACGCAGAAGGCAGTGGCGACGGCGGCAAGAAGAACAGAAGAGCGGGACAAGACCCCCGAAGGCGTAACAAGACCCCCAGACGACGATGGCGGCGACGAAGAAGAAAGGCGGGCTCCTCCGCTAGTGAAAGAGCTAGTAAAAGAGCAGAAAATAGCGGAGGAGTCCGGTGAGAAGACCCCTCAAGACAGAAGAAGACCCCCGGAGCTGTGCAATAAAATATTTTAAAAAATTGTGTCGTTTTTTTATTTACACTTTTTTCCTTAGGTGAATGGGTAGGGGTACATCGTACCCAATACTCATTCACATAGGGTGGGGGGGCCGGTATCTGGGGGCCTCCTTATTAAAGGGGGCTCCCGGATTCCGATAAGCCCCCCGCCTGCAGACCCCGACAACCAACGGCCAGGGTTTGTCGGGAAGAGGCCCTTGTCCTCATCAACATGGGGACAAGGTGCTTTGGGGTGGGGGGGCCGCAGGACCCCCCTTTCCCAAGGGCACCCCCATGTTGAGGGCACGCGGCCTGGTACGGCTCAGGAGGGGGGGGGCGCTCGCTCGTCCCCACCCCCTTTCCTGACCGGCCGGGCTGCGTGCTCGGATAAGGGTCTGAGATGGATTTGGGGGGGACCCCCACGCCGTTTTTTCGGCGTAGGGATTCCCCTTTAAATCCATCGTTTTTTGACTTCCTTTAATTGGTGTTCGTTATGGTTATCCCAATTTTGTGAAGCCTCTCAATTTGTTTACAGATGCTTCTGGGAGCTTCGGTTATGTTGTGTTTTTTTTTTTTTCCTTTTGATTTGACTCATGTTTTGAGGTGAGCAGCCTGTGAATACCGGTGTAGGCAAGCACAATTTTTTATTTTTTATGAAAAATCTGCACTTTGGGTGAATTGGTATGTGTTTGGATCCACTTCAATCAGTCACCAGTTTATTTCTATTAACTCTTATTTACTTATTTAATTCAGTGGACTTATTTATTTAGGTTTGCACATATTAATTCATTGAGTTTTTATATTTCCCAATATTTACTTAGTAGCGCAGCACTGTTTTGGTTTATATTATTTTGGAAGTGGAGTGAAATCACTTTTAAGTGACAGCGGAAATTTTTTGGTCTTGGAACAGGAGATTGTGGCAATGTTGTCTGCTGGGCAAACTACTTCTTTTGAAACTCTGGAGATCAGATCTGCAGCAAGGCAAATGATGAGTTACAAGATACATTGCCAATATATACCGATCAGACATAACTTTATCTTCACCCACCTAATATTGAGTAGGTCCTCTTTGCCACCAAAAACACCCTGTTTTGTGACCAAAACAACCCTGACCTGCTGAAGCATGGATGCCACTAGACCTGTGAAGGAATGCCGTGCTATCTGGCACCAAGCCATCAGTAGCAGATCCTTTAAGTACTGTAAGTTGGGCAGTGGGGCCTCCATGGATTGGACTTGTTTTTCCAGCACATTTCACAGATGCTCGATTTAATTGAAATCTAGAGAATTTGGAGGCCATGGCAACACAGAAAACTTGTTGTCATGTTCCTCAAACCATTCTTAAACCATTTTTGTCGCGTGGCACCGCATTAACATGCTGAAAGAGGCCACTGCCATCAGGGTATATCATTTCCATGAAGGGGTGTACTTGGTCAGCAACAATGTTCAGGCAGGTGGTATGGGTCAAGTAACAACTACATGAATGGCAGGACTCAAGGCTTCCCAGCAGAACATTGATCAAGCTTGCCTTCTTCCCATAGTGCATCCTGGTGCCAACTCTTCACTGGGTAATTTTTCAAAGACAACCTGAAAATCAAAGTGAAAAAATGATGCAGCAGGCTAGTCCATTTTGCTGATATTTCATTGCAGCAACTCAAAATGTTACTCAGTAGTTTGTATGGCTCCCACGTGTTTGTATGCATGCCTGACAAAGTCAGGACATGTTCCTAATGACAATGGCTGGTGTCCTGGGGCTTTTCCTTCCAGATCTGGACCAGGGCATCACTAAGCTCCTGAATGGCTGCATACTCTCGCCGCATGAGGCCGGGCATTGTTGTGCACCAGGAGAAACTCGAGACCCACTGCACCAGCGTAGGGTCTGCCAATGGGTCCAAGGATTTCATCCCCATTCCTAATGGCAGCCTGGCAGCCAGGGTGCCATTGTCTAGCATGTAGAGGTCTGTGCGTCCCTCCATTGATATGCCGTCCCAGACCATCATTGACCCACTACGAAACCGGTCATGCTGAACGATGTTATAGGCAACATAACATTTTCCATGGCTTCTCCAAACCCGCTCACGTCTATCACATGTGCTTAGGATGAACCTGCTCTCATCTGTGAAAAGCACAGGGCGCCAGTGCCGGACCTGCCAATTATAGTGTTCAATGGCAAATGCCAATCAAGCTCCATGGTGCCGAGCAGTGAGCACAGGGCCCACTTGAGGACATCGGGCCCTCAGGCCACCCTCATGAAGTCCTGTTTCTGATTGTTTGGTCAGAGACATTCACACCAGTGGCCTACTGGAGGTCATTATGTAGGGCTCTGACAGTGCTCAATCTGTTCCTCCTTGCACAAAGGAGAAGATATCAGTCGTGCTGATGAGTTAAGGACCTTCTACGGCCCTGTTCAGCTCTCCTAGAGTTAACTGCCTGTCTCCTGGAATCTCCTCCATACCCTTGGGACTGTGCTGGGAGACATGGGAGACACAGAAAACCTTCTGTCAATGGCACGTATTGATGATGTGCCATCCTGGAGGATTTGGACTGCCTGTGCAACCTCTATAGGGTCCAGGTATCGCCTCATGCTACCAGTAGTGACACTGACCCTAGCCAAATGCAAAACTAGTGAAAAACAGATAGCCATTTCAGTTTAATTGACTTGATGCTATACTCTGATTTAAAAGTTTTCCTTAATTTTTTTTGAGCAGTGTATAATGCGTCACACTGTCTGAACCATTGGGAATTGTCACAAAAACATGCTGCTAATATCTGGAGAATTGTAGAAAAAAGCTATGGGTGGTACCTCGTCCTAATACGTATATAGAAAAAAAGGAAACAAGGGGTTTTAGCCAGCCTGACGGACTCTCTCGGCACCTGAACAAAGACGGGTATTACATAATATGTATTTCATTTATTTATTAGAAAAAAGTTAAATAGAATAATATATACAAATCATTGAAAAGAGAAGATTAAACATTTTCTACAGAAATTAGCCAACATATGGCAATATACATATCGACATTATTAGTTGCATCAACAGAGTTTACATGCTGGATAGAAGATGGTTGACGCGTTTCGCTCTTAGCTTCATCAGAACCAACAACGATCCATAATTTTTCTATCTGTATTATCGTCACAAAAACAATGGGAAATGAGAGTTAGTCATGGGTACGCCACAGCAGAGTCCCACTTTGTCATGTCCTACAAATGCCAGTCACCATTTATCCCATCAATGGGTATTGAAATTAGTAACCTACCTAGTAAATATATCCTGCTTATTTGCAAGGTATCCGGTATGTATAGAACTAAATTCAATTTAAAAAACCTTTTCTTAAGGAAGAAGTTGTCAACAGCTTTGTTCGTTCATAACAGTGCACATGCTGAAAGAGAAGGAGATGGAAAAAAAAAAAAAAAAAAAAAAAAAAAAAAAAAAAAAAAGGAAGGGGGGAGGGGAAAAAAAAAAAAAAGAGAAGAAGGGGTGATTGTAATGTTGTGTTATAATTATTTATTACTCCTCCTTATATAATATATTAGTTGTATCGATGGTGAAATACAACATATTGATTGTATCGATGGTGGAATAATTACTTACATCTATCTTAGTGCTGATCTTGGTAGGTATGAAATTATATTGGATATCTTCGCTTATTGAATAAATCGCAGAGAAATGCCTGTGTTGTATTTCTAAGGGAGATGGACAAAGATAGAGCGATCAATATTGAGGGTAATAGATGCGTCCTAAGGGGTTCAATGTGAAAGGAGCCCTACCTCATCAGGTAAGTTCAGAATTTAATTTGATCAGAGGTCCAAGTAGAGTTTCAATACGCCTTTATGACATTAACCATTGCTATAGAAAAATAAGAACAGTTATTGTTTAAATTAGCCTCCCAGTTATAAGAACACAATGTTTGGGTTGCTATAGAAAATATATAGAGGAGCCTGTACCTGTTTCAGTCCAATAAGCCTCCTCTGAGAAGGACAGCCTAGAAGCCCTTAGATGGGCACCCCTGTAAATTGGGGAGCCCTACGTCAGGCCTAATGGAGTAAAAGACGAAGGGGTCGCTTTAGATATTAATTTAAAGTTAATGTCATAATAAAGCTGGACCATAGAGCAATAAAACATACCTGTCAGCCAAAGATAGAGCACGAGCTGCCTTCCCAGTACTTCCTCTGTCAGCTAATGAATGAGAATGCTATCTAAATACTGCCTTTCCCGCCCTTACTGGGCGGATATTTAATCACCTGTAAGTTAATTCAGCTGGAGCTGGGGATTAGTGGTCTTATGTTTGTGCATTGCATATGTTACCTCCGACGTATTTAATCAGCTGTAAGGTATATCAGCTGGAACTGCAGGTTAGTGAGGTCTTACGTGAGTGCCCGATGATTGTAGGGGTTTAACGTGCGCATGCGTGATCAGGGAATCCCCCGTCAGAGCGCACAGAAAAAAAATAAAGTAGAATAAATCAGGCCTGACTACGCGATAGGTAGCCACGCCCCCAGGTCGTGACGAAGATTCGACCAAACATCGGCTCCCTCTTCTCTTCTATTATTCATATACGGCAATGCTTTGAAAGACAGGGTAGGGGGTTCCTTTTTCTATTTTTTATATTTTTGTCAAGGTTTTTTCTTTTTCTTTTTCCTTTTCTTTTTCTTTTTTATTTTTATTTTTATATATTTTATTTTTTGGTTTATCTATTTTATTTTCCTTCGTGGTTATGTTTCCTATTTATCCCCGTGTTGGGTACTTTTTGCTTTGGTTTTTTTTTTATTTATTTATTTTTTCTGTTTTTACCTGGTGTTGTTGAAATTATTTAACTCCTTTTTTGATTTATTTCCCCCAGTCTCTGTATAGGCTGAATTATTCTGAACTATAACCAATCCTCTACGCTCACCTTTTTATACTTCTCTACGCCTTAACCGCGCCCTATATAGGCTACCTATTTTCTGTATTCAGCTGCGCATATGCGATTAGTCATTGTAACACCCGGAGGCATTCGTTCCTTCCGTTGGTGGAGAGACGACTTCGCCCCCGTGCCGCGCAAGCGCAATGGCAGGGGGCTTCGATGTTGCGTAGTGCTGACAATTGCGGCTGGTGCCGTAAGGCATTGGAAGCTGATCTTCCCAAGCTGCGCATGCGCCGCCTCTGAGCCGTAAGCGGGCCCTTCCCCTCGTCGAATCTTCGTCACGACCTGGGGGCGTGGCTACCTATCGCGTAGTCGGGCCTGATTTATTCTACTTTATTTTTTTTCTGTGCGCTCTGACGGGGGATTCCCTGATCACGCATGCGCACGTTAAACCCCTACAATCATCGGGCACTCACGTAAGACCTCACTAACCTGCAGTTCCAGCTGATATACCTTACAGCTGATTAAATACGTCGGAGGTAACATATGCAATGCACAAACATAAGACCACTAATCCCCAGCTCCAGCTGAATTAACTTACAGGTGATTAAATATCCGCCCAGTAAGGGCGGGAAAGGCAGTATTTAGATAGCATTCTCATTCATTAGCTGACAGAGGAAGTACTGGGAAGGCAGCTCGTGCTCTATCTTTGGCTGACAGGTATGTTTTATTGCTCTATGGTCCAGCTTTATTATGACATTAACTTTAAATTAATATCTAAAGCGACCCCTTCGTCTTTTACTCCATTAGGCCTGACGTAGGGCTCCCCAATTTACAGGGGTGCCCATCTAAGGGCTTCTAGGCTGTCCTTCTCAGAGGAGGCTTATTGGACTGAAACAGGTACAGGCTCCTCTATATATTTTCTATAGCAACCCAAACATTGTGTTCTTATAACTGGGAGGCTAATTTAAACAATAACTGTTCTTATTTTTCTATAGCAATGGTTAATGTCATAAAGGCGTATTGAAACTCTACTTGGACCTCTGATCAAATTAAATTCTGAACTTACCTGATGAGGTAGGGCTCCTTTCACATTGAACCCCTTAGGACGCATCTATTACCCTCAATATTGATCGCTCTATCTTTGTCCATCTCCCTTAGAAATACAACACAGGCATTTCTCTGCGATTTATTCAATAAGCGAAGATATCCAATATAATTTCATACCTACCAAGATCAGCACTAAGATAGATGTAAGTAATTATTCCACCATCGATACAATCAATATGTTGTATTTCACCATCGATACAACTAATATATTATATAAGGAGGAGTAATAAATAATTATAACACAACATTACAATCACCCCTTCTTCTCTTTTTTTTTTTTTTTCCCCTCCCCCCTTCCTTTTTTTTTTTTTTTTTTTTTTTTTTTTTTTTCCATCTCCTTCTCTTTCAGCATGTGCACTGTTATGAACGAACAAAGCTGTTGACAACTTCTTCCTTAAGAAAAGGTTTTTTAAATTGAATTTAGTTCTATACATACCGGATACCTTGCAAATAAGCAGGATATATTTACTAGGTAGGTTACTAATTTCAATACCCATTGATGGGATAAATGGTGACTGGCATTTGTAGGACATGACAAAGTGGGACTCTGCTGTGGCGTACCCATGACTAACTCTCATTTCCCATTGTTTTTGTGACGATAATACAGATAGAAAAATTATGGATCGTTGTTGGTTCTGATGAAGCTAAGAGCGAAACGCGTCAACCATCTTCTATCCAGCATGTAAACTCTGTTGATGCAACTAATAATGTCGATATGTATATTGCCATATGTTGGCTAATTTCTGTAGAAAATGTTTAATCTTCTCTTTTCAATGATTTGTATATATTATTCTATTTAACTTTTTTCTAATAAATAAATGAAATACATATTATGTAATACCCGTCTTTGTTCAGGTGCCGAGAGAGTCCGTCAGGCTGGCTAAACCCCCTTGTTTCCTTTTTTTCTATGCTGCTAATATCCCTGTGACAGGAGTCACTTTGGGTGGGGGGATTTGTGGAACTCAGTTCACCTTAAAAGGGCTCTGGAGACTCCGTGTCCAGCTCCCCTGGCCCCTCTTATGTGAATATCACCTTGCATCCATTAGGGACACATGGTGAATGAGAACTCCACTATGATCTGTGCTAATTAGACACACTGTACAGCCACACTGGAATGTTGTATATATGTATATATTGTGTGTTGTCTCATGCTGTTGTGAACTCTTTGCTGTGATTGTTTGGGATGGGGTTGTATTCCAATCTTCTATTGTGTCTTTCTGCCTTGGATATTATACCATTGCCATCACGTCTGCACTTGGTTTGAAGTGCTATATTTGTAAGTGGATTGTTTGACGCAGAGCTGTATCTGGACTATTTGCTTGAGTGCTGGATGTCTCGGCAGTGGAATGCCCCATGGTGTGGCCCAGCATAAATGCCTTTCTCTACAATACTGTGGGGTTTTTCTGCCAGCAGCATCTGTGACCTTTTCAGGTTGAATCTCTGAGGTGAGCAGCTAGGACTATCTGTGGTGGACAGGCTGCATTCACACTGGCACCAGTTATAGAGATTGGGGAATTTGATAGACCGTTCTGCTGAAGAAGAACATCCTGGTGAGCCTCCAGCAGAAGAGCTGCTATTCGGCTCTGAGCTCTGCCCAGCACCAACAGCCGCATCTGTGAAGTTACCAGAGACTTCTCCAGAAAGGAGATGGTGAATCGCTTTCCCCCAGTTGTTGTTTGAGATCAAGCACTTTGCACATGGAGGAAGACTATCTCACACACCTGCATTGGGACAGGAGGATGTCAGCCATGCTTTGCAAGCACGGGGAATTATCATGGATGGGACTTCAGTCTCCACGTGTATACCCCAGGGATGCTGGGCGTCGGCCCAGATCCCCAACAGCATAATGGAGTGAGCCCAGTCACCCTGTCTTCTCTCCAGTTATATTCACGCATCTCCACGTGTTCTAGCAGAGGTTGGCTGGGTGAGTAATGCCTGTTTGGGACAATATATTTGGGTCCCACGCACTCTCCCCAGCTTGTCCCCATCTGCTTTAAGGGCCGATTAACTTACCTTGGAGAGCTCTGGAGACTCAGTGTCCAGCTCCCCTGGCCCCTCTTATGTGTAAATCACCTTGCGTCCATTAGGGGCACAGGGTCACTGAGAACCCCACTATGATCTGTAATAATTAGACACACTGTACAGTCACACTGGAATGTTGTATATATGTGAGTTGTCTCATGCTGTTGTGGACTCCTTTGCTGTGATCGTTTGGGGTGGGGTTGTATTCCAATGTTCTATTGTGTCTGTCTGCCTTGGATATGTGTATGTAGATTAGTTGTGAGATTGGTGGGGGCAAATTCCTCCAACAGCTCTCCCTGCTGATAAGACTGTTTACTGATGAGAAATTTGAATACACCTGACCTGTGTGTCTATTGTGATTGGACAGTTTACCCCGCCCTGAATCCAAGGGTTGGGGAGGGGGGGAGTTTCTCTGAGTTGTATATCTGTGGTAACGTGCTTGAATAAATGAGTTTCATGTTGTTGTTTACTCTACACCAGGGATCCTCAAACTACGGCCCTCCAGCTGTTGCGGAACTACACATCCCATGAGGCATTGTAAAACTCTGACATTCACAGACATGACTAGGCATGATGGGAATTGTAGTTCTTGAACAACTGGAGGCCATAGTTTGAAGACCCATGCTCTACACTGTGTTACGGCTGGTGACTGGGTGAGCTAAGGGTCTTGGATAGTGCTGGTTCTGGACAGAGGAAGCATTTACAGCGGACACAGACCTGTTGAGGATAGGGGTTCGTCACAATCCCCCTTACCAATTAGCAAAATTCTCCTCCAACGCCACATTTTTCTGGTGGGGGTGCAGTCATGACACTGTTTTCATATTCAATGGTCATGTAAAAACTTGACTAGCTTCTGGCAGAAAAATCTTCCGGTCTGTTTCCGAAATAACTGACGTAGTGACAATGCCTAGTCCTGTTCTGTCTTTCCTATAACTAGAGATTGAAAATTTCCCAAATAATTACCATACCATAGTTACGCATGTTCTACTCACAGCCAGAATCACTATTGTCAGAAGTTGGAGAACACAGCTGGCACCTAATCCGTCTGACGCTATTACATTAACTAAAACTAATTACTTCTATGAAAGGTCACTGTCACTCAGATCTGCTTCGCATTCCACCTTTGAAAAAGTATGGAAACCCTGCATGGATTGGTGTAACCACTAAACTAATAAAAAATAAAATAAAAAATATGTATTGAGTGCATTCATAAAGTATTCAGACCCCCTGCACTTTTTTAGTAACAATTTTGTTAATGTAGCAACCTGATACTACATCTACACTCAGTACCACATAATGACAAAGTTAAAAGAGAATTTTTTATTAAAAAGGAAAAACTGAAATAGCTCATTGGTAAGTAGTCGGACCCTTTACTTAGTACTTTGTTGAAGCACCTTTTGGCAGCAATTACAGCCTCAAGTCTTTCTAGGTATGACACGACCAGCTTTGCACACCTGGATTGGGGGATTGTCTGCCATTCTTTGCAAATCCTCTCAAGCTCAGTCAGTTTGCATCGCGTTCGGACCAAACTCGCGCAGGACCGTTTTTTTGGTCCGTAGCAGAATCAGATTGCATGGGTGTTCCTGTCCGAATTTACAGTTCGTACTGCGATATGTGAACTGATTTGGGGGTGTCATTAACTTTTAATTGATACTCCCAGCAGTTCGCATACTGCCGCTGGGAGACATGCGATGTGGGAACCCACAGTGGATTTGCAGGGTTCCTGTGCGAAACGAGCCCAACAGATATATCACATTTGCATCATACCAGTCCTTGCAAATCAGGTATCGGGTTCTTCCCATTTCACTCGTGTATACTTTTGCTTTGGAAAATATTAATTAACCACTTCTGCCACGGAAGGATTTGCCCCCTTAATGCCAGGCCATTTTTTGCAATACGGCACTGCGTTACTAACATTTGCACGGTCTTGCAACGTTGTACTCAAACCAAATTGATGTTCTTTTTTTTTTTCCCCACAGATAGAGCTTTCTTTTGGTGGTATTTAATTACCTTTGCGGTTTTTATTTTTTCGCTGTAAACAAAAAAAAAAGCAACAATTTAGAAAAAAAACTATATTTTTTTTCTTTCTGCTATAAAACAAATCCAATAAAAATATGTAAAAAATCTCTTCATTTATTCAGGCCAATTTGTATTCTGCTACATATTTTTGGTAAACAAAAAAAAATCCCAATCAGCGTATATTGTTTGATTTGCACAAAAGTTATCGCGTCTACAAACTATTGGATAGATTTAGGGACTTTTTTTTTTTTTACTAGTAATCAGCGATTTATAGCGGGACTGCGACATTGCAGCGGACAAATTGGACACTTAAGTGACACTTTCCAGAAGTAGTTACTTACAGCACTTTACATATATATTGTACATTTATATAAGTCCCTGCCTCCCAAGAAGTTTACAATTGAAGGTCCCTAACTCAAATTCATATATACCGTATTTGCCGGCGTATAAGACGACTGGGTGTATAAGAAGACCCCCTATTTTTCCAGTGAGAACGTAGGTTTGGGACTATACTCGCCATATAAGACTACCCCCCATCCGAGGCAACACCATTTACAAAAAAACATCAGAAACAAAAAAAAAACATCAGACTTAACATCAGAAAAAGGAAACTGGTGAACTATAAGTCCCAGAGATCCCACAATTGGTAGGCAGCAACAATTAATCCTCTCCTCCAAAGCACCATAAATCATTCCTGTATTTTAGGGGAGATCTGGAGCTGGATGTGCAGTACAGGATGCTTTGTTAATATGTAGAGCACCAAGTACACACAGTATATGATGCTGTGTTTGTACAGTAGCTCCAGGTACACTTCAGAATACAGTGTCCAGACAGTGTGCACCGCTGAGCCAATCACAACAGTCATTGTATTTTACTAATCTGTTGATGGATACAAAGCCTGCTCGGATTGGCAGAGGCTGTGACATCAGCCCGCGCCGCTCTGACTCATGTAGCCTGCTCGGATACGCAGAGGTTGTTACCCAATCCAAGCAGGCTTAGCAGGCTCTGTATTCATCAGAGTGCATAGCCTGCCGGGATTTGCTGAGCGGTGCATACTGTATACATATTACAATTTTACAGAGCGCCCGGCGGACTGATATCCATCTGGCGGCTTTTTCACCCGGCGTATAAGACGACCCCCGCTTTTTGGCTGTGTAATTTCGGTGTAAAAGGTAGTCTTATACGCCAGAAAATACAGTACACATATTAAAAACAGTTTAGACAATTCTTATTATTATTATACAGGATTTATATAGCGCTAACAGTTTGCTTAGCGCTTTACAAAATGAAGGCAGACAGTACAGTTGCAATAGAATTTGGTACAAGAGGAATCAGAGGCCCTGCTCGTTAGAGCTTACAGTTAAACTACCAGCATGTCTTTGGAATGTGGGAGCAAACCCACTCAAGAACAGGGAAAACATACTCCAGACACTTAGAAATTGATTTATAGTTTTCAGGAAATAACAATCGTTTGTGCCTCCTTTAATGTTGTAGGGAATTTTTTTTCAAACCGACACTTCAGATTAAAAATGATATTAGTAAGTAAAGCATTCTGTTTTATGAACACTTATTATGCTTATGTGTCAGATAAGCTGAAAGCTTTTTGTAATCTTTTCATTGTGGCATTTCATTTCTGGTGATTTTACATAATCCTTTTCAGCTTAAACTAACTGTGCCTTTAATTGCATGGGGAGACATCGAAATGCCTGGCCTTCATTACCGCCATGATAAAGTATTGTGTAGATGGATCCATGGTTGAGACAATGACGAGCTGCGTTTATACACAGCGCATATATGCTTGCATGCAGATGGCATCTTAATGATACAGTCTTTTTTACTGTGCCGTTTAGAGACATCTGTTGTGAAAGATCAGTATATTATCTTTTAAATGAGCCTTGTGTGAAAGCCTACACAATGTTTCTCTTCACAGAAGTTCAGTCATTAGACAACCTTTCTCCATATCATTTATTATCTAAATCTGACTAGTGTCTCCTTAGAGTCAATTAAAATCAAATTCATTGCTAAGTTTTATTTTGCTCTGATCAAGAAATTGACTTCCTTCGCACAGATGATATTGCTAAGTCAATTTTAATGATGGGGTTTTGTCACATTTGTTTTATTGATTACATTATAACTGTACTGCTAAACTCATTACAGTTCAGCCTACTTTCACACAACATATGTGAGTTGTGTTATGAATAATGATCATCGAATGGCACTGTCTTGATTTATCTGAACCATATTCTTTGGGTTTCATAATTGCCTTTGTATATTGTTACTAGTCAGCATTTTAAAATTGATGAGTCGCTCACTCAGGGACTGCAGATTTTATATTTATTTTATTTCAGGTACTTCGTTTTTTGTTGTCATCAAGTGTCTATATAAGTTAAAGCGAATCTAGCCTTGGATATATTTTTTCAGCAGTGTTGAATTAGCTGCAGCTGTATCATTTGGAGACCATACAAAGATTTAAAATTTTTGCTGATTACTACCACCAGTTTTTTTCTTTTTTTTTTAAGACTTACTGAACAAGGTTTGTATCAGTCAACTCTCTTCCATTAAAGGATGATGTCTGCATTGGCCAAGCATGCTTTTTAAAGGGTGGAATATGCGTTTTCTTTGGAACCTGTTGTTACAAAGATAATGGGTTAGTTGCACTTTTTTTTTTCGGAGGTCAAAGCTTTTACAACTTGAATTCTTTCCCGGGACTTCTTTTGGCAATTCCATCTACTATATATGGTTTCTTATTAAATAATTTTACATTAAGTGTAAGTTGATTTCATTCGAGATCAGGAGCTACTAGTATTAGATTTGTAATGCAAATTATCAAGATATTTTGGATAGCCCAGGCAGAAAGGGTTGGGAGCTATACTGGAGGAGGAATGGCAAAATATTCTGAAGAGGGCACCGATGGTCTCTTTATCATCTACACAATGCTTAACACAACTGTTTATTATTTATAGGACATATAGGACTCCAGTAAAATTATATAAGTGGGGGCGTAGGGAAACTTCAGACTGCCCAAGATGTAAGCAATCCCAGACAGATTTGCTTCATATGCTTTGGAAATGTCCTAAACTGGTCAGATACTGGCGAGAAGTGGTGTCCACAATTAATGGGGTTTATAATAGCCAAATAGAACTGGACCCAAAAATATGTCTACTGGGTTATCTTAATGAAGAGTTATATCCGAGGGAAATGTCCATTTCAATCGGCAGATTATTATTTATAGCCCGTAAGTTAATAGCTAGAAAATGGATGTCCTCCAGTGTTCCAGTATTTGAGGAATGGCGCTCCCAGGTAAATGAGGCAATATTAATGGAGCGACAGGCTTATCAGAATAGGGGTACAATGGATATATTAGTTAAGCTGTGGGGTCCCTGGTTAATAACACCAGGTCTGGCCTCATTCTCTTGGATTCCAAATTTAATAGTAAAGAATGTAAGACGAGAGAGTGGATAGGGAAAAAATATGGGCTGTATGGGAAGGGTTGAGTGTTATGGGAGGAGAGGGTGGAAGAGGAAAGGGAAGTGGGAGGGGGATCCTCCTTTTTTATTTATTTATTTTTTTCTTTGTCTTGTTGTTTTTTCTTTTCTTGTTGTTTTTTTTTTTTTAATTAATTTATATATTTTTTTTAATTTTTAATTTTTTTTGTTTTTTTTTTTGTTTTTGCTATGAATGGTTTTGTGTAGGTAATTCTATTTGGGGTATATAGTCACTGCTGGGGATCTATGGAAATAAGTAATTAGAAGTTTAAAAATATATACTCTGTAAAATCATTGTAAAAAAAATGGTGTATGTATGGATATTGTAAAAAAATGGTAAATAAGAAAATGTTAAATAAAGAGGTAATGTTAAAAAAAAAATAAAAAAAAAAGATTTGTAATGCCAATAGCAAAGCAGCTATTGCGAAATCTACTACTATACTGTTGGGCTATATTGGGTAGAGGATGTTTAACACCATTTCTAACATATTTAAACCCTTTTTCATGCACCAGTATAATTCTATGCCCAGACTATGCCCAGAACTATCACTGTTTAGTAACATATATTGATATGCCTTCAGGTGATTCAGTTCGCTTTGTATCGCTATACAAATCATTCATTCATTCATGTGTCTAGACCTACTGGAGATCAATATGAGCTTCTCCACAAGAAGTCTGAAATGCCTTTAAGGCAACCATCGTAGGTGCATATATATCCCCCGTAAAATCCTGCAGATTAGGTCATAATAGAGAAATTAGTAGGTTGGAAGTGATTGAGGTAGACAAGACTAGGGTGCATTCGTCATTTTTGTACTCTTTTATAAACGTATCAATTGGAGAGCATTGGATCTCTTTCTTATGTTTACATACTAACCCGGTGGCGGGATTGTCCCCATCTGCTTTAAGGGCCGATTAACACTTGTGCATTGTGGCAATGCGCGTTGCTACAAAATATGGCAACGCTTCCTCTTTATTTGTGGTACACTGTTGTGCCATTTGTTATGAATTCATTATGAATGGCACCCCAATACACTGTACAGTAGAGTGCCATGCAATACACACCACAGTGTGGTGCACTGCATTTTGAAATAATATGTATAGTACATTTTTTCCATTCATTGTGGTATGTTGGCAGCTCATTTATAATGAATGGTATGGCTTAACACACTGCATGTTAGTGCATGCCATAATGGTGTGCGCATTACTGTGCTGCAGTTAATTGCTTTAGTGTGGATGTGCCCCTAATGTGTGTTTTTAGTTTTCCACATGCACATGTTTTATACATTTTAATACAAATTTTGCATGTTTACTGAACAGTCAGCGCACAACTTTTTTTAATCCTTTGTTCACAATTACAAACATTTATCTGTGAAATCAGAATTAATATTGTGACAACAACAACCAGTTTATAAAGTAGACATTGAAACCATTTTTTTGATTTTTAAAAGCTCTACTTTTCATCGTTTAAAAACAGGCCACTGTCAGCTGATTCTGGGTCACAGGAGAGCACAAGTTAAATCGTTGCTAAACCCAGGAACCTGCATTCACTATATTTGGTCTCTCACAGTACACAGAACATGGAAATGCAATAGTTTTAGTAAATATAAACTGCTAAATACCTTTTCTCATCAGCAGTTAGAGCAGTTGTGTGACTTTTATCAGTGTCTGGTAAAGCTTGTAGGAGGAGTTTTCATTCTCCCCTCATTTTCCTATGAGGCTGCAGGACCTCTGACCCTCTGTCTGGGCAGTCCTGATTGTCTCTGTGGTGATTACATGCACCCTCCCAAGAAAAAAAAAAAATAACACTCTATCAATACACACCAAACTGAGCATGTACAGAGTGCCTCCAAGGGAGATGGTTTGGGGACTGTGGGAGAAGGGGAGAAACAAAGAAGACAGGATCAAACAGCCTTTTTACACAATACAGAGGATTAGCCCCTTAGGTTCCACAGTGAGAATAACAAGCATGTTTTACTGCATATACAGACTGATTTTACTGTTGTAGGTTTACTGTAGTAACACTTTAAGTGCACTCCTTCTCTTTTAATGTGCAGGCACAACACAAATAGCTCATGTTTCTACTGTGCTGTGGTAGGAGAGGGCTTCTTAATCACTCTATTGCTTGCCTCATTGGTTCGCTATTATGATATCTCAACTTTGTGGGTATTGCCCTGACACATTCCTAGGGAAAAAAAAAAAAAACATCAATGGTGAGTGTATATGTACAGTATATGTAGATGTTAGGTTTAGCTACCTGCTGTCTCTTCAGTAATCTGTTATTGTGTTGGATTCAGGTATTCTTAGCCAGCTAATTTTAAAGAGAAATAAATGGATGGGTTTGTTGTTAAAACTTCCCTTAGAGGAAAGCATAGGCAATAAATGTTTTCTATTGTAAGATCTAAATCCACACATGTAGCATATTTCTCTCACTGATGTTTTATTATAGAAACTGAGAATTTTTTTTAAATAGCTTTAGCATTTTATTTTTTCCAGTTCTGATTTCAGTTTATTGCAAAGTATCTTTTAGTCCAATGTTTCTCTGTTGCAGTTCTTTCACAAGGGCGCCTCCGTGAAGCGAAATCTGCTTGCTCAGCGGGGATCTCTCCGATGATCCCCGCTGAGCAGGTGGATCACAGGTCCGTGTCCTCTCACTGTGCAGAGTGGACACATTTCCACTTTCCCCTATGAGGCAATCAGGTGAAAATGGACTGCCTGCCCGTTTCCATTCAATCCGATGGACGGATGGGGAATAGGACCACCATTGGTCTGTTTTTTGCAGACAGGATTGGATGGAGGCAGGTGTTGCTGACATCCGCCACTCCATAGAAAAGACTGCATGGTCCAGTCAGGTCCACCTCTCGGACACTCTGTGTGAAGAGGGCCATAAGGTGGGATACATTTGGGAGACATCAGACTGGGTTATATGAGTAGTTAAAACGATGCCCAATTAACAAAAGCATAATGCGTATTATGTTTTTTTTAACATGCATTATTTTTTTTGCAGTCAAAAATTTACCAACCAGAAGTGCTGGATTTAGATCATTAAACTATCACACAGAGTCCTTAAATGAGCCTAGTGTCTTGGATTTGGCAGCTCCTCATAAAGCTAAAAATAGTGGTCACCCAAATTAAAAAAAGAGCACCAAATGAGCACCTCAACAGTTGGACTCCTAAAAAATTCCCCAAAGGCATTAACACACAAATCAAATAAATTTACTATACCCACATATTTATTTTAGCTTTTTTTTTACTGTAAAACGTAGCTAAGATATTAAAATACTACTGAAGAATTGTGATAACTGTGATTTAGGTTCAGTGAGGAATTTATTGAGTAGGGTGGGAAAAGGAGCAAGTTGAAGTGGTAATACAATCCATTCTTTATGAGAGAATGTAGCAATTTATAAAAAAATAGAACTTTTAACCACGACATGCCCATTGTATGTAAAATAATGACTTGATACATAAGAGATATTTACATTTTGTGAACTACACATTTTTAGGAGAAAATTGTGAGATCAAATTAGGAACTTATTTATAATAATTCCTTTTTTAGTGCATTGTGGTTTCACAAACATCATCTTATGTGTTTCTTTTTCCTGTTTATGTTATTACCAATTTCTATCATTTATTTTAGTGTCTCTAAGGAAATGAACTAGCTACAGTTATATATGCTTAACATAGCTTGAGATTTTGCAGTTTGCGTTTTTACGTCTGAAGGAAATGGAAAAAGATCAGTGCTTACAATTTAACATACAGTCCATAAATGTTTTCATTTCTGATCTGAATCTGTCTCAGGTGAATTAAGGTCATTCACAGTCACACCTAAGTGTCTCGCTTAGGCTGTCTGGTCTTTGGTAGGTGTGTGTGTGGCCCATTGATAATATACAGGAATAAATCAGCAAGCAGTTCATTGGATTTGCTCTGTCATGGTAAAAGGATAGTGTTATGAATCTCTAGAATGACCCGCTTATGCTGTTCCAGGAAAATGCATGTTTTCAGAAAATTCATATGGCACTTGACATTCAGCCACTGAAACTACAAGCCAGGATATGCCAAATCATAATATAAATGGAGTTACATTTAATGTTCTTCAAAGCTTGACTTCAAATCTCTTCATCTTATATCTAAAATGTTAAAAGCTGAGAGAACACTCAACATTTTTGGTGAGGGTCTTTCAAGGGGACCTTTTGAAAAAGCAGGTTATGCTAGCAAAACATTGGGATTGTCTCTCAGCCATTAGCTTGTACTCCCGAATAGCACTTCTATGACTATTGCAAACAAATATGTCCATCCCTTTCTCTTTTTGTTTTGTTTATTTGCATGCTAGTCTCATATCAGGAAAAAAAAGAGATGAAAATTCCCCCAGAATAAAAATTCAGAAGTCATGTATTGTGTTGTAGTGTATTTGTATTGTATTTCCAAACAACAACTTTACTGGTTAAACTAAAATCGTACGTATCTAGTATCATATGAGGAAAATTTTCGTGGTTGTCCAATCGGATATTACTGAACGAACTGTCGTGATCAGCTCTCGAAAGCTGTGTACTAATCAGATCATACAAACGATTCAAACGCGTTATTTTTCGTACAGTTTTCGGATTGTGAGTAGCCCAGTGTTTACTGCCTAGCTTCTAAAGCTTGATCCAGCATTCATTATACAGCTATTGGGACGTGACTGCTAATAAGGAACCAAGCATTTCTATCATCAGTGGAAGGAAGACTGATTTGGAGGAGGGATGTGAGGTGGACTTGACTAGACCCTAGGAGTGGGTCTCACCAAATGCTGAAGGGACTGCAGAGACAGCCCAAAAGGTCCCCCAATAGGGGATCATGACGAAGCTTTGTAAACACTTTACATTGGAGTAATATGCTATAGGATAAAGAATGCTATGCACTGTAGGCTATACATTGGAATAATTTACAGTCTAGACTTAGAAGAAGTAGTATTGCTACTATTTGACCAGTCCAATATAACTGAATAGTGCATTTATAAAAGAGAAAATGAAAATGTTTTATTATGTGAAATAGAAGTATGTTTTACTATTATTATTTTTAAATTGTTCAGTGGTGAATAAATAACATGTAATCTCTTTATTTTGTTTGAATTGGTGCTGTGGTTGTTCAAGGTGTAACAGAGTATATCCTATAGTGATTAAATTGTAACATCAGACTTTTACATTCACAACCAACATTCTCTCAGTGTTCCTAGAAGCCACAAATAATATTACCGTATATACTTGAGTATAAGCCGAGGCACCTAATTTTACCACAAAAAACTGGGAAAACTGATTGACTCGAGTATAAGCCTAGGGTGTGAAATGCGCAGCTACTGTAAGTGGAAAAGACAGTCAACAATGCCCATTTGAAGCCTCACTGTGTCCATTTGCAGCCATAGGTCCCCCCGAACTTTAAACTCAGTATTTAAGGGTTCCTAGATGCCCCCTAGCTGCAGCCACAATTTGGGGTTCCTGGACACAAAGGGTCCCGAAATGACATTGCTGCAGATGGACATAGTTGACCGACTTTGGGGCCCCATATCTCGGGTCCACTTAGTGCTAGGAACCCCAGCTTTGGATATGTTTGTAGTGCTAGTTCCACTGTGTTTGGGGTTCCTAGCACCAAGTGGCCCCGAGATTCGCGGCCCCAAAGTCGGTTTGGAAAATGTCATTTTCTGCAGCAGAAAAATGCTTGACTTGAGTATAATGTGCTGAAAAACTCGGCTTATAATCGAGTATATACGGTAGATTTATATAAAAGTAAGCTAAAATAATTTTTTTTTTTTTTATAATAACCAGTCATGTAAAACTGCATGTACATTTTTGCATGTACATTTTTGTTCTGTTCCAAAGGGGGCAAAATCAAATATTTGTAGCCTATTTCTCTCTAGGTTAAATGGTATTATTTATACAAATTAGTAGTTATGTGTTGATACCATTTTTTTTTTTTTAAGACCGAGTACTAATACCAATTACCTATTTTAATGTCATGTGACAGCTTTTTTAGGGCTAGTTCACACCATACATGCATGACATTTCATGGGGACACAACACACATTTCACATGCAGGGACATCAAGTGAAATCTTGCAATTCGATTTGAAGCATTACAGGGGGTCCCCGGGTTACAAACAAGATAGGGACTGTAGGTTTGTTCTTAAGTTGAATCTGTCGGAACAGGTACATTTTTTAAGTGTAGCTCCAGCCCAAAAATCTATTTTTAAGTTTTTTAGATAACATAGAGAAGGGTTATCACCCCTGTAACATTTGTTTTGCTGTCTGTGCCCCTGTTCAGAAGATTTCACTTCACCTTCTGTCCCAATGACAATTGGATATTGAAAATTTTGGGTTGTTAGGGAAGCATGGACTGGTGATAAAGCATCAGTGGAGACACCTTTTACCCATAATAACTCTTATAGGAGTGAATTTCCCTTTCTAGGGGTAATTTCCTCTCACTTCCTGTCGTTTGTAAGTAGGACCCCCTGTACTTGGTTTTGGTATTGGAGCATTTGCATGAGTACAAGTGCTCGTGCAAATGCTTAGTATCGGTATACTATGTATGTGTGTATATATATATATATATATATATATATATATATATATATATATATATATATATATATATATACATACACACACACACACACACACACACACACACACACACACACACACACACACACACAGCCCTCAAAAATTACACTCGCCTGCTCGTATTTTGCGAGTGAATTTTGAGGGCTGGCGAGGAAGGCCTGCATGGGAGCGAGCACTGCCAGCCGGTAGGTTGTGGTTGTATTGGAGTCCATTTCCCAGTGCTCGCAGAGGGGAGGAGAGAGCCGGCTGGATGATCAGAGCACGAGGGACATGACTAGCGGCTTTCATTTCAATAGCCGAGTGTTCCCCGCACACAGCCCCGCCCCCTGGTCCAGAGGAATTTGATAGACAGATCACCCGTCCAACCTGGGACAAGTAATATGTATCAAAGTTCCCCAGCCAGGGGGTGGGGCTGTGTGGGACGCTGATCGGCGAGAACACACAACAATTGAAATCAAAGCTGTTCCAGTAAATGGCGCTCTTATCTTCTGGCCAGCAATGCTTTTTTTCTCCTCTGCTTTCCTGCATGATGGCTGCCTTGGTGGACACGGGCGAGGCTGCATTGATGAGCATGGATAAAGTTAGCCCATTTTTTTGTATAATGTGAAAGATGATGTTGCGCTGAGTAAATGGATATGTCATGCTTTAAAATTGGCGACAAACTATGGTACTTAAAAATCGCCAATTTTTTTAAAGGTTATCTGTTCGGAGTTACAGAGAAGTTATTGTACTAGAATTTTTACACTTGCTTTAACGATCGTGGGGATACCTCACATGTGTGGTCTGAACACGGTTTACATTTGTGGGCGCGACTTACATATGTGTTCGCACGGAGGGATGGGGTGCGTTAAAAAAAAAAAAAAATCTTATTTTATTTATTTATTTTTTACACTGTCCCTTTCATTTTTTTTATCACTTTTATTGCTGTCACAAGGAATGTAAACATCCCTTGTGACAGTAATAGGCAGTAACAGGTACTCTTTATGGAGGGGTCTGTAAGATCCCAAACCCCTCCTCTCCACTTGAAAGTATTCAAAACGGCAAGATCTGCGTTTTTGTATACTTTAGATTTTTTGAAAACTGGTGCCGTTGGATCCCGAATAAACCTGGAAGTGACGTCACTTCCGGGTTACTACATCCGAGACTCAATCAAACTCGATCCCAGCTATGTTCGGGTCTCTGGCCAGCCAGTGGACATGCCAGCTGGTTGCTGGCCTCTTCCGGTGGGATGGGAGAGCTCGTGGAGGGGGGGGCGACCTCTCCCGCTGCTTGTAATAACAGCTGAGCAGCTGCTTGGCCACATCGGTTGTTATTACTAGAGACGACAATCTAAAAATCGGTACCGGAGTGATGCCTGAAGCTGCAGTACAAACACTTGAAGCCAATGACTTACAGGTTTGTGATTTGGTGGCAAGTGGTTAATGATTTACTTTACTTGACTGGAAAAAATTGCCTCATAAAATTAGTTTCCCCCAGTTGTCTTCGAGACCAGCTCTTGAGAGATGGAGCTCCTCTCTCTTCACAGGAAACACATTGCCATTCTCTTTTTTAAGGCGGTCCCTGGCCAGTTATTGTGTTTCCTCCAGGCCAGTTGAGGGGTCACCATGTCCTAATCCTATCAGGCAATTTTACTACAGTGGCATATGTGAACAAGAAAGGGGGCACCAGCAGCCCAAACTGCATGAACTTGTTTAGAACTTTGGGAATCAGATGCACTGGGGGGATGGCATAACGCTTCCTGAATACTGTTTCCAGTAGTCTTCCAAGAATGCATGTTCCCACCCTAATGTATAATCTGTTTGGGGATGATGGTGTTCTGTATGTTTTCAGAATTCGTCCTTTGGTTCTTGGGGATGACTAGCCAGGGACCTGAGGGACCGCCTTAAAAAAGAAAATGGCCGTGTTTCCTGTATTGAGGGAGGAACACTCAAGGTCTGTCCTGAAAGATTACAGGAAACAAAGTTACCGATAAGTCTAAATCTGGTTGTGTGACCCCATCCACACAGAATAAAATCTACTTGAAGTTATACAAGATGGATAGCTATTTTTTATTTATTTTTTGAGTTATTACTTATTTCCATAAATGTGTAAGTGACTCTAAGGAAAGGAACTGGGCACAGTTATATTTTCTTAACATAGTTTGACATTTTGCAGTTCATGTTTTTATGTCTGAAGGAAGTGGAAAAATATCAGTGCTCACAATTTAACCTACAGTTCAGAAATGTTTCCATTTCTAATCTGAATCTTTCTCAGGTGAATTAAGGCCATTCATAATCACATGAGTGTCACACTGTCTGGTCTTAGGTAGGTGTGTGTGTGGCCCATTGACAATATACAGGAATAAATCAACAGGCAGTTCATTGGATTTGCTCTGTCATCGTAAAAGGATAGTTCTGCGAATCTCTAAAATGACTAGTTTATGCTGTTCCAGAAAAATGCATATTTTCAGATTATTTATATGGCACTTGAACATTCAGACACGGAAAGCATATTCCAGGATACTGTAAATCATAATGTAAATGTAGTTAGATTTAATGTATTTCAAATTCTCGCCATCGTCTATTTAAAATAAGAGAACACTCAGCATTTTGGTAAAGCCCAGTTCCATCTTTCTGATATCTTTGATAGTGTGTGGTGGTGTAGTGAAATTAACTCTGTACAGCATTAATTATCTAATCTAATCACATTCAACCGTACACTCTAATGTGAAATGTTCAGATGTTCTATGTATCACATTCATTACTGCGTTCTGTGCAAAGAACTTCATGTATTCATGTTTTCACATGAAACTTGATCATCAAAAGGTCGGGGATAAAAGAAAGAAAAAGATGAATTGCAAGACATACAGTACATATTTATTAATTCAATATATAATGTCACCCAGCGTTGACATTTTAATCAGATGCATCTACTTAACATCCAGCAGACTTTTTTGCTTTGAATATTGGCAAGAAATATGCCAGATACAGTAGGCACTTCTTGTCGAGATCTTCCAGAATCAGACTTTTAGAACACCTAGCCAAAGGGCATCTTTCATAAAAAGAATGTCCTTTGTTTTGCGAAGATGAAGGAGAGATCTTTGACAGTTAAGCCTAGTACACATGAACCAAATGTCGGCCGGCATCGGCCAGTTCAATATAAACCAGCTGACATTCGACCCGTGTGCATGGCAGCTGGTCCAACAGAAGTCAGCCGTTTGGCCGACTTCTGTCAAAGGCTCATGACCGAAAAAGGTCTACTGACCGGCTCCCAATCAGTGCTCTCAATCAATGGCTGAGAGCGCTGACCGGAGGGCTTCTATCGGACCCGCTGCTGTACACACGGGCAAAATATCGACGCGTTTCTATTGACATTCTGCTCATGTGTACTAGGCCTAATTGTCAAAGGTCTCTCTTCTTCATCTTCCCAAAAAAAAGGACATTCTTTTAATGAAAGATGCCCTTTGGCTATGTGTTCTATGCCATCCTACATTTGACCCGTGTGCACTAGGCTTAAGTAGTATTTTGTCCCATCTTCCTACATTGGACAAAAGTTCAAATTTGTATTTGTTTTTTTTTATTAGTAATGATAGTGTTTTGAAGAATGAGTTATGCTTTCCAATGTTTGACATCCTTGTCAGTTCTTTTATTAGTAATGATAGAGTTGTGAAGAATGAGTTATGATTTTTAATGTTTAACAACATTGGCAGTTATTGGTGTGAAGAGGAATCTCCTAAATCATAGATGGCAGACTTTCCAACATGACTCACTCCTGTAGGTGCAAAATATTTTGCCTCTGATCATCTGTCTGCCTTTATTACACTCCCTTGGCATTTAAGCAAGCTAGTCTAAATATTTCATTGACTAAGCTCAGAAGATTGAAGTAAGAAACAGATAGATGAGTTTGTACCTACAATAATGTGTCATGGTGGAAGCTCTGGCATTGTCCTTTATAATGAACTTGCTTGAAATGCTTATTAAGAAATATATGGGTACCAAACTTAAAATTCCATTAGACTAAAAAGAGGGTGCAAAAACTATCTATTTTTACAGCAGTTTTAACAAATAACAGACAACCAAACATTCATAGCTTCTTCGGTGTTGTGTGAGAATTTTGTTGCTTATAAAGAGCAATTCTTGACATTAATAACCCTTTCACACGGGCCGTCTGTGTGTTAGCAGTAAAGCACCGCTCGTTTTAGAAAAAAATAATAATTTTAAACGCGCCCCGTCCCGCCAAGCTTGTTTGCAGAAGCAAGTGCACACGTGAGACTCCTCTGTAACTCAAAACATGCAACCTGTAGAATTTTTTACCTATGGAGATTTTAAAGGGTAAAAGTTTGTCGCCATTCCACGAGCGGGCACAATTTTGAAGCGTGACATGTTTGGTATTAATTTACTCGCCGTAACATTATCTTTCACAATATAAAAAAAAATTGGTCAAACTTTACTGTTGTGTTATTTTTTTTAATTAAAGTATTTTTTCCCAAAAAAGTGCGCTTGTAAGTCCGCTGCGCAAATACGGTGTGACAAAAAGTATTGCAACGACCGCCATTTTATTCTCTAGGGTGTTAGAAAAAAAATATATATAATGTTTGGGGGTTCTAAGTAAAGTGAAGCAGATGGGCAGCCAGTGAAAACAAACAGCTCCAGTAGCATTGCTGTTTCATTGCTGTGTCATACCAACGGGCACCACAAGAGGGCGCCAGATTCTAGAAAGTACCATAGGACTGCACAAGGCCGCAAAGCCGGGGCCTCAATTACCGGCCGGCGCGGCCCATCGCGATCGCTGGGGGGTGCACTATGGAGACAGGATACCCCCAGCTGTGCTGCCCCAGGCGCCAGGTCGCTAATTCTAGTCGCAAATGCGACCTGGCGACCGGGATTTGTCGAGCACTGTCTTTAGGCTAGTTCACGAGATATGTAAATCACCTGTCAATCACAGCACGGGGAAGAACAGACAAAGTTTTCACAGTTTGTTATTTTTATTTTACTGAAAAAAGATATGAGGATTGTTTAGAGATGGATTAACTCTTTGTGGCAAGACTGGGCACAGCTGATCTGAAATCCCATACTCTATATTGTGCCAGACAAAAAATAAATACATTTTCGGGTTTACATCCAATTTAAGTATAAATATTGCCACGATTTTTCCTTTAGATCAAAGGAATACTTTGGTGTGACTTTGGTTTCACTTTGGTATGAAAATTAGGGAAGTTTAATCACTTAAACACTAAACCCTTTTCTGACATTTTTTGGTTTCAAGTTTAAAATCATTCTTTTTTTTTTTGCTAGAAAATTAGTTTGAACCCCCAAACATTATATATCTTTTTTTTTTTTTAGTAGAGACCCTAGAGAATAAAATGGTGGTTGTTGCAACTGTATTTGTGCAGCAGTCGTTTAAATGCAATTTTTGGGGAAAAAATTACACTTTAATGAATTAAAAAAAAAAAAAAAGCTAACCAGTAAAGTTAGCCCAATTTTTTTTGTATAATGTGAAAGATTTTACGCCGCGAAAATCGTGATCTTTTTATTCTAAGCAAAAAAATTGTGATTCTCATTTGGACCAGAATCGTGCAGCTCTATAATACAGTAATGATGAAAATCATTTAAAATTCACAAAGGTGCATCAAAAACTGATAATTTATATAAAGGATACTCTTTTTTTATTTTTTTTTTAAAGATGCCATTCTCACCTGACAAAAAAATCCATTACTGTTAAAAAGCGTGCAGCACCCAGACACTGTGTATGGTTACATTTACATTATATATATATATATATATATATATATATATATATATATATATATATATATATATATATATATATATATAGTTATATGACTAATCATGTATTCCTTTAAAAGTTACTTCTAGCAAATTAAGAGATGATAATAATTGTGTGGAGGCTGTAGATGTGTGCTTTATGCTTACTTTCATATGATTCATCTGTCACTCGAAGGCAAAATCATTTACAACTCCCACTGACCACCTACAATATATAAATGTTCTTGAGACCTTTAATTAACTTTACAGAACATTTCCATCGTTTTTTTTTTTTTTGTTTTGCTTTTTATTTAATAATTTTTTGTTTTGCTTTTTTAAGTAGAAAAACAGTTGAGAAAAAAAATGACAATGTAATATATGTCAAATCGCATTAATACTATCAGAACAGTCATTAAATCATTTATTCCTATTACTAGCAAAATTGTTCCCTGCAGCAAGTGTAGTTAAAATTTCAACATGTTCCAATCATAAGTATAACTTGCATTGACTCAAGATATATACCATGCAATTTAAATTTTTAGTTCCCATCCTCTCCCCTTCGAGGGAAAATAATGGGGAGGGCGGTAACAGCAAAGAGAGAAAAACATAAAAAGGGAAAGAAAAGAAAAAATCCAATGGGTGGAGGGGGTGAGAAAGTAATGAAAAAGGAAATTGGAGAAACCTGCGACAAATACAGTTAGGTCCATATATATTTGGACACAGGCACAATTTTCATACTTTTGGCTCTGTATGCCACCAGAATAAAATTAAAACCAAACAATCCAATTTAATTCAAGGGGTTGAACATAATTATCAAGTACACATTTTAGGAACTGCAACGATTTTTATGCACAGTCCCCCCCATTTTCAGGGGCTCAAATGTAATTGGACAAATGAATATAATCATAAATAAAATGTTTATTTTTAATATTTTGTTGAGAATCCTTTACTGGCAATGACTGCCTAAAGTCTGGGACCCATGGACATTACCAAAGACTGGGTTTCCTCCTTTCTGATGCTTTGCCAGGCAGCTATCTTCAGTTCTTTGTGGGTATTTCTGCCATTTAGTTTTGCCTTCAGCAAGTGAAATGAATGCTCCATTGGATTGAGATCAGGTGACTGACTGGGCCATTGCAGAATATTTCACTTATTTTCCTTCAAAAGCTCCTGGGTTGCTTTTGCAGTGTGTTTTGGATCATTGTCCATCTGTACTGTGAAGCGCTGTTCAATCAATTTTGCTGCATTTGGCTCAATCTGGGCTGACAGTATATCTCTAAACACTGCAGACTTCATCATGGCTGCTTGTGTCTTCTGTCACATCATTAATAAACACCAATGACCCAGTGCCACTGGAAGCCAATGCATGCCCATGCTATCACACTGCCTCCACCATGTTTTACAGATGTGTGCTTTGGATCATGGACTATTCCAAGCCTTCTCCACACTTTTTTTTACCGTCATTTTGGTACCGATAAATCTTGGTTTCATCCGTCCAAAGAATTTTTTAGATGTTTTTTGGCAAAGTCTAATCTGGCTTTTCTATTCTTCAGGCTTATGAATGGTTTGCATCTTGTGGTGAACTCTCTGTATTTGCTCTTGTGAAGTCTTCTCTTGAGTGTAGACTTTGACAATGACACCCCCCCCTTCCTGGAGAGTGTCCTTCACTTGTGTGGATTTTGTGAATGGGTTTTTCTTTACCATCATCAACCACCACTGTTGTCCTCTATGGATGTCCAGGCTTTTTTATGTTGCTGAGCTCACCAGTGCGTTCTTCTTTCCTCAGAATGTACCCATTGATTTGGCCACTTCTAATGTTGCTGCTATCTCTCTGATGGATTTGTTTGGTTTTTGAAGCCTTACAATGGCCTGTGTGTCACTTGCTTGGACAGCTCCCTTGAATGCATGATGCAGGTTCACAGTAATAGATTCCATATGAAAATACCACACTTAGAATCAACTCTTGACCTTATACCTGCTTAATTCATTAAGAAATAACGAAGGAGTAGCCCACACCTGGCTATGAAACAGCTTTTGATTCAATTGTCCAATTACTTTTGGTCCCTTGAAAAAGGGTGGATGGCTATTCTTAAGAGTTGTAATTCCTAAAACCTTCCACCAATTTGGATGTACATTCCCTCAAATAAAACCTGAGCCTGTGCATGACCTCTCCTGCAAACTGTTATTTTTGGCCACAATCACATTTGTCTGACTTGTCTCAGAGTTGACAGCTCTTTCTTGTAAGGAGCCGTTCTACATTCTTCACAATGACAAGATAGTCTTGCGCCCAAGATCATAATTTCTTCCTAAGATGGTACCGCTCTTCCACCTGAATAAAGGCATAGTTCTACCATCCTTATGTCCTTCTCCAAAGCACCCCAAAGAAATTGCTCTCCATTGCCTGGATGTAGCTAGAGCTATAAAAGTCTACCTCAAAGCAATAGCTTCAAACAGGAAGACAGATTCCCTATTTGTCCTGTCCTCAGAACTTTGCAAGGGACATCCTGCTTCCAAGTCCACCCTGGCTCGATGGATAAGACATTTGATTCCTAGAACTTACACACTCCAGGGCAAATGTCCTCCTGTGCTTTTACAAGTCAACTCCACCATGTCAATGGGAGATTCCTGGGCATTCTGGCACCAGGCCTCTGTAGCCCAGCCTTGTGAAGGCTGCCACCTGGTTCCCTGTTCATACCATTTCAAAGTTCTACCAGATGGATTTCCAGTCTTCTGCCAATTCATCTTTCAGCAACTAGGTGAAACTCGCAGTGACACTCTAAAGTTGAGTCTGTTGACCCTTGTTGTGGGGCCTGGTGCAGTTTTGTTTGCCTAGTTGTTGCCTACCCTTCTCATTCATTACTTCGGTACATCCCAGGGTCTATTAATACTTAGCCTGTTCCTAGTTCTGTATGATTAATAAGAGTAGTTTTGCCTTATTTGTAAATTCCATATCTTGGCATACAACACAGGACACTGTCCCTTCTATTTCCTGGTTACTATGGATTGCTTCCTACAAAACTGAGGACTTGCAAAGTGGGGTAGGGTTATAGGGGAGGTGCCTAGGAGGCATGTCCTTGAAAGCTTTGCCAGTCTTCAACACGTCTAAAACCAAAGGTCTATGAATACTCAGCCTATGTCCTGTACTGTCCTGTACTGTACTCAAAAGATATGTTTAAGTCAAAATTCCTCTATTTCTTACTTTGAAAATGTGTGCAAAACTTCAGTCCACCACTGCAACTTTGGTTTTTTAGTATTCCTGGTTCCTTTCAATGCCCCCAGTCACTGTGCTGCTGTTTCACCTGAGACGGGAGAAAGAATACATATTTTTAGATGTGCAGGTCCCAGGGAGGGAGCTGCTCATTGGACGGTGTTGATCAGGGGTAGGCAACCTTGGCCCTTCAGCTGTGGTGAAACTACAAGTCCCATGAGACATTGCAAGACCCTGACAATCACAGGCATGACTCCTAGAGGCAGAGACATGAGGCATGATGGGATTTGTAGTTTCACCACAGCTGGAGTGCCGAGGTTGCCTATTCCTGGTGTAGACTTTAGCTATGCAGTCTGCGATCGGGTGCTTTATTACATTCTATCAGACCTGCTGTTGTAACGTTATTCGATCTGCGCGGCTGAAATCTGTACTATTCAGTGGCCAGCAGGGAGAAACATGCTTGTCTTAATAGGTGCTGTAGATGTGTTCTTTCACTTGTCATTAGTAACAATTTGATTTGATTTTATTGAGAGAGCGGAATGAATTGTATGTAGACCCAGGTAAAATTAAATAAATTAGGATGGGGATCTCTAAAATTATTTTAAGGTAATTATGGGGACTAATTGAACACAGAATTTTGTGGAAACAGAATGAAAATGAAATTTAGAATTAAAACATATGAATTTTTTTTTTTTTTTAAGTTACATTTTAAGCATTATGCCCCTTTCACACAACAAGCCCACTCGGATCAGCCTGTTCATTTTTCAGGTGGATTTGAGCGGGCCACCCATTGACTCCTATGGGCAGGCGGGTGTCAACGGAGATGTGTTCGCTTACACCAGCTTGCCATCCGATCCGCTAAAGACAGACGTATGGCGATACGTTCAGCCATCCGTCTGTCGGATCGGATGAGATCTGATTAAAACGGGCATGCTGTCCATTTTCGTCCGATCTCCCCATAGAGGTCAGCAGGGCTCTGACAGGTCCCTCCCTGCTCAGTGAGCAGAGACGGGCCTGTCATCTGCCGGCTCAGCAGAGATCAATGGATCCGTCCCCGTGTGAAAGGTGCCTAAGGTGTATTTTATATACAGTGGCCTTTTCCAGGTAAGAAATGCAGCAAGTAGCAACAAAGTTTTTTTTGCCAAATTGTTGCAAAGCTGAAATGTAAATTTGTATGGTCTAAACGGATGTTGGTTATGAAGTGAGCTGTGTGAAGTTGGCACCCCATGTTTGTAAAACCTGAATAAAAATCTACCATTCGTTTGTGCCACGTTTGTGCTGGTTTGTGCCGCAAAAATTAGCGTTTTGTGCCGGTTCGGTTTCTGAGATATTAAACATTCAATATAATGCAAGCCCTGCCCACTTTGCAAACCATATTGCTGAATTTGAAAAACAAACGCGCCATTCGTTTGTGCCGCGTTTGTGCTGGCTTGTGCCGCAAAAATTAGCGTTTGTGCCGGTTCAGTTTCTGAGATATTAAACATTCAATTTAATGCAAGCCCCGCCCACTTTTTAACCCATATTAAACATTCAATTTAATGCAAGCCCCGCCCACTTTTTAACCCATATTACTGAATTTGAAAAACAAACGCGTCATTCGTTTGTGCCGCGTTTGTGCTGGTTTGTGCCGCAAAAATAAACGTTTGTGCCGCTTTGGTTGCAGAGATATTGTGCGTTATAGTTGCTGCAACCCCGCCCACTTTTCAACCCATATTACTGAATCTGAAAAACAAACGCGCCATTCGTTTGTGCTGGTTTGTGCTGGTTTGTGCCGCAAAAATTAGCGTTTGTGCCGGTTCGGTTTCTGAGATAATAAACATTCAATTTAATGCAAGCCCCGCCCACTTTTTAACCCATATTACTGAATTTGAAAAACAAACACGCCATTCGTTTGTGCCGCGTTTGTGCTGGTTTGTGCCGCAAAAATAAACGTTTGTGTCGCTTTGGTTGCGGAGATATTTGTTTTTCAAATTCAGTAATATGGGTTGAAAAGTGGGCGGGTTGCAGAAACTATAACGCACAATATCTCCGCAACCAAAGCGGCACAAACATTTATTTTTGCGGCACAAACGAATGGCACATTTGTTTTTCAGATTCAGTAATATGGGTTGAAAAGTGGGCGGGGTTGCAGCAACTATAAGGCACAATATCTCCGCAACCAAAGCGGCACAAACGTTTATTTTTGCGGCACAAACGAATGGCGCGTTTGTTTTTCAAATTCAGCAATATGGGTTGTAAAGTGGGCGGGGCTTGCATTAAATTGAATGTTTAATATCTCAGAAACCGAACCAGCACAAACGCTCATTTTTGCGGCACAAATCAGCACAAACGCGGCACAAACGAATGGTAGATTTTTATTCAGGTTTTACAAACATGGGGTGCCAACTTCACACAGCTTATGAAGTGGTATAATTTTCCTATAGAAACTTCACAATAATGCATTTCTGTAATTTTAATTTTGTGTTTATATAATAATATTACATGTGTCTGATTTCTGAATGTACAATTTGGCGTAAAAAGAGGATGAAAGTAACAAGCACTTCTATCCCTCCGGATGCTGCAAAGAAACAGTATAGATTTAATGTATTCCTATTATCTCTTACCAAATAATAGTTCAAAGATAGTCTATGTCTGGTTGGATTTATCTTTCATATGAGTCAAGAATTAAGTGACGTGGCATTATGGCAAGGAAACTAATAACAGACCGCTTAGTTAATTCTGCATTCATATAAGGTCAGCAGTTTTCAGATATAGATTTTGGGGAAAGAGATATTTAAAAAGAAAGTTTATACCTTTTTAATCATACCAGATATTGTATTCCCAAGATGTAAACATTTTTTTTTTGCAAGTAACTTGTACAGAATAGTGCAGTGCAAGGGAACAAAAAAAACTCCAATTTCCTGTTCACCCTTTTATGCTTTCTCAGATCTCATTCCAATCTGGTCAGCCCCATTCAAAATCAGCCTTTGGTCAGTGGAGAAAATGAGAAGGCATAAAGATTAGGGAGTGGAGAAGGCCTGATGCTGCGTACACACAACCGGACTTTCCGACAGACTAGGACCGACGGGATTAGTCCGTCGTACAATCCGAACATGTGTGGGCTAATCCGTTCGTTTTTCGGGACGAAAATCCGACGGACCTAGAAATAGAACATGTTTCAAATCTGTCCGATGAACTTAATTCGGGAAAAACGTTTGTCTGTGTGCTGGTCCAACGGACCAAATACGACGCAAGGGAAGCTATTGGCTACTGGCTATTGAAAGTCTGGTCGTGTGTACGCGGCATGAGAGCTTTTCTTCGCAAAATTTTCTGCAGTGTTGGATTCTAGCCAAAAAGAATGATTTATTTTACTTGCAGTAGACAGTAGTTAGAGCCTACATTAGTCAAAACATAAAAAAAAAATTGACACAATAAACTGTACCTACAATCAGTGCAAAATGTCCCTGTGGCTGTGGTTTTAGTTAAAGCGGACCTCCACTCTAAAGTGAAAGTTCCGCTCATCGGAACCCCTCCGGTGCCACGATTGGCACCTGTCAAGGGGGAGGGGGGGGTGCAGATACCTGTATAAATCCAGGTATCTACACCCACTTCCGGGACAAGCTAGCCGCAGATGCCCCGCCTCCCCCCCGTTGTGTTCTGGGAAACACACAGTTCCCAGGACACAACGGGGACCAGTGAAGACACGCAGCGCGACTCGCGCATGCGCAGTAGGGAACCGTGCAATGAAGCCGCAACGCTTCACTTCCTGATTCCCTGACAGAGGATGGCAGTTGCTCGTCATCTGTTGCCGACATCGCTGGACCCTGTAACAGGTAGGTGTCCATTTATTAAAAGTCAGCAGCTGTAGTATTTGTAGCTGCTGACTTTTAATATTTTTTTTTAAGGTGCAGCTCCTCTTTAACATTCTTTGTACTCTGATCCCTCCTCCTACCCCTGCAGCTGCATTCTTCTTGTGCGGCAGAAGTTAATGCGAGCTGAGGGACCGGTCATACAGTATGTACTCGTCAAGAGTGCCAAATATGACCACCCTTTTCGCCCACTTCCTCTATTCATAGAAGCTGTACTGTAGTTTCCATGAATTAAAAGCACTCTATGAACGGAGGATGAGCGGATGAATGACAGGTCCGCCGCTTCCATCCATAGATCCAGCCTTTGATCGCATTTTATTCATGAAAGCTGTAGCACAGCTTTTATGAATAGAGGAGGTGGGCGGAAAGGTTGGGCATATACTGTTATCTGTTATCTTGACAAGTGTATTTGACAGGTCCCTCAGCTTGTATTAACATTAGGTTTAAGAACATGGCTGCGGCTGTGGGGGTGGGGGGGAGAGCCAGAAGACAGAGGATTTAAACTGAGGCAACTGAACACCAAGCTCCCACCCAGCCTTTATCTACAGTGGCCTGGTAAGAAGTGTTTAAAGTAGACACATGTTTAGGTTGTAAACATTCAAGTATTTACATATTCCTAACAAACAGCAAATGCATTTTAGGATCATTCACACCTATGCCTCTTTAACCACTTTCGGCCCATGCTATAGCCAAAAGTGGGTGCTTACTTTGCCCGGAGGGCGTCAAATGTGATCCTTCAGTCTCAGCTGATAACAGATCGGGGTAAAAAGGGCCTCATAGCCACCCTTTACCAATGTGATCAGCTGTGTCCAATGACAGCTGATCATGATGTAAACACAAGCCGGTTATCTGTATTCCTTTCCTCACACTGACATCATGAGGCGGGGAGAAGAGAGCTGATAACTGGCTTGTGTTAAAGGGATATCTACACTGATAATTAGGGCACTGATTATCGGTGCAATTCCAACAGTGCCCACCAATGCTGCCAATCGGTTCCCATCAGTGCCTCCTCACCAGTTTTACCTATCAGCGCACATCAGTGAAGGAGAAAAATTACCTGTTTGCAAAATTTTATAACAAACTATGAAATTTTTATTTTATTTTTTTTTCCCTAATTTTTGGTCTTCTTTCGTTTGTTTAGCAAAAAATGTAAAGCCCAGTGGTGTTTTAATACCAGCAAAAGAAAGCTCTATTTGTGTGAAAAAAAATGATAAAAATGTCATGTGGGTACCAGTGGCGGCAGGTGCTCAATTTTTTTGGCTTAGAGGGAAAAGTGGTGTCCCCTGGTGCCGCACATCCGAGAGATCCTAGAGAGGTGAATAGAGTGGCAAACTCAGCCTAGACTCCGACCAGGCCACACCCCAACTTGTTTTGCTCTGCCCCAATGTGTTTCACTCCACACCCTGGAGCTTAGTCATGGGGGGCCAAACAAACCTGGCCCCCTCACTCGCACTACCCCCCCGTCGGACGGGAAGGTGGCGATCCATGATCTTACCTTAGGAGAACGATGACAAGGTGCTGGTGCTGGATCCAGGGTAGGGCTCCTGGAAGCTGGAATAGGCTGTTGCTGCACATGGCCCGCAGCTTGTGGAGGGAAGACCCAGGGCCATTGCTTCTCCTGGCCGAACAGGAAGCGGGTTCTGAGACCCCATTGGCCCGGGAGTCCTAAGACTCAGGACCCGCTTCTTGATTGGCCGGGAGGAGAAGCAGAAAGGCATTAGCGAATATTAATTTGCTAATGTCACACAATTGGGTGGGCTCACTGCATCCCCAGCCCACCCCTTTTGAAGCCAGTTAGAGCCTCGGGCTCTAATCATGTGCTAAAAAAATAAATAAAAACCCCACATAGAAATCCATGTGTCCGGTGCCTTGCATGGAGATTAGGGGCCAGGCGTGTGGATTAGGGGGGCCGTGCCCCTTATGAGCAGGCCACCACTGATGGGTACAGTGTTGCATGTCATTCAAAGTCTCACACAACTGAAAATTGGCCTGGGCAGGAAGGTGGTAAAAGTGCCCAGTAGGCAAGTGGTTAATTCAGCTGCATTTCTTTTGCCACTCCACTTTGAATGCACGCTGTAATGTTTTATGACACACTGTCACACTTATCCTCGTGCCTCACAATGCTTTATAACAGGCACAAATTATTGGACAGATCGTATTTTAGAAACTGCACTGGAAGGCAGCCTGGAGATATGAGTACCATATATTTTTGACATTTGAACCATATGCACAAGCCCTCATAACCCAACTCCACTCTGTGAGTCCTCTTTTTTTTCTTTTTTTTTTTTTGCTCGTCTCCTAAGGTGATGGACCTATTCTCCCTCATGCAAAATTCACTTAATGTATAACTTAAAGCAGAGCTCCACCCAAAAGGGGAAGCTACGCTTGTCTGCCTCCTCCCCCACTCTGCTGGCATATTTGGCACCTTTTGGGGGGTAACTTGTTTTAACAGCTACCCACTCCCGGCTCACTTTGTGGTGGCGAAGTGAGCCGAAAGTTTGACCCCCCTCCTTCCCCCACAGCCGGGCCCTTCACAAACCTATTTCCCTAGCGCCAGCTTCATAATCACTAAACATAAGTGTTCTGGGGTGGGGGAAACGGGTGAGCTATGCTATACTGAGAGGACAACTTAAACAGTATTTGTGCTCGAGTATTGTGAACTTTGAAGATTAATTACTCCACAGGTCCTGCAGCTACAGTGGTCAATAAAGAATTATTTTAATGCTGCTTGTTAGAAATATGTAAATACTTTGGTGTCTATAGTCTGGCCATAAGCTTCTGTAAAAATCATGTCTATCTCCTAGATATAACTCATATGTTGCCATGAGCAAATTACTTTCATATGGCTATGGTGAATAAGTAAGACAAATTGTGCTTTACAACTTCTTTACTTTATCAGTATTTAAAGCAGCTTAACACCCCCACATTTGACTTGAGAATGAACTTGGCATTCTGTCATGTGGCATTATTCTGCATACAGTATCTGATTAGTAAAGCTTTCACAGGACTCATCATACAAGCAGGTGCTCATACATTAACATTACAATGACCTCAAGGTTATAGTCTGAATGTTGTATATAGAAAACTAGAGATGCATACTATTGGGATTACAGCACTTTTGGCTTACCAAGAAATAGGTCTGTGTTACTGCTTCCCAAAATATATATCTATATATATTTTTTATGATACATTTTAAACAATATGTAGGTTTTGCAACAATATATTTAGACTTTTTAAGACAAAACCCCATAATTTTTTTTGTGCCAAGGGTCCAGCACCCAGTGGTTCCTTCTTTGTGTTTTTTTTTTTGCCAAAAAGTGTTAAAAATTGCCTACTCGTGTAGCTTATCTATCCTTTACAGCAGGGGTGCCCAACCAGTGGCCCGGGGCCCCACATGTGGCCTGCGGAGCCCTCTGATGTTGCCCGTGACCTCCTGCTCTGGGAATGGTGGGTTGGCAAGCCCAGTTTGCAGGTTGCCTACCCGCCATGCCAGAGCATCAGTGTTGTAAATGAAGCCAGTGGTAGAGAAAGCAAGCAGCTGCGGAACAGAGCTGCATAAGCCAATGCTTTCTGTATAGCACCGGCTCCTGTCATAAGTGGAGTGATACCAAATGCACTCTGCCTGGGACAGCAAGTTTATTACTAAAATCACAGTGTATATAGGGACATACCTGTTTTGTAGTGGTTACTGGGCTGCTGTCAAACCGATGACGCAGGTGTAGCGCAGAGCTCCTGCGGCTTACATGCACTGAGCCATAGACTTCTGGTTTTACCTGTGGGTTTAGTGCGCTTTCAGAAAGTGCACCACACCTGCAGGATATAATAGAATTCTATGGCAAAGTACAGCTAACCTGCAGGAAAGCCACAGGTGCACTACGCTGCACCCACGGTGTGAGCAGACTGCAGACCATCAGTGAAAAAGCACCATTAGGCCCCTTTAACATGATCGGTCTGACCCAATCGGACCCTCCATTCACCTTTCTGGAGCGTCAGATGTAAACAGACTTGAGTCCGTTTATACCCGCCTACCTCCAATCGGATCTGCTAAAAAAAACAGAAGTGGATCTGTCCCCTTCCATTTGATCAGATCAGAGGGCCTTAAAAAAAAAGTGGGCTGTGTCTGTGTCCGCTTTGTATAGGCAAAGTGGACGCGGAGCTGTCATCTGCCCACTTTGCTCATTGTGGCCCGCAAATGGTTACTAAGTCGCTTAAGTGGCCCTCGCTCTTTAAAAGGTTGGGCACCCCTGCTTTACAGAAAAGGAAGCTGCCATCTTAGCCTCTGCCGTTGCCATGATGCTGCACGTGATCAGTTATAACATCATCCCCTTATATATATAAATAAGTGAGAAACACTGCCTGCACGACCACTATATTATGAAACGACTTGTGTAAAGCTGCCAGCACTAAAATAGTACAGTGATATCCATATATAAATTTGATGATTGTGAATCTAAAGCCCCATACACACGGTCGGACAATCCGCGGACCAGGTCCGTCGGACCATGTCCGTCATACTTTGTCCGATGTTGGTTTTGCGTACACACGGTCGGACAAAGTTGTCGGAAAATCCGATCATTCTGAACGTGGTGACGTTTGTTGCCTACGACGGGACTACGTAGAGGCTAGTAGCCAATAGCTTTGGTCTTGTAATGTGATCTGAGCATGCGTAGCACTTTGTCCGGTCGGACAACCGTACACACGATCGGATTTGGTGTGATCGGACCGGGTTGACGGCAAATCTTTCCAGCAGGAGATAAGACTTTGTCCGACGGACAAACCGACGAACACTGTCCGATGGTGCATACACACGGTCTGATTTTTCAACAACCTTGTCCGATCGGACCAAATTGATGAAAAAGTCCGACCGTGTGTATGGGGCTTTACACAGAAAAAAAGATATTACACACACACATGTACACGCATTTACCCCTTCTCTATATAGGATGTCACCTCCTGTTCTCTGCCCCCCCCCCATTCACCCCTTCTGCTGCTATTCAGACAGATCTCGCCTTCTGATCTGGTGCTCCACGTCTCCATAGTCCTCATTATTGGCACTCTTCATGGCTCCCACCTCCAGTCTTCTTTTTCGGCTCCCATGGCTCCCTGCCTCCATGCTCTCCATTCTCGGCTCCCCGCCTCTATGCTCTCCATTCTTGGCTCCCCCCTGAATTCAGAACATCCATTCTCTGCATTTGTCCTGTCTCCCTCCTCTGAGTTCTCTGAGCCGGAACTACAGAAAGGGCATCGGTTATCAATGCACGCTGACAGTGCTCTCTGTCAGCACGCATTGGGAACACTGGAAACAACATTGGGCAGATATACATTATTAAATTGTGGCAGAAACCCTGGGGACTTCCCTGGTTCAGAAACACTGGTCTAAATTGATGAAGAAATTAGATTTTTTACATTTTTTTTATTGTGTGTGTTTTATAGCAAAAAGTAAAAAAATATTGTTCCTTTTTTAAAAATTACCGGTTTTGTTTGTTTAAAGCGCAAAAACTAAAAACTGCAGATCTGATCAAATGCCACCAAAAGAAAGCTCTATTTGTGGGAAAAAAAAAATGACAACATTTTTATTTGCGACTGCACAATTGTCAGTTAAAGTAACGCAGTGCTGTATCACAAATACTGGCCTGGTCATTAAGGGGGTAAATCTTCCGGAGATCAAGTGGTTAATTTTGCAAAACATTAAAAACAAAACAAAAAAACATTGAGTGCATTTGTAGTTTGATTTAGTAGTGTTAACAAAAAAAAAAATCTCAGTGTTTTTATTTTCGGAATGTGCTCCTTTTTATAGAAAATATGGACTCTCTAGCAAAAGAGAAACAAACAACCACCGCTCCAAGACTCTCCTTCCCAAGCGAATGCTCCTGCTCCTGTGTGGGAGCCCCAGGTGCTGGCTAATAGCACAATGATTGGAAATCAAAAAAGGAAGAACTCCGGACAGCCGCACACCGAGAAAATAAAATCCAAAAAGTTTATTTAAAAGCAAAAAACACTGCAATCCATACACGGCAAAAAAGGGGGGTACAGAGCTGACGCGTTTCGCACCACAACTAGTGCTTACTCATAGCTGGTGTGCGGCTGTCCGGAGTTCTTCCTTTTTTGATCTCTCTAGCAAAAGGTTTTAATCTTCTCTCATAGCTTTTGTTGTAGCTTACTAAATAATTATTGAGAATTACACAAGACTAAAGTGAAAGAGCTATGTAGCATCTAGGAGTGGGATATTAGCAGTTATTGGATATTTTTTCATGACAGAAAATCTGCCTTGTATGCCCTGCTTTAATAACGGTGTGCCAGTATTTAAAAAGGTTTCTAAGCAAGTCTTATGCCCCGTACACACGGTCGGAAATTCCGACCACAAAATCCGTCAATTTTTTCCGACGGATTTTGTCCGACGCTGGTGTTGCATACACACGGTCAGACAAAGTTGTCGGAAAATCCGATCATTCTGAACATGGTAATGTTCATTGCGTACGACGGAACTATGTAGAGGCTATTAGCCAATAGGTTTGGTCTTCTAATTTGATCTGAGCATGCGTGGCACTTTGTCCGTCGGAATTCTCTACACACGATCGGAAAAAGTCTGATCGGATTTTGTTGTCGGAAAATTTGAGAGCAGGATCTCAAAAGTCCAATGCAGCCAACACACGGTCGGATTTTCCGACAACATGGTCCGATCGGACATTTTCCGTCGGAATTTCCAACCGTGTGTACGGGGCATTAGACCCCTTTCACACTGAGGCGCTTTACAGGCCTCTCTTTTCACGCCAATGTGAAAGCCCGAGTGCTTTCACACTGGAGCGGTGCGTTGGCGGGACACTTAAAAAAGTTCTGCAAGCAGCATCTTTGAGACGCTTTAGAAGCGGTGCTTTTAACCCTTTTTTGGCCGTTAGCGGGGGTTAAAAGCACCCTGCTAGTGGCTGAAAAGCACCGCAAAAACTACGGTAAATTGCTGCTAAAAAATAGCTGTGCTTTACCACTGACTTCCAGTGCTGCTTAGTGTGAAAGTGCCCTTATTGAATTCTGACCACTCAGCAGGAAAAACTGTACTGTAAACAGAATTATAAGTGATACTTCCACATTACAACATTACTTCATTTAATATCTTGAGGCTTTTTTATTTTACCATAGAATGTTTTTCCATTTTTGCCGCCCTTTTGAATGTACATCTTGTACAGTCATTTGTGCTGTGCAATATACTGTAAGCACATGACATGTTTTCCCAAGTGGACCTTAATATCAGTATGAGATAAAACAGTCTAGTTCCCCACATATGGAAAAAACATCTAGCCTGAATAAGTGTTAAAGATTTACAGCATTATAGAATTTTTTTTATTCATGTATCTGCATCCAGGGCAACATATATTTGGTTGGGGGATACCTAGTTTTTTTGGGCCTTGTGCTTTTATATCACTTGTTGAGTTTTGCAGGCCTCTACAGGTGTTAACACCTAGTGTTCCATCTTGTAATTTACCACATTCCCAGATTAAAGTAACTTCGCTTTTTATTTGTTTCCTAAAAAAATCTAATAACTGGCTTCTACTGTAAAATAGTATTTACTGTTCCCACATCTTCTGCTGTGCAGCACAGTGTGGCTTTTGTTTCACATTTTCCATTTAATGCTGTTTATTCTTGATTTTTGGCTATTAGACATACAGTAGAGTAATGCTGGATGGGAAACTGCTTTATGTCATGTCAAGGCTAAGTTATGGCTTAAAGCTGACATTCTTCAGGTCTGCAGTGCCAGGTAATATGTGTAGAATGTATATGTCCCTTTGTAGCCGTATTAAATTTTTTTTTAGCCTTTTTGATTGACTGTTTGTTATTATTATGATAGATGGCTGCAAAACCTATTTGGCTCCCTTTCTAAAAATACTTTTGAGTGCCTTTTGCTGGCATCTGCTCCAAGCAGTGGATTGTTGCCTGCTGAAAAACTAACATGAGAGCTCATCAGGATGATGACAGCAGTATGAGCTGTGCAAAAGGCGATGGCAAACCTGGAAAGCAATTGTTTGACTTTGTCCCATGATCTCTGGTGGGATTAGTGTGTGAGAGGACACTGATCAAGTGTGGCTTTTAAGGAAATGTGCCAGAAAAAATATGGAGGCCGCTACTGCCAGACTGGCTTTACAAATTCTTCTTGTCTAGCTGCTTTACACGTCTTCTGGGTTTGATACTTTCTGTGTGTATCTTAGGCTGCTCATACATGTTAAATTTTCTTGTACAATTTTCCTTTACATTTACCAAAAGCCATATAATACGAGGTCAAAACTAAACAACTTTCAATTGTATCCAATTAGGCAGGCCCTTGCACTACATAGTTTAACCCCTTCACGCCGACCGTACGCAAATATGCGGCCTTGGCTTGAAGAAGTTGTCCAGGGGTGATGCATCACCCGAGTACCATTTTTTAGGGCCAGCGGTTGGCTTTCTTGGGATAACTACCAATGTGGCTAAAAGCCGCTCGGTTGTTATCCCAAGGAGTGGGAGGGGACATCTCCCCTCCCCGCTGCCTTCCACGGCTCTCCCGGGGTCTCCCGTCCCACCGATAGGCCGAGCGACCAGGGGAGATGTCCGCTGCCTGGCAGAAGACCCAGGCGAAGCCAGAATCGGCTTTGTTCGGATCTAGTAACCCAGAAGCAATGCGATGACATCAATTCTGGTTTACTCAGCTGCCAATGGTGCCGATTTAAAAAAATTCCCTGGTATTCCAAAACTCCAATTTTGGTGTTTAGAATACTTTTAAGTGCAAAGGATTGATTTGGGGTCTTATAGACCCCTACATAAAGAGTACCTGTCACTGACTATTACTGTCACATGGGATGTTTACATTCCTTGTGACGGCAATAAAAATGATCAGAATTTTTTTTTAACCACTTGCCCACTGGGCACTTGAACCCCCTTTCCAACCAGACCAATTTTCAGCTTTGGTGCTCTCACATTTTGAATGACAATTACTCAGTCATGCAACACTGTACCCATATGACATTTTTATTTTTTTTTCACACAAACAGAGCTTTCTTTTGGTGGTATTTGATCATCTCCTGGGTTTTTTATTTTTTCCACTATAAATGAAAAAAGACCGAAAAGTTTGTGAAAAAATGCTTTTTTTTTTCCATTTCTGTTATAAAATTTTGCAAATTTGTAATTTTTCGCCATACATTTTGGCTAAAATTTATACTGCTACATATCTTTGGTAAAAATAACCCAAATCAGTGTAAATTATTTGGTCTTTGTAAGATTTTGCAAGCTGTGGTGCCAATCATTGAAAATTGATCACACCTGATGTACTGATGGCCTAACTCTTGAGACCCTAACAAGCCAGGACAGGACAAATCCCCTGAACTGACCCCTTTTTAGAAAATAGACAGTCCAAGATATTTAGTAAGAGGCATGGTGAATTTGTTTCCCACAATCCTTTGCAAAATTAAAAAAAAAATGTACGCACTTGTCATATTAACAAGTTATTTCTCTCACGCAGCATATGCATACCACAAATTTCACCCAAAAATACATTCTGCTACTCCCACATATGTGAGACTTTTACACCTGGCCACATACAGAAGTCCAACGTACAGGGAGCACCATGGAATTTTTGTGAGAATACATTCTTTCATAGGAAAATTGCATGGTAATTAAATCTATGGTTTCAGAGGAGTTGGGTGCCATATTTTTCATCCAGTGTCTGACTATGACCATTTTAGCTGCCACTAAGGTATGTGCTCAATGTGCTTTTTTTTATCACAGAAACTTTGTTGTATATATGAAAAATATATATGAAAAACTTGGCTATTCCCTTTTAACATACTTACATAGTTTGTCAGGTTAAAAAAAGTCCATCAAGTTCAACCAAAAAAAAAAAATGAAATCCCATATTCACAAACCTACACACACAGTTGAGTTAAGTATGCCTTTACAATAAGAGTAATATGTTCACGGTTTTCTATATTTAGTTCTACCTTAGGAGAGAATAAATCTTTCCATCTGTATGTGTTCTAGTGAATACTCTCATTACAGTGTTACACAGAGAATTAAAAAAAAAAAAAAAAAGAAACAAAAAAAACAGTAATAAACAAGGTGACATTTTGTGTTTAGTGATTGAATTCAGCACAATGTGCCATTGCACTGTTCTATTGTATTAACTGTGGCAGAGAAATGCCAGGTTGTAAAACAACAGTGCAACTAACGATCAGCTTTGATAGTGCAAATGGCCCAATAAAGCTCAATTTAGGTGTTTCATACATTCTTTCCCTATAATATTTTAGAGTTCAAAGCATTCTTTAGAAGGATGTGGAGAGGCATTGTTGGGGGAACATATTCAGAAGATCATATATCCTTATTTAAACACATTAACTTACTATTTTAGCACTAATCAATTTTTACTCCTAAAACATTACCAGAGTGCAGCTGTGGATGAAAGGAGATGATAAATTTTGAAAGTAGAACCTACCCATCCAAGAAGTGAAGGGAAGTAATATTAAAGCTAGGTTGGAGGGAATATGTATTGAAGTGTTGTTTTTCTAAGTAATGGAAACATTTGCAGGAGCAGATATCAGATCACATTCAGACTTAAACTGTGTTCCACTGCATCATAAATTAATCTTTTACATGTATCCATAGTCTGCTTGCAAGCTGCCAAGTAGCTGCATTACATGAGGACATTTATAGAAACAGAGATTTGATGGTTCTTACTAGAAAAAAATGAGCATTATTTCAAATTTCAGTTAACATGGAACTTTTGAAATCAAAGAATGGGCGTCCGCATATTCGTTTAAAAAAAGTTGACAGATCTGTTGAGCCATTTGGATGAGGAACACTTGATCGAGAGAAAATGAGACCTTATTTCTTGAATGGTCTGCCTTTTCCCATTCATTTAGACTTTGAACTCAAAACTGATGCTTTATTTTCTGAATGCTAGAGAGTTAAATATCGTGTGTCTGTCTCTCCGGGAAAGTGGTAAGATGCTTTTGCTTGTGTTTCCAGGCTTGCATGCTTGCCTCGATCATTAACAGTAAAGATACAAGGAACCTGGGGTGCCTCTAAGGGTATCGGTTGATTCACAAATGCAGTCATATTAACATACACTGCTCACCTTGGTGTGTGCCTAAGATCACAAACATTTGTGTGACGGTATCCATTAAAATAGAAAAAAATGCAGTGCTTACATATATTGTGTAGAAAATTGTGACATTGTGTATCAACAGTATTAAAAACTAACATAAAATCACCCTATAAAAAGTGAACAACAAATATCAATTGTCAATTGTGATGAAACGGCGTATGGTCTGTTACGCACGTCCGTACTGCGCATGCGCAATCGCTCGTTTCAGCCTATAGACCAACGGAGCCAATTTTTGTACCTTGCAAGGTCTCCTATCTGCTGTCGTGGATTTTTTAACCAATAAATCCCTTGAATCTCTACACTATTGGAGTTTTTTTTCGTTTTATATCTATATCCGGATGCCTTTTCTAATTCTGTATTAACCGTGTGTCGGAGGGAAGACTTGCCATAGAGGAGGAAACGCTGCTGTATGGTGACATCCTTTGGAGCACTGATGACGTTTTAACAGCACCAAGGCTGTTCTCCTAAGCCTAGTTCGACCCCCCCTGAATAAGGGCGGTCACTGGCTTTCTGGTAAGCCTCCCCTCTTATTACGTTTGTGGTGACGGGTTGCACATTCAAGTCTCAAGCACATCCAGGAACGCACTTTGGATATTTATATGAATGGTCTCCAGATTTATTTATATATTTGATCACCCGGACTTTTTTTATATACATGAACTTATTTTGAAATTTTAATGATTGGTTCTTTTTAAACACATATATCAATTTTCACTATTGGGTTTATTATTGTATACACTGCATACTATCCAGCGCTGCACTTTTCTTTTGTATATAACAAATATCAATAAAATAACAAAATAAAGTCCACCACGGGAATTTTGGTTGGCATCAATTATCAATGGAACAACATTTCTAGAATGTCTTCAGAATGTTGAGGAAGGCTATTGAAAAATAGAGGAAAATCTTGTGAGGACACCGTCACCAATTGTATGAAGGCTTACTGTAAAAATTTGGACTTAAAGGGGTATATACCACTTAAGTCAACCAAGCTTGTAGTGCTATACACTGTGTACGATATGAAACCATCAACGATCCAGATATCACGACCACAATAGAGACTTGCGAACGGCACTGGGCAGCAGATTGTTCTCATAAACAGGCAGGTAGGTTCAGATGGAGAGAGGAACAGCCAGGGGATTTTTTGATGTAATCAAAGGCATTTAACGGACATAGAAAGGTGCAGTAGTGATGGCAGCATTTAACCCAATGCGTTTCATCTGAATAGAGGTCATCTGGGGTGTGAATGTCAACCATCACCTCTGCGCTTATATAAGAAAAGTGGCCTCAAATTTGGTCACATGCTAACCCGAAGTTCCGGTCCGGAAAAACTTGCGTCACCTTTGGTCCGGCCTAAAACAATTAAGAAAGGCAGTTTAAAAGAATATTTTTAAGGGGTATAGGGAAGAGAGGGCTGCAGATAAACAAGTAAAACCTATGTAGGAGGGTTTGTTTTATCTCTCTGTATTATCTGAGGCTGTTCGCTGCACTGGGTATATGTGAGGGTTTACAACCACTTAAACAGTTATGTATAACGTGAACGGCGACATTTAAAAACACAGCACACCATTTTTGTGTATTTTATTTTCATGCAGTAGTATTTAGGTGTGTTTGAGTGCAACTGAGAGTGGTTGTTCTATTATTTGATGTTTATTTTATTTTTTGAAGCATGTTAGCATGTTTTTTTTTTTTTAAACACGTGCCTGAATTTGGAGTTGATTGAGTTTAAATAAAGATTAAAAAATAACTAATTGTTGAAAAGTACTAATTTACCTTTTACTCATTTATGCACAAGCAGAATCTGCTGAAATGCCTAGTATCTAGTACTGTCATGCTGTCAGCAGTAAAACGATGACGTCTGTGTTTAAACAATAACCTGATAGTTGTAAAACAGCTTTCTATGTATATCTTATGGGCTCTCACTGCATTTTTTTCATAAACCAATGCTTTTTATAATGAGAAAGCTTACACTTAAAGTTTTTTTTTTTTTTTTCTTTCAGTGATGTGTTGACAGTTTAACAGCATCATGTGCAGAATCCTCCTTGTAAATTCATTGCGTTGTATGAGAGTCAGCACAGTCAATAAATTTTAAAGTTTGACTTTCATCCGAGCCAGGTATTAAAATGTGCCTTGGAACCAAAATAGGTAAACGTTTGGCCAAACATAAATTTAGGGCTAGCATTTTCTGTAAGATGCTATGCACAGAAAGTCCAAATGATCTATGTATGTGGTTTGAGACCTTTTCACAGCCAGCTCATTAAATTTCCTACTTCTCACTCATAGATAAACCGTGAAGTCAGAATGTTTCCCTGCAGCTTAAAATGAACCTAATCGAAATAGCATGTAACTGGAAGCAAAATAGCTGGTCAGTAATATATATTGCATGAAACACTTTATTCTATTCCCCATATCCTTTCCCAGCTAGCATGAATGAATAAGGATTAGGAACAGTTCCTTAGCAAACAGGATGAAGTGCTTTCCATTCTTCAGTGGGTGGGCAGTATGTTTCAGAAGCTTCATGTGTGATCTTATGGTTAGATTGTAATTTAACTCAAAGGAAGAAAAGCAGATCCCATTGGTCCCATCAGAAGTGCATTGTGTTACTTTATTTTTTATGTATTGCAACAGAAAGCCAGTTTTTGCTCGAGAAATGATTCTCCTTTAATGTCCTGTTTTTTTTTTTCTGTCAAATGCTTGTAAACCAAAGATGTCAGCTGTGCTGAGAGATTCCTTTAATCAAGGGTCCCAATTTCCAATGTCTTGCTAGACTTCTGTGTTTCACACATTCATCTGTAGACACATAGGGTCCTTTCACACAGTTGGTCTGCTTGGCAGACTCTGCATTGCTCAACAGGGGATCGCTCCACTGTTCCCTGCTGAGCAAGCGGATGACAGGTCCGTCTCCACTCACTGTGCAGAGACGGACAGAGTCCTCCTCTCCCCTATGGGGAAATCGGGTGAAAAAGGATCACCTGTCCATTTTCACCCGATCTTATCTAATCCAATCCTCTAGACAGATGGAAAATAGGGTCACCAATCGTCTAGATTTGGTGGACAGGATCGGATCAGATAGCCGCTCCATAGGGGTGAATGAAGGGTCTGATCAGGTCCGCCTGAATAACTGACAGGCGGACCTGATCGGACCACCCATGTGAAAGGACCCATAGGGGGAGATTTACTAAAACTAGTGCACTCAGAATCTGTCCAGGATAGCAAATCGGCTTCGAAAATTTAGCTTGTTCAATTAAACTTTGGCAATAAAACCTGGTAGCTGATTGGTTTCTATGCAGAGTTGCACCACATTTTGCAATTTCAAATTTTAGCCAATAACCTCCATAATGTTCACACTGCTAGGTGCACTGTTCAGCCCCATCCAGCCACAGCTGCTGCCAGCATCTCATAGAAATTGACAGGTTGTTGGCAGAGGGCTGGACAACACATCTTTGCTCTTCACCCCGCAGCTAAATGCTGGAGCCCCATGTACCAGTGTTCACGGACCCTAACTCACATTGCTTACAACAACTGTCTTATTTATGCAAATTTGCTCAATAGGAAGTTAAGAATTCATCTCCTTTAAAGATTTTACCTAGGCATACAAGTTGATACAATAAAAAAAAAATTCCCAGAACACCTAGTTAAAATTACACAGTTTCAGCAATTTACATTAAAACCAAGCTTTTTGTTTCATATATTTGCAAAGGTATGTGGAAGCCATACTGCTGTATCAGGGCCCAAACTGTGAAGTGTGAGTCTTAACTCCAGTGTAACAGAGCTGGATCTTAGGACATATATAGCAATGAATAAATGAAGGGAACATATGCCTAGAGTTAGCCCATTCCTCCCTAAAGGTGCAAGGATACATCAGAAGCCCAGCATAGCACAATGGCAGCTGAAGACCTCCAATGCATATGTGCAGAAAAAGTTGCAATAGTTCCACGAATGCAGTGCGACATCATCCTTATTATAATGTAAAATTGAGGTTAACGCTCACTAACAAAGAAGTTGAAATTCTTCATTCATTTGCTAATGCACACCACAACATGTTTACATTTTTTACATTTATGTTCACCGGTGTGCTTTTTGTATATGTAGCCCTCCCGGTCCTAAACTGGGGCTATAATGTAAATTTTGTTTTTGGCTGGGCTATAGACAGCTCAAACTGATCCCGTCCCGTCGACCCATGTACCAAAGAAGTCTGCGTTTTCCCCAGGGGGGAACCAAAGGAAACCCCCCAGTGGAGCCAGAGGTGACATGGGGGGGCTAAGCTTCTTATTCAGTTAAGTTTGTCCCATGCCCGGAGTTTCAGACGTGTCAGAGGGGCTGTGCTATCCGATAGCCCCCTGTGCTCCCTCAGGAGCGTGTAAGTTGTATTTAAAAACCAGCTCTGTAAATACTGAATTTCAGCTGTCTTCAGGCCGGTCATGTGACTCGTGGCCCCTTTCCAGCTCCAATGAGTGGCTTCTGTGGAGGAGACGAGCGGCCACGTGATCTCCCTCTGATGTCAGTGGGAGATCACAACCCCTCCCGCAGAAGACATCTATCAGAGCTGGAAAGCAGGCACGAGTGATGTGACCGGCCTGAAGATAGCTGATATTCAGTATTTACAGCGCTCGTTTTTAAGTATAACTTACACATTGTGTTATGCCAGCCTCTAATAGAGGGGCTGGCCTAGTCTTATTATAATGCCTTACAAACTACTTTAACAAACTCTGAAACCTGTAAGGGAACAATGAAAACCTTCAGATTTTTTGAGAAATTTGGTTATTTACATTTTTGCATACGTTCATTTTTCACCATTTTGCAAAAAGGCGTAATTTAAAGATTACAAATATTTGTTGTTAACTTAATACAGGTTAGGCTTTTATATATAGTTGGAATTTTGTAAAATGTGCTGTGTTTTTATCTGCTAATAATGATCTTAGTGTATTTTTAACAAAAATATTGTTTTGATAAACACTTGGGCAAATATCATTGTGCCCTAAAAATCAGTAGCACCTTATTTGTATTCTACTGGTCATGTGCTTTCATAAAATATATCGTTTGGGGGGGTCTTTAATAAACTCTGAAAACTGTAAGGGAAAAATAATAAAAGCAATGGAAAAATTGCAAAAATGGCCTGGCCATCTGAGTGTAAAAATGGCAGCGAAATTGTTAAAGCTTTAAAAATATCAAAAGTGACTGGCGTCCCTTTTTTCTGTTCCAAACTCTGCATTATAGCCATGGTCTCAGCCCTCGGGGGGTAAATGCTAGCTTGTCCGCTGCCTCTGGAGGTGACACCCGGCCTTCAGTAGACCCAGAGGGGGCTTACATGTATAAGCTAATTAGTTTACAGAAATGTAATCAATTGTTCTTGTAATGGTAACTCAGCAATGAATAGGCATACAGTGCCTTGAAAAAGTATTCAAACCCCTTGAATTTTCCACATTTTGTCATGTTACAACCAAAAACGTAAATATATTTTATTGGGATTTTATGTGATAGACCAACACAAAGTGGCACATAATTGTGAAGTGGAAAATGTTCAAATTGTTTTACAAATAAGTATCTGAAAAGTGTGCCATGCAGAGCCCCCCTGACTCTGATACCCTTAACTAAACTCTAAGATCTAGTGGAAACAATTGCCTTCAGAAGTCACTTAAGTAGTAAATAGTGTAATAGTAGAGTCTACTGTGTGTAATTTAATCTCAGTATAAATACAGCTGTTCTGTGAAGCCCCCAGAGGTTTGTTAGTGAACCTTAGTAAACAAACATCATCATACAGGCAAAGGAACACGCCAGGAAAGGTCAGGGATAAAGTTGTGGAAACGTTTAAAGCAGGGTTAGGTTATAAAAAAAATATCCCAAGCTTTGAACATCTCACAGAGCACTGTTCAATCTATCATCCGAAAATGGAAAGAGCATGGCACAACTGCAAACCTACCAAGACATGGCCGACCACCTGACAGGCCGGGCAAGGAAAGCATTAATCAGAGAAGCAGCCAAGAAGCCCATGGTAAGGGCTGCAGTGATCCACAGATTAGGTGGGAGAATCTGTCCACAGGACAACTATTAGTCGTGCACTCCACAAATCTGGCCTTTATGGAAAAGAGGCAAGGAGAAAGCAATTGTTCAAAGAAAGCCGTAAGAAGTCCCGTTTGCAGTTTGCGAGAAGGCATGTGGAAGACACAGCAAATATATGGAAGAAGGTGCTCTAAAAGTAAAACGTATGTGTAGCGGAAAACTAACACTGCACATCACCCTGAAAACACCATGAAACATGGTGGTGGCAGCATTATGTTGTGGGGATGCTTTTCTTCAGCAGGCACAGGGAAGCTGGCCAGAGTTGATGGGAAGATAAATGGAGCCAAATAAAGGGCAATCTTAGAGGAAAACCTGTTAGAGTCTGCAAAAGACTTGAGACTGGGGCGGAGGTTCATCTTCCAGCAGGACAAGGATCCTAAACATACAACCAGAGCAACAATGGAATGGTTTCGATCAAAGAATATTTATGATAGAATGACCCAGTCAAAGTCCAGACCTAAATCCAATTGAGAATCTGTGGTAAGACTTGAAAATTGCTGTTCACAGATGCTCTGCATCCAATCTGACAGAGCTTGAGCTATTTTGCAAAGAAGAATGGGCAAAAATGTCACTGTCTAGATTTGCAAAGCTGGTATTTGTAAATCATTTTGAAAAACATTTATTTTCCTTATACTTAACAATTATGTGCCACTTTGTGTATCACAAAAAAATCACAATAAAATACATTTATGTTTTTGATTGTAACATGACAAAATGTGGAAATTTTCAAGGGGTATATATACTTTTTCAAGGCACTGTATATCAAACCCCATCCTAAACAAAAGTGAAAGGTCTCTTATACAGCATGAGTTGGTCTAGAGAAATGCACTGTCAGCATGCCTGCTGTCTCTTGCTGTCCCTTTAATTTCTCATTGTAATGAAATTTGAATGTCCCACTAGAGATTTAATTTTGTCTGAAACTGGACATACTGTATCATTTAATTACAATGTGCTTGTTCGGCTTCTTGGCAGTTATTGATACAACATTGTCTTGGATGTTTTCCTTAATTAAGTAATGTCTGGTCCAAATCCAACACAATGACAGTTTACATTGGCCAGTTATACAACGAAAATATGGGTGATTTTGCATCAATTTATAAGAAACACTAACAAAAGTACATGTCAAAGGCCGAGTATACTTGGGAATTAAAATGCTCCACAGATTTCTTTGTGCTGGTCTCCTCAAATAACGAAGTAGAATACCTCAGATGCAGACCTAGACTTTGTCATCACTGTCTACAGTTACACATGGTTGTAGGGTGGTTGTGACATGACCCAGTTCATTTGAATGGGTAACTTTTGACATGTTACTGACACGAGGTTTATTCTTTACCAGGGCTTCAAAGTAAAGCATCATGGATGCAGTTTGCAGCGCTGAGCAGCTGCTTATTCTTTAGTCTGATGATAAAACTCAACCACCTGTTTTTACTACTCCATTCTTGCCCATGTGAACAAAGATTTACTTTTCTGTTTACATCTGAAGGATGCCTAATGTCTTATATTGTATTCTATGTAAAGCAAGATAACAGCATGTGATATTCTATGTAATGCTTGAAGTAGGTAGCTCAGTCTGGGCATTCTATTATTGAAATGTCCCCACTGAGGGCCTCACTTGACTTGACAACTAGGGGTTTAATGCTATCCGAAAATATCCAGATATTAAAACATTAGTTGTGTGACTTAAAATGTGCCTTGGCTCTCAGTGTTAACTTTGTTACATGTAGCAACCGTTCAGGTAAGTTTAACCACTTCAAAACCGCACATTTTCACCCCCTTCCTGCCCAGAGCTTTCCTTTTTGTTTTTTTTATTTTTTGCTATATAAACAAAAAAAATATCTAACACCTAACATCAATTTTTTTTTAGTTTCTGTTATAAAATTTTGCAAATAAATAATTATTATAATAAATTTAGGCCAAACTGTATTCTGCTATATTTCTATGGTAAGAATAACCCAAATCAGTGTATATTATTTAGCATGTGTGAAAGTTACAGATAATGGCTATTAATGACAAACCATTGTTTGTTTACAACTGACATATGATTGCTGTGATTAGTCACAGTGATCACACGGTACCAGGGCCACATACAGTGTTGCACCAATCTGTGTTCCGCTGTGTCCAGTGTACACAACAGGTCACAGAACGCTCTACTGCACACCCCCTAGGGCACGCAACTAAGAGGATGTCACCTGATGTCCATCTAGAATTTCAGTGCTCCCACCCGGCCTCTAGTAAAAAAAAGGTTGTTAAACATACACTGAATTTTAACATTTCTCAAAGGCTTTAGTACTGGCATCTCAATGGATTCTCTCTCAGTTCACCTGTTACATTTTTTACGGGTGTTGACTACTTATCCTTTAATTAGTAGCACATTTGAATGAAGAAATTTAGATAAGGCACTGACTGAATCGATTTATTTATGTAAACTGTGTAATTAGGATATTCTAATAATTAAAGGGTACTTTAGATTCTTACATAAAACCATTACATTGCATGGCTAGTAATAGGAATTCAGAGGCAGAGATTTCTGCAATAACTTCAAGGCAAAACAAGTGAAAAAGGGGAAGAACCTTGCACTATGGAATATCTAGATGAGCTAGTTATAAAAAATGGTATATGGTAAGCTGCTCCCCTAGTGCAATAGTGCTAGCTTTGTCTGATTTGGGGTGTGTAATGATAGGGGGCGCTCTGAATTGTGTAACTTGATAAATTATACTAAATCTTGTGCATATACAAATAAAGTGCTTATCTAAATACTGTAGCAATTGATGATTAATAGATAATCCAGTACTGGAACCACAGTGATTCAGATATTTCATCAAAAACTAAATATTATCAAAAACAAAGTCCATAAATCTTTTGTGATGCAACTTCAATCTTTACACCATCACCAATGGCAAAGTTCATGAAAAACACCCGGTGGATGTGAGTGAAATTCCTACTCACCAGACTACCATGACCTCTTTAACTAAAAAGAAGGTCAGATGGGGATTTTTAATGTGGCACTGTGGTCTTGCTGGCATATCAGAGGAGATGTTGCTGAAATGTTGCTAATACTCCACCGCAGTATCATTTTAAAAATATGAAAAAACAGGACCATAACGTAATACAGTTTAATTAAAAGATCATTTTAAAAACATGTGCCAAATGGCCGCTTACGTTAGTAGGTGGCTTTCCTCGGTACTAGAGGTTTAAAGCATGTATCACCAGGCAAATGCAAGTTATGGCCGCCCCGCTCATGCTGTATTGATCGGCGTGCATTCCACCGCCGTGGTGAAGTGACCGGTATGCGCCTCCAGTTTATCTATTAATCATCAATTGCTATAGTGTTTAGATAAGCACTATGCACTTTATTTGTTTATGCACAAGATTTTGTATAATTTGTTAAGTTACACTATTACACACTCAAGGCAAAACAAGCGGATTGGGGATTTATGCCAGAAATGTATATTTCATTTTTGGTTAGAGGGATCCTGTAATTTATTTGGCTTTTCGGCTTTTTTAGTGTCTGGCTGCTCTTAAGAAGCATATATTCTGTGACTGAAAGCGTGATACCTATCTAATCCATTATATATAAACTGCTGTGTTGTAACTATTGTTTTGTATCCTAATTAGATGCCCCTGATGTATCCAGAATCTTTTCTAAAGCAACTAAGCAACTGGTGAATTTGGAAGCATTTGTGGAGGCAGCTCGGCATTATTCTTTAATAAATATGGGATTATGCACGCCCATTGAAGAACTGATTGATACCTTTGCTACACGAAAACCAGAGCTAACTGGTAAGTATTTATGTAGCGCTGCTGATAATTTACTCGAGGGATAACTGCTACTGCTGTTGTTGCAACCCCTAAAATTGATATTAGTACATTAAAATGCTGCATGTTTCATTAACAATTAAATAAGATGCACTTAGATGTGAGATGAAAGTGATCCTGTTTAGCCAGTTAGCTAGGTTGAGTGATGATCTACATGCATATATGCACTAGTGGACATAAACATATATCCCTAGTTGGGAAATAACTTGCTATGTTGATTATTTTTTTTTGTTTTTGACTGATTGCTACACTTTTAGTAAGCTGATACTGAATGTGTCTGCTTTCCCCCTCCTTTGCACAATAGGCAAAAAACCCTGTAAAGTCTTGCTATGTATATTTATGTAAAGATCTTTCACCAGACAGATGATTGTATAGGTGGATAATGCCCTTGTGTCTTACTGCTTTGTCTTTGGAATCCAATGACCCTTAAAGAGGTTTTAGCCTCTGAAAAAAAAAAAAAATCCCTGCAAGACTAAGGCATAATTTGAAATACTTACCTTTAGAACTATGCCCTGAATCGGCATCTGCTCTCCGAGTACATGGCCGACATCTTCCACCGGAGTTACTTCCGGGTTCGCGGCTCCGGCGCTGCGATTGGCCGGAGCCACAAGAACATCACGGCACAAGTCCTGAAGAAACGGCACCAGCGGGCCGTTTCTTCAGGGCGCATGTGCTGATGATGTCGGCAGCAGCGCATATACTGAAAACAAGTTTAGGAGATATTCACGGTACGCCTTGTTATAGGCTTACCTGTAGGTAAAAGTGGTGTAACAGGATTTACAACCACTTTAATACTCTACTAGTAAGGAAGACATGTCTTAGAATTGTTTGGCTTTCAGGGCATGCTGTTCACGACCAGAGCAATTTGCAGTATTTATTTCAAACTCAGTGTAACAGTCAAGAACATGTTCTTTCAGTTTTTCTGCTTTTGATAAAAAAAAGTAGTTGGTGATACAGACAATGGCATCACAGGAGAGAGCACAATTGCTTAATCACTTCCCGCTCGCCATATAGTAGAATGTGGTTAAGTTATCCTGACTGGACATCATATGACATCCAGCAGGATAAGCCGCATTTGCGGCCCTGCAGGGGCGCGCATCACAGCGATCATTGGTGTGGTGTGTCAGTCTGACACACCGCCTCACTGATCTCAGTAAAGAGCCTCTGATGTAGGCTCTTTACCAGGTGATCAGCTGTGTCCAATCACAGCTGATCACAGGGTAAACAGGAAGAGCCATTTATCGGATTTTCCTCCACTCATATGGACAGACACGAGTAGATGAGAGCCAATCAGCTCTCCTGACTGGGGGTCTGCACTGATTTATTATCAGTGCAGCCCCCCCCCCCCAAGAATGCTCACCCGTGCCCACAAGGAATGCCCACCCAGGACCACCAGGTATGCCCACCAGGGTTGCCAATCAGTGCCCATCCAGTAATGCCTCCCAGTGCCTCCTCATCAGTGCCCATTAGGGCCTCCTATAAGTGCCCATTAGTGGTGCCCATCAGGGCTGCATATTAGTGCCACCTCATCAGTGCCCTTCAGTGAAGGAGAAAACTTACTTATTTACAAAATGTATTAACAGAATTTTTTTTTTCAAATTTCTCAGTCTTTTTTTATTTGTTTAGCAAAAAATAAAAAGTTGAGAAGTTATCAAATACCACCAAAAGAAAGCTCTATTTGTGGGAACAAGATGATAAACATTTAGTTAGGGTAAAGTGTTGCATGACCGCGCAATTGTCATTTAAAATGCGACATCACTGAAAGCTGAAAATTGGCCTGGGCAGGAAGGGGGGAAAGTGCCCTGTGTTGAAGTGGTTAAAGTGGTATTAAACTCAAACACAATATATTAAATTGCAACTTACCAGTTCTTAGATGTGGCTGCATTTGTTTTCTTTTTTTTTTAAAGGGTAACTCCACTTTCATGGGAAAAAAATTACAAATAAAATAATAAAAATGCCCTTTCCTTTTCAATCTGCAGCTCTGTAATCTTCTGTAAAATGCAGTGCAATTTGATACCTGGAGGTGTTCTGTGCACAGAATGTATACAGAAGGCCCCCCAGAATTATAATTTTCTGCTTGTGTGATTGGCTCACTGATCTTCTGCACAAGTCAGATTTTTTAGCATTCCCAGCAACAAAAGTGGCAGTTTTGGTAAGATACTCCCAATAGGAAATTATGTCTAAAGGGATGCAGACCCTGCAATTTTCCTCATTAGAGCCCCGCAGGTGCAGCAGCTGGCACGTGTGCAAAGGGAAACAAACATTTATTTCTTTAGAATAACAAAAGGTAGGAATCTGCAACAAAGTTTGTTAAAATCCTTGCAATGTACATAAATCACCCTGAGGGGAATGTTTTTCACCTGGTGATCCAGGCAGTAAGTCTGTGATTTTTCAACTTTCTTTAACACACCAAGCTAGCCATCAAAAGTATCAATTAAAGGATAAAACCAAACCTATACCACTGACAGGGGGTGCTTACTACGTTCGTAATGTATTAATTTATGTAAAACCTTTATCCCAAAATGGGAAAATATTTTGTTGTAATTGCCTATAAAGTGTTTGGTTTTCATTTGTTAGTCAAGTCCATGTAAATCTACTAGTGCATCTAAAAAATACCCTCTCCCCAGACTGCTGTCCAAACCTGTCTCCATTGCTCCTCCTTCCAGAGTGGCCAGATTTCCAGGTAAAAATGAAAAAGGAAAAAGCCTAAAAAAGAAAATGTATTCATTTTTGCTTTTAAAAAAGCTTAAACTTAGCTAAAAAAAAGACAGACTTTTGGAAAACAACTAGCCAGTAATGAACACACAGGTGCATACTATGTGACAGTTGGTTTAATAATGTTATTTGGGTGGCTCTTGTTCTGTGTACAATTTTTGTCTTTGGGATAGATTTTAGGACCAGCCCATGCACTCCAACCATTGTTTAAATTGCACGCATAAGTTGGCATAGTGTTCTCTGTACTGGGCATCCAAGAGACAAGGGTGTTGCTTTAACATGTTCACAGGGCATGGATGCCTCATCTGCACCATCTCCTACTCTGCAGTAAATCATGATCTGTTTTGTAGTGAAAACAGTTTCCAGCAGAAATCATACCCCAGTGGCGTAGCGTGGGGGGTGCGAGGGGGGCCGTAGCCCCGGTCACAACATTTCGGGGGGGTGGGGCGAAATCCTGTGCCAGTTTGTGTCACTCTGGCTCCGTAGTCTTAATTTCTATTCCCTGTGTCCCCTGTGATCCGGCAGCCATGTTTAATGTCAGCTGGGTGCCCGGTGCCCTGTGATTGGGAGAATGGGGTCATGTGAGGCGGCGGGGCTGGTCTGCCCTTAATGCTCCTGGGCAATTCCTAGGACAAATAACAGCCTTAATACAGCCATCTTTGCCTAGGGATAAAAAATGCCACGCATCTTCTCCTACTCTTGTTTCTCTACCTGAGTTTGATCCTGGTATGCCTGCCCTAGACATGACATAGAGGCAGTATTGGAGGAAGCTGCAGAACATTTTCCTTCCCCAGAATGCCCCTATACTGAGCAGGGAGCTTCACGCAACATGTGGAAAGGGTTATTTCTGCCATCCACCTTGGCATTGTGCAGCTTTTATTCCTCCTTCCTATAGAGACCTATAAAATCTTTCAAAACATTTCCTTTTCATGGACAGATAGAATGTGTAGTCTATGCTGATTGGATGACTCCAGACAGGATTTTTAACTCCTCCAAAATCGTTGACGAATCCAGGGGAAAAAAAATGCTCAAAGAAGTAGTTTATCCCTGTGGTTGATCCCGTTTCTCAGTCTTAAACAAACATCTAAAATGTATTACAATTTAACGAAATCCATTACATTTTAGTCGACTAAGATGTACGGATTTCAATTCAGTTTTAGTCATAGTAGTTTTAATCATAGTTTAATCAGCCCTTAATTGATGAAAATAAACTTTTAAAACTTCTATTTCTGAAAGCATTCTTCATATACAGCATTTGTTCCCACCTGCCTAAAATTTTTGTATGGACGTGAACGTAAGGTATTTACTATATGTCAGATCTTAACATGTACATCTCTGGAATGTAAGAAGAGTAAAAATTGTGTCCAATAAATAGTTGCATTTATTAAAAATAAAATAAAAATCATTGTTTAAATTACCAAAATATTGAATTGCATTGGAACAGTGTAAACCAAAAACCCCTTAGTATCACAATAAAGAATGCATATAAAAATAACCACTTATGCATGACTAGAACTCATTACCACAAAAGCAGACAAAGACAATTTTAGGACCAAACATTACCTATGCATTATAAACGTTTCCTGATGATGACACCAGGTATACCAAATTCAAATGCTTATTTTTGTGCTATGATTGTTGCCAGTATTTGTTGCAGGGCTATTAACTAAATTACTTGACATCCATAAGATGTCTTTTGCGTCAGTTTGTGTTCCCATTCCTACAGTAAATATTGCTTGGGAACAATACAACACATCGCTGCACTATAGACTGTCATTTAAAATAAAGAGCTAGACGTTGCCTCAATTGAAGGTTTTCTATTCCAAATCAGAGACTATATAACTTTTTTTTTCTAAAAACGTTTTCCTTTAAACCAGGCATTATTTTCAGTGTGTTTCCTTGTTCAGCGGTTGACTGGCTTCGTGATTGACAAAATCTGCATTACTGGATGAAGTGATTGACGGTAGATTTACATTGTGGGACCTTTTCTTTTTTTCAATTAAGTTCACTAATTAACTTTACCTATGCAGAGGGGCCCACAAAATGTATACACACTTCAACATGAAAAATATATACATAAACATTTTATTGCTAGATTATTATTATTTTATTTTCCATAATATATTTAATTTATGAAAAGGAACAGTGTACAGTCAGCAAGGACAAAAATTGTACATTAAATGAATGTTGGCACACATAAAAGGCTTCATAGCTAAATTTACAAAAGTTTGGCTTGCATGGACATTACATCCTAGAGCTTCAAATTTTTTGAAAGATATCAAGAACTACTAAACTTGCTTTTCCAGCATAACTCAAGACAAACTATAAAACTCATATGGCGACTTCCTTTCTTTCCTTTCCTCCTTTCTTATAGTTCAGTAACCTACCCTTGTTTACAGAGTGTTCCCCTTTGGGGTAAACAAGGATCATTTTATTATTAAAGAATAATGCACTGTTGGTTTTAATTAGTCTAGAGTATATCAAAAAAGATACTAATAATGTACTTTGTTTGCTTACAGAATTCTTATATCTGTTTTATTGTGACATTATCAAACAAAATGTTAATGTACTATTTTTGTTAAATATCCGAAAAATCCAATAAAAATCTTTAAATTGGGAGAAAAAAAAAAGTGTACATTGTAAATCGTACAACAATTTAAAACCACAAATGATAACAAGTTAGCCATGCATAGACCAACAGTAGTGGGAATAATTCTGTCTCAGTAGGAGGAGGGGTGTACCTGAAATGCTTGTCTTCATGTGGAGCAGGCTAAAGAGATCGTTATAAACGTTAATGTGGAGACAGAAGTTTTCATGGCTTATCAGGTCCTTATTGTAATGGTATGGGTGGTGTATAGTGGCAATGGGAAGGTATGGATCGCTTTTAGGTGTTCCCATGTCTGGTACAAGGAAAGAATCATCCTAGTTTGCTGTTCAAGGTGTACAGAAATTGGGTGAGTTGAGTGGAGAGACGGGACTAGTCTAACATTAGGGAGAATTGAGAAGAATTTTCCTTTGGAAACCTGGAAAGGGGAGATCCCTGATCAAAGAGGACTTTTTGGTAGATGTATAGTTAACTTCTTTGTCTAGTAAGTTTGGGGGGTATGAAGCATTAGAAGGGGGGGGGGGGGGGAGGGGGAGGGAAAAAGGAAAAAAAAAGGGGGGGGGGGTTGACGGAGGGGGGATTACTAGATTTATAAAAAAAACATATCAAAGGGTAGCTGTAAGTTATGTTTGAATTATGCAAACACATTAGGTTGCTCAAAGTGGTCACCATTAGCATCCAGACACTTTTCATTTTGGCAAACTACTGCATGGACAACATTGACTAGAGTGTCCACAGGAATTGCTATGCATGATTAAATTTCTTCCCTTAGTGCAGTCAGTGTAGGTGGTTTTCTACGGTACACCACATGCTTTAGTGTTCCCCACAGATAGAAATCGAGGGGTGTTAAGTCTGGGGAACATGAAAAGCATTCAAAAGCACCTCTACGTCTTATCCAACATACTGGCAGAATGTCATCGAGATAGGCTCTCACGTCTCAGTGGTAGTGAGGTGCGCCATTTTGCTGGAAGTGAAATTGCTCATTTTCTTAGACTCTCTTCTAAAATCAAATGATGACATGAACAATGGTGGGACTAATGACATCTTTTGGGGAAACATAATGCTACATATGGCTGCCATAATTAAATTTGGGTTTTAAAAACGGGCATAGATAGCAACTGCTAAAGTTTGTATACATTTTTTGAGCCCCTTTATATTGGGCCAGGGTTGTGGGGAAGAGGCACTTGTTTTTATCAACATGGGGGCAAGGTGCTTAGCCAGGAAGTCAATCCTCCGTTGACAGTTGAATGTCTTGTATGGGGATCAGTCACTGGTTGTTAGGACATGGGATCACCAACGAGGAGGAATCTGTCACATTTAGTAGTGGTAATAATACCATTGCCAAATGTTTGACTTCACACTGCAACTGGCAGTTCGGTCGGCCAAACACTCATATTTTTCAGCCATTCGCACAAAATCCTCCATAGACTGTACACAACGCACGCCGAATCCGAGGAACAGAGTGTCAGGGCAATGTATTGTGTACAGTCCAAGACCTTTTATATTGATGCCATCATATGGCCTAAATTCATGTGAGTTGAATATATTCTTTCTTTATATATTTTCCAATAAATATGCCCTTTGAATATGTTATACTGGGGCAGAGAAAAATATGGGTGTTGTGGATAACTCCTACAATGGCTACCAACATCCCTCATTTAATACAAATGTACAAATTCCATAGTGGGTGCTATAATTTTATTATACATGGGGCAGAGACAAAACTAGAACAGTCAGATATGACAGCACTTTCTTGCACTATGTGAGTATTAGCATCAGCATTCATAGTGTGGGAGAAAGGACCTTTCTTTGCTTTCTGCCTTATAATTGAAAGCAGTCTATTGCCTTTCCTTAAATTATCAAATTTACTTGAACAGAAACTTGAAAAATGCATGGTTGGAGAGCTATTGAGAATGTAGAGTATATGCAGTGTCAACAGTCAGGTGCCCATACTTCCAGATCTCATGCTGACAGCAGGCTTAAACTCTATTGTCAAGATCCCCCCGGTAGGTGCAGGTACAGACATACTGCGATTCATTCATGAAATAAAGGCTGTTCATTTTTTTAAGTAACTATTATTAAGTAATATAAGCTGTGCTCACTTTAAATACCCAATCCTGTGCAAGAAAAAACATCCTGTTTTTTAATTGTCTTGATTCCTCTCAATCAGAGTAACACAATAACAAACCAGGCAAAAGCTCAATATAACATTGGGGCTTGTATACTGTATATACAGTAGAGCGCATGCATGGTGTATTTTAGTGACTTCCAGTTAACACACCATTTGCTAATATGTTATAAATTGTGTGTTTCTCTATTTATCAACAGATAAAGAAATAAAAACAGACCAGTTTATGAATGATAAGAAATCACATGAAGTTATAGTCATGTCGTCGTTGGTGGAAGGCATTGCAAATATCTATCACATAAAACAGGTATATTTCTACAGTTTCTTGATATTTGCTGTTTTTATAAATAATCCTCTTTTTGCAGCCCTATGTGCATTAAACTAAGCACAGTGGCCTCCGGGTAATGATTTTCTAAGTTTACACTCTTTATTTATTTGGCTCCTTGGTTCCCCAAAAAAACAGAATGTTGCATTCAGCAATCCGTGACCAGTTCTCTCTTGACCCATAACCTCCCCATTTCTTTATTTTCCTATTGCGTAGTGAGGCTGCTCATCTCACTTTGTGGCCAATATGGAACTGAAGAGTATTAAAACGAGTGGGTCTCAGGTCATCTATTGGAGATGTGATCAATGGTTACTAAATTTACTGTCACGGGTGCTCGACAAAGATAGCATACATGCCAACACCTGATGCTTTTATGAGTTTAAAATGGCCAACCTTAGGCCTCTTTTACCTTGGCTGTCCGTTCAGGTCCACCTGTCAGTTTTTTATGCAGAGCTGAATGGACGCACCATAGAGGTCCGCTTACATCCGATCCGAAAAAGTGTGACGGAGGAAAACCCTACTTTCCATCCGTCTGCGGATCGGATGAAAACGGACTCTATGGTCTGTCTTCATCCAATCCCTCATAGAGGAGAGCGGCGCTCTGACATGTCCGTCCCTGCACAGTGTGCAGAGACAGACCTGGTATCTGCCTGCTCAGCAGGGATCGACGGAGCGATACCCCGTTAAGCTAAGCGGAGCACGTACAAGGACACGTCCGTGTGAAAGGGCCCTAAAAGTAAAAAATGTTGAATATTAACATTTCTTTTAGTTTTCATTTTAGGTCTAAAAGGTGTACTTAGTTTTAATAGTTGAACTCATGGTAAAATCAAATGTCACCCTAGCAATGCCCCCTCACACTCTACAAGAGATAAATGCTTGTTTTGGTCTGGGGAAACATAAATAAAAGTTTTATAATTACCCTATGCCTCTCTCCCTTGGTAGACAACACTCTCCTCTTCAACACACTGGGTTTTAGGTGAACCCTCAGCATCCTTACTTATAATGTAGAATGGCTAATTCTGTATTGTACATGATGAGTTTGAGTGCCATAGCTGTGAAGATGTCAAGATTAGTTGTGTAGCTTGAAGGAAGCCTGCAAGAGCCTGGCATAAGGTAAGTACAACTCTTGCAGCGTGTGTGTGTGTGTGGGTGGGAAGGCTCCACTGCAAAGGTATCTTTTTTTGATTTTATCCAAAGGTCTGACATGGTCAAGGATTATTTTAAGTTAGTAGGCTAATGCAAGGTATTTTGGTCCTGTCATTTTTCAGCCTATATGTTTTTTGGCAGAGTTTGCACTGCAACCATAACCAAGGTGCAAACACAACACAGTAACCACAATTGCAATTTTCATTAAAATATTTTTATTAAGCTTCCTTCTACGTCTGCAGAAATAATTTGTTCCCTTTTCTTCATGTAGTGTGCAAATTATTTGAGATAATAACAAAATACACATGCAAAAATGTATGTAGTAAACAAAAACCGTATGTGCCTGCCCACTTGCAATTCCACAAGCAGAGCAGAAATAACTCCCCAATTGAATCCGTACATTTTCTCAGTTTTGCTGGTTATACTTTCCAGACAGAAGGAAATCTGTTTTTAAAGGAAGCAGCAAAAAGATAGTGTGGACATCTTAGGTGTTGACAGCAGAGATAGCAGAACTATAGATGTGCTGTCTTAGCAGTGCTATTACATTTCAAAGCCATTTGTATCTGTGCCCAAAAAACTTCTAATCTGGGAATCTGAGTAAGCACTCCTAGGATACTAGCATTTAAAAACAATGTAATATACAGTATATACGTTTACCTTGTAAATTTTCTGAATGATTATTTTTTTTTTTTGCTAGATTATTTGTTAATGTTTCATTTTAATTCATGTATGCTTTGGATACAATTTTCTTTAAAACTAAATAATAATTTCCTATATTTTTTAATTTGTTTAATTACTAGAATTACCAGACTGACAAATGCTCCACCCCTCATTCTTTTCTGCAGTATGCTGCCCACCTCTGCTGCCTGTATACACAGTGGCGTTTAACCACTTGACCTCTAGAAGGTTTACCCCCGCCCTTTCATGACTGCGTTACTTTAACTGACAACTGCGTGGTCATGCGACACTGTACTCATATAAAATCGATGTCCTTTTTTTCCCACAAATGGAGCTTTCTTTTGGTGGCATTTGATCACCTCTCGCTTTTTTATTTTTTGCGCTTTAACCGCCTCACACCCACCCAAAGTCATATGACGTGACGGGCTTTGAGCGGGTATATCTGAATGATGCCTGTAGCTACAGACATCATTCAGATATTGCCGTTTTCAGCCGGCGGTTCCCTACACCATAAGAACGATCACAGCAGCTATTCCACCGCGTGATCGTTCTTACAGGAGGCGAGAGGGGACGTCCCGCCGCCCTCCGGTGCTTCTACCGACTCACCGATACAATTGGTGAGTCGGACAGAGGATCCGCCGGCCCTGGATGTTGATCATAGAGATGTCCGGCGGACCCAATGGTCACCAGAGTCTCTATGATCGTCGGAGGTCGGGGGTGTTGTTAAGACGTCATGCCCAGCCTCTGCATTCAAAAAAAAAACGGCGCCGCTTCGGCTGGGAAGCGGTGATCTTTTTTTTTCCCTAGCCTAGTCTTGAGATGTGGGGTCTTATTGACCCCACATCTCACTATAAAGAGGACCTGTCATGTCATATTCCTATTACAAGGGATATTTACATTCCTTGTAATAGGAATACAAGTGATCAAAATATTTTTTTTTTTTTCAAAAAAGTGTCAAAATAAAAAAAAAAGAAAGTATAATTAACAATAATAATTATTATTATTTTTTTTAAAGTGCCCCTGTCCCCGTGTGCTCGCACGCAGAAGCGAACGCATACATAAGTCCCACCCACATATGAAAACGGTGTTCAAACCATATGTGAGGTATCGACGCGAACGTTGGAGCGAGAGCAATAATTTTGGCCCTAGACCTCCTCTGTAACTAAAAACATGTAACCAGTAAAAAAAATTCAAGCGTCGCCTATGGGGATTTTTAAGTACCGAACTTTGGCGCCATTCCACGTGCGTGTGCAGATTTGAAGCGTGACATGTTAGGTATCTGTTTACTCAGCCTAACTTCATCTTTCACAATATAAAAAAACATTGGGCTAACTTTACTGTTTTGTTTTTTTTTAAAGCACAAATTTGTTTCCTTCCCCAAAAAAACACGTTCGAAAAAATGCTGCGCAAATACCGTGAAAGATAAAAACAACCGCAATTGTATTCTCTAGGGTCTTTGCTAAAAAAAACATATATAATGTTTGGGGGTTCTGTGTAATTTTCTAGCAAAAACATTATGATTTTTACATGTAGGAGAGAAATGTCAGAATTGGCCTGGGTGGCAAGTGGTTAAACAAAAAAAGACCCACTATTTTGGAATTCTTTCTGCTATAAAACATATCTAATAAAAAAAATTGAAAGCATCAAAGTTCTTCATAAATTTAGGCTAATATATATTCTGCTACATATTTTTAGTAAAAAATATCACAATAAGCGTATATTGATAGGTTTGCGCAAAGGTTTTATAGCGTCTACAGACTATGGGACATTTTTCATTTTTTTTTTTTTACTAGTAATGGCGGCAAACAGCGACGTTATAGCGGATAGTGGGGGGGCAGTTCTAAGTTAGCTGCAGGAGGTGGAGTGGCTGGGGACAGGGAAACGGCGGCATGGGTGGGGGGGGTCGTTCATATTTGAGGTTAATAACTCTAAACAGCATGTTGTAATCCACTGATCAGAGTTCTAGAATTGTTCAGCAGTGTCTGCTGAACAATTCTGATATAAGTTATGGTCATTGAAGTGACCATAAGCTTTTAGGAGAGGGAGAAATGAGGTCTGTATGCTGTACGGACCTGGCCACCTGCAGCCATGACTGTAGGTCCGTAAGCCGTATGGACCTGACAGTGAAAGGGTTAATGTATCCTTTCGGGTCACTATATACCTTCTTTCTAAATCTCTGTAAAAAATTGCTTTGATTGTCCTATCAAATAAGAATTGAAACCCTTTATTTTCTTGATTCCCTTCCTCTGGTAACAAAAGTGGAATCTTGACCTCTCACAATCACTTTGTAAAAAAAAAAAAAGTTGATACCCCATGAAGTGCTTGGTGAACCGAAATTCAACTAAGTACGAAGTTGTGTATTATGGATGTGATGCAGTACCGGTAGCTGGCACTGCTGGTGAAATTCAGAATATGTTTAAAATCATTTTCCATGCGCAGGTAAAGCCACAGAGCAGGGACCTTTCTGTATATTTTAATATAGAAGTCACTAACAGGATTTAGAGTTTTCTATAGAAATCTTCAGTTTACAATTTCTCCCTGTGTAGATTGTCACATTTAATTTTAATGCCTTTTGTATGCAGCAGGGATTGTAAACCACACAACATACAATCTAATCTAATTTGTGTTGCATCTCTAGCTGCGCTGAATACTAAACCGGTAACATACGGCGACAGATTGGCATACAATGGAACACTTTCAGTGCAAATGTTTTACAGTCCATATCTATGTGGGGAAGATTCAAATGGAGAAGTTTAGAAGACTAATGCCGCGTACACACGGTCAGAATTTCCGATGGGAGCTTTTCAACGGATTTTCCGACAGTGTGTATGCCCATCGGTCTTTTTCTGTCGGAATTTCTGATGGACTTTGGATTGAGAACCTGTTCTCAATTTTTCCGACGGAAAACCTTTCTATCGGATTTTCCGATCGTGTGTATGCAATTCCGACACGCAAAATTCCGACGCATGCTCGGAAACAATGCGACGCATGCTCGGAAGCATTAAACTTCCCTTTTATAGTGCTGTCAAACGTGTTTTATGCCGCTGTGTTACAGACCGTCGGAATTTGGTGTGACCGTGTGTAGGCAAGACAGTTTGAGCGAAATTCCGTCGGAATTCCGACGGGAAAACCATCAGAGCTTTTTCCGACGAGAATTCCGACCGTGTGTACGCGGCATTATAGTTTGCTCTTTAGAGATTTTGTAGTTTTGGGATTTTCCCAACATGCATTGGGGTTGATTTACTAAAACGGGCGAGTGCGAAATCTGGTGCAACTGTGTATGATAGCCAATCAGCTTCAAACTTCAGCTTGTTCAATTAAGCTTTGGTAAAAAAAAAAAAAAACCTGGAAGCTGATTGGTTTCCATGCAGAGCTGCACCAGATTTTGCACTCTCCCGTTTTAGTAAATCTCCCCCATTGTGTTTCTCTTCTAATTGAGCAGAGAAAACTGTTACCTCTCTCAGATATTTAGCGTTCAACTTTTCGGTTGAAAAAAATAATACAATTATACAGGACCAACTTATCAAAAAGGCAGCATTGCTTGTTTGGATTGCATTCTTTAATTCTTTAATCATAGCTTCTCCTAATTGCTCCAGTTTTTTTTGCACCTACTTTGTAAATCCATACCACAGTGTTTTCTCACTGCTGCAGAATTGCAAATTGCTGTTTTTTTTCCTCAGGCATGATGTTAAACATTTTTAATATTATTTTTGATATATTCCCGAATTACATAAAGCTCATGATTTTTTGTGCACTTATAAGATATTTATCTATCTTTTTTGGCACTTGCTCGTGGACAACTCTAAAATAAAAATACAATAAATATTGTGTATGCCTAGGCATGTAAAATATATTGCAACTTCTTCAAATCTAACTTTTATATGTTATACTCCTATAGGTTACGTTGCTGTGGGATTACTGGGTGCTTCATGTTTTCACTAGATTTCACCAGGCCATAAAGTACCTATATAAGTAATTGCCAAGATCAATGATGTCATAGTGTTCTAGTCGTTGTGGGAAATTAAAGAGCTTGTCGCTCTGGTGCATTGCCGCAGCTGGAGCAAAGGAAAAAAAATGAATCTTGTTATTCCCATCTTAGTGATAGTCATAATAATTCTTCACAGTCTTGATTAAACCAAATGGTCACTATGTTTCAAAATAGTTGTGAGAAATTCCATAATGAATTTTAAAAATCACAGAAAACCTAACTGGATTCAGATGTTTTCCAGCCTATTGGCAAAAAGAAAGATGACTTTTCTTGTTCCTTACACACATAATAGCAGTTGTGTTTTGCAGCCCATTTTGAAATAGTAAAGATCTTGTTGATACCGTCTTGATGATTTTTTTTTTTTTTTTTGGCTTTGCTTTTTTCTTTAAGATTTACAGTGTATTTAATATTTAACACACAGGTGCATGCTATTCTTTTCTATTAGTTTGCCTATGAAATGCTTAGATTATTTTCCCCCAGCCTGTAAACCATTTATTTTGAAGGAGAGTAAAGTCTTTCAAGCTGCACATATCTTCTCCTTTGGTTATTTAAAAGGGGTTTTCTTGTTACTTCTACTTTTTCAGGCTTGGCTAAATAGAAGTAGGAAAGCTTCAAGAGAGACTGTTAAGAATTTGTTGCCAAATTAGTCCATAAAACATTGTAAAAATAGATTTAATTAAAAAATATGAAGCGTTGAAATCACAGCACATGTTTTACACCAGATTTCATTTCCTCTGGGCACCTTTTTTCTCCAGTGGTTTCAAGTTGTGCAACAGTAATGAATTTTCAGTACTCCATACTTTACTGGCAGCTCTTTGATCTCTAATAGGCCGTTTGGAAATTTGTTTTTGTTGTGGGCTTTTATTGGCTCTTGTAGAAAATAGTTAAAGGGGGCTGCTATATATCATTTTAAATTAATGACTTTGTGGACGCTTTCGGTGTTAACATGCTTAGTTCAAGCTGGAAACCACTAAAGTAACCATAAAGAGCATGTTTTGCCTTTTTAAGAAATCGTAAGAGTATTACAACCCTGCCTACAAACAATCCTGATTGTTTCATTTGGGATATTGGGTTGATGTGCAAGACTATAAAGAGTGACTCCACTTTTGTTTAGAAAAAAATAATCCCCACTGGGTGGTCTATGTACATTGCAAGGATTTTTATTAAACTCTGTTGCTGTTTCCTACTAGTTTCGGCTCTGAAGAGAAAGCTTTTTGTCCTTTTGGATACTGATTCTGAACGGGAGCGACTAATTTCATTTTATTTAGCCGGTTCATGTTGAGAATTCTGATGAGAAAGTTGCACTCTCTGCATCCCTTTACAAGTGATCAACCCATAGGCTGCATTTACATCTCAGGGTTCTGAATCGCAGGCAGATTTGCCGCTATTTTGCCCGCGATTTCAAAGCGCAGAGGCATGAATGACAAATCGCAGAAAGCACATTTGAGTTGCCATTCATTTGAATGGCACCTAAAATGTGGTGCGATTCTGCTGCTATTGTCGCGCAATAAATCACGCTATCGCAGCAACCCTCATCGCGTGAAGCTAGTCGCCCAAAAAAACTTCAGGAGCCACGTTTGGGTGACATGGTTCATGCTATGCGATTTATCGTGGAAGAACCGCACCGTGATTTTAGGGTGCCATTCAAATGAATGGCATCTCAAATGTGCTTTCTGCGCTTTTTCATTCACACCTCAGTGATTTAAAATTGCAGGCAGAATCGCGGAAAATCTGCTTGCGATTCAAAACGCTGAGATGTGAATGAACCCTTAGGGAATATCTTACCACAAATTACATTTTTGTTGCCTAAAACCTGACTTGTACCTTAGTGCAATGCAGAATGCCCCCTGACATTTCCCGAGGGGCATTCTGTACATCAACTGTGTACAAAAAGCCTGCAAGTTGCTATATTGCATTACATTTTACTGAAAATGACTGTGCTGTAGTCTGAAAAAAGAAAAGTAGTTTTTAATAACATTCAATTGCAATATGGCAATTGTATATTCTAGATTAATCATTTTTATTTGCTATATTTTTCTACTAAAGTTGAGTCACCCCTTAAAGTGATTGGAAATGATCATCTTGTAAAACAACCCATTCAGTTTAAAATAGAAATGAAAGGCAAAACATTTGTGTATAGATATAAAAACATTATAAATACCGTTTTCCATTTTTCATAAGTGATAACATTCCCTCTGTTCTCAGCTGCGTAAGGGCTGGGGGAGGAGAAACAGCAGCACACTAAGCTTTCCAGTGAAAAGCTGTGCACTGGGATTTTCAGGACAAGTCTGATCATTGGAGGAGAGTACACTGAGTTCCCAGCAAAGCTAGAGAAATGGCCATGATGTGTTCTCCTGCTTAGTGTGGTCAGTTTTTGATAGGAAAGCAGAGGCAGACTGGCAAGAACACAAGTGATTTCACACACAGGAAGCAATACAAAGAGAACGAGATACTTTCTCATACAAGAACATGGTACAGTGGGCACATATCAGGAATATGAAATGTTGGGTTTACAAACACTTTAAGTGTCTGTTTATACATGTTTTCACACAAGAATTGTATGGATTTGACCCAAGATTAAAACATTTTCTAATTGGATTCAACTGGAAAAACATGTAATTCATGTGAGAAAGCTGTGTGAATCTTGGGTGAAAATAAATCTATGATCGAGAATCACATATCCAGTTATGCAGTTCTCTAAAAGTATGTTAAAACATGAATTTCTCAGGAAATCTATTCTCCTCAAGTTCTGTTACTAAATACTTAGTTAAGAGCCCTTTCACACTGTGCTGACTAGGGCGTTTTAGCGGCGCTATTCGGCCGCTAGCGGGGCTATTTTAACCGTTGTTTTAGCGTCCGAAAAGGGGTTAAATCCACCCCTAAAGCGCTGCAGCTAGCGGTATAGCAGCGCTGCCCCATTGATTTCAATGTGGAGGAGCAGTAAATTCATCGCTCCTTCACCGCTCCAAAGAAGCTGCTGGAAGGACTTTTTCTGACGCCCTGCCAGCGCACTGCTCCAGTGTGAAAGCCAGAGGGCTTTCACACTGGAGTGAATGGAGCAGCTGTTTTAGGGCAGTTTGCAGGTGCTATTTTTAACACTATAGTGCCTGCAAAACGCCCCAGTGTGAAAGGGGTCTAACACCTACCTATACCTAGGCTATGAATATCCTTCTCCTAGGTCCCAATATGTATGTCACTTATGAAATAAAAAAATTGTTTTATGTAGCCAGGTGGGAATGGGACTTGAAAGAAGACTGAGAACACATTAGAAAGATCACACATTATCACTTTATTATTTCTAAGACTGTGGAGTCCAACTATAAACTCTTTGTCACAGTACATAGTGCCCCACAGGATAGCACATTTTGCTCCTTGCAATTCTGTTTTAAAGGATGTCTGCAAAGCTGTGCACACATATACTGGAGCTGCGTGACAGTTAGCCAACTATGCTACAGAGCCCTCATTCTTGGCCTCAAAGGATCCCTTGCGATAATCCACATCTTAGGGAACCACTGTTAAACATTATGCTTTATAGCACGTGATACTTTAGCATGCTTAATACATTTTAGATATAAAAATAAGTAAATTAAAAAAGAATGTGGCATAGATAACATAATTGTCTACTTAGAGCAACTTATTTTGTACCACCCCCTGCTGTACAAGACAAAATCATTTTTAATAATAATATGACATTAAATAATAAAAAGGCTGCTAAGGAAACATGAAAAAGTAATAAAAGCAATGTTTTTTTTGCATTGCTTTTTTGTGAAGAAATGCCCCCCCCCCCCCGGGTTTAGTGAACACTGTAGTGCCCCTTACATTGGTGGTAAGTTGGAGGGCCCCCTTTAAATTGGCAGTGGGAAAAGGGAGCTTTTACAGTGGTGGTCACTGGGAAAAAAGCCCTATACATCAGTGGCCACTTCTGTTTGTTGTCAATTGAGAAGAATGGCTGCCTTGCACTGGGATAAATACAAGTAAGTGGGATAAATACCCCATTTCATTAGAAATGTGTGGAACGAATAACAATTACATTGGTGGTCACTGTATAGTATGTCCACTTACAAACCTCTAAAGATAATTTTGACATCAGTGTTTATTTAGATTTTCATTGGCTCTACTAAATGACATCAGTGCCAAAACTATGCAGGCACAGTCATAGGGGAAATCAATCTGCCTTTGCTCAAGAAACACTAAGCAACCCCAGGAAGAACCCAAGGTTAAGAATGGCAAGTCTATGCAATAAAACACTTGAAACTTAATAAAAGACCAGGCCCAGATGGATTTTCAGCTTTATATTATAAGCAGTTTTCACATGTATTAGCACCTATTTTGACCAGAGCCTTCAATTCTTTACTTGAAAACCAATCTTTCCGTACAGAAACACTTACTTCTATTATAGTGATGATTCCTAAGCCACACTCAGACACTACTTCTTGGACAAATTATCGTCCTATATCCCTACTCAACCTTGACATAAAAATACTGGCTAAAATATTAGCCACCCGTCTTAACAATGTCATTGGTCAATTAATACACCGAGATCAAACTGGCTTCATGCCAAAAAGACAGGCAGGTGACAACATCAGACGTGCTCTACTGCTCATAAACGCAGCTAAATCCAGACGCATTCCTTCATGCTTAGTATCCCTTGATATTAGGAAAGCGTTTGATTCTGTCACCTGGCCTTACATGCAGTATACACTACAGAAATGGGGATTTGGGAATAATTTCTTACAATGGATCTCCTCGTTGTATAATAGCCCAAAAGCTTACATTAAATATGCTGGCTATAAATCCGCTATGATGAACATCTGTAGAGGTACGAGACAGGGATGTCCCTTATCTCCCCTACTTTTCGCTCTTCTCATCGAACCATTAGCACAATCAATTAGGACAAATATAAATATCAAAGGTATTGAATTAGGTGGTTATCAACATAAAATATGTCTTTTTGCTGACGATATTCTCATATTCTTATCTCAACCACATATATCTGCCCCAAATTTACTGAACATACTAGATAAATTTGCTGCTGTCTCTGGACTTAAAGTCAACCCCACCAAATCGAATGTGCTCAATATCTCTTTAGAACAAGCTGAGCTCCTGCAACTCCAATCTACTTTACCGTTCCACTGGGTATCTAATCAGTTACCCTACCTAGGAGTTCAACTCACAATTTCACTCAAAGAATTATTTAGAGTTAACTATCTCCCTTTATTGAAACAGGTCACTAATTATATGAAACTATGGTCTTCTCTCCCCTTGTCTTGGTTGGGTAGGATTAATGCAATAAAAATGTCAATTCTACCAAAATTTCTTTACTTATTTAGGGTTTTACCTATCCCAATACCAGCCTATTTCTTTAGAATACTACAACGTAGGGTTATGGCCTTTATCTGGGGTAAAACCAAACCACGGATTCCATTAACCACATTATACCTTAGCAAATTGAAGGGTGGGCTAGGCTTACCAAACTTTGCTTCCTATTATTCTGCTGCACAACTCTCAATTCTTACGAAATACCACTCTATAGAAGAATCACCCCTTTGGTTGTTAATTGAATCTGTAGACTGCGATCCTATCTCTATTGCTAATCTTTTATGGATTCATCCCATGGATAGGACACATATTTCTAACCCCATCACAAAACACTCCTTATCTATATGGGATAAATTTGGTAAGCCTTCCAACCTCCAATCCCCACACAATCCTCTTCTCTCCTTCCTCGGGAACCCAGCCTTCTATCCAGCTTGGCGTTATCCGAAATCATTCTCTGTTTGGTCTACCTTAAAGTTATCGCGATTATATCAGTTATGTAATAACTCCAACATTCTGGAATTCCCAATATTATGTGACACGTACGGACTCCCAAGATCTGAAACCTTTAGATACTTGCAAATTAAAAATTTCTACACCCCGCTTCTAAATTCTGGTACATCACTTAATCAATTGTCTCAATTTGAGCGTATATGTAAAAGCGATCCACATGTTAGAGGTGTTATTTCGTTAATATATCAACAACTTACTACTCTTCCCAATGATATTTTACCCTCTTATGCAGAGAAATGGGCACTAGATATGAACCGGGTTTTTGACATTAATGACTGGTCTAATATATGGAATGCAACTAAAAGTTCTTCCCCGAATTGCTACGCTATTGAAACTAACTTTAAAGTCTTAGCAAGATGGTACCTGGTACCTTCTAGAATCGCCAAATTTTCCCCGACATATCCTATTAATTGTTTCAGAGGTTGCACTTCCCAGGGTACCCAATTCCACATTTGGTGGCAATGCCCGGTGGCTCAAGAATTCTGGTCAAATATTTTCGCTATGGCTTCCAAAGCTCTAGAACGTTCTATTCCTCCGGATCCAGCCATGGCTCTGCTGAACCTGAAACCTTCTTCACTAACTCATCCTCAGTTTAAGCTATTTCTTCAGCTCAGCACAGCGGCCAAACAAACCATAGCCAAAGCCTGGAAATCCAATACCCTTATAGTAGCGGAAGCTAAGCACAGAATGAATAGAGCTTTGACCTACGCTAAAATGTCGGCCATAGAGGATAATAATATTGATAAATTTAAACAGATTTGGCAACCATGGGTAAAACATTATCTGCCCCCTGATTTCGACCAGTCACTACTGTTACCTCAATAGATCCTTGGTTTTCTTTCAGCAAATACCTTTCATTATCCTATTCGATGTGAAATCATCACCTGGAGAGACTCTTTTCTTCCTTCCCTTCCTTTCTCTCTTCTATCTCTTATTTTTTCATTATTATTGTCTCTATATCACATTTTCTATATTTATAACCAGCATGTTGAGTCGAACAAATAGTTTATTTTGCAGTTCAGAACACTGAAGTGATCAGGTTATGATCTTATTTCTAAATATTTATTCTTTAGTGAAAATAAGTATTACCTATATACTCCCGTTATTATGGTATACCTGTTCCATTTTCTTTTTCTTTTTTTATTTGCCCCCGCTTTGCCACAGCATGAACCCATATGGGGTGGCAAAGCGGTCTGGAGGCACGTCTATAATATCTCTGGATACGTTTTGAGATTAATTGCGGTATCCATGAGACATTACCTTTTAGGCGCTTTTTTTTTCCGTCAGTGTTCGACTTATGCACATTTTATTTACATTGTAGTATTAATTAAACTCATGCTGATATTTCAACTTATTTCTTTTCATGTTCCAACATGTATGCATTTGAATCTATGTGATATATACTGTTATTATTTTTCTTTTATGTTTTTTATTGTTTCTGTTTCTTGTTTAAAATACAATAAAAATCTTTGAACGAGAAAGAATGGCAAGTCTAGAATTTTTCAGATGGTATATTTTGTTTTTTTGTGTTCGTTTGTACAAAGACCCCTTTGCAGATTTCCTAAATAAACAGCCTGACAGTATCGAATACTATCAGTTTATATTACTCTAATTTATATGTACAGTAGCTTAACAGGTCGTGGCCAAAATGTTTTAGTTCTTCTCTTAATGTCAGGTTTTTATTGCTGTATCTGTTTCCAATGGCAAGATTAAACAACTCTATTTTTTCTGTTGACCACTGTCACCAACTAATAGTGAGGGAAAATTTAAAGCTCTGAGTTCGCCAGAATAGGACAACTTAGGATAGTTTTCCACACTTTGGATAGATATGCTATTAACTACCAGGGGTTTAAACCATTCCCTATACTTTGCAAAAAAAAAAAACAACACATTTTTGGTTTTAGCTGTTTAACGAGATCAATTATCAATTTCAACTCCTGTGTCCACAAATAAGACAACCTGGAGAAAGTTGGGGATAGCTCATTTGCCATTGTTCCTAAAGAAGATTTCTAAAAACCTTTCACATAGTCTACTTTATCAACTTGTGTGGCATCATTGCTGGATAACAATGCATAAAATGCCTTTTTTTTGGTAATCCTTCATATTTACAAGAGCTTAAAAGCTTACTGAAATTTTCCTAGGGTTTTATTTTTGTCTTTTTATTTTCTTTTTACTGTGCAAATAAATCACTATATGAAAATACCTTGATGCCAATACTCAGACAATTCTAATGCCGCGTACACACGTGCGGCCTTTTCCCGGCGGACTTTCCAGCTGGCTTCGCCGGACTTTCCGAGCGTGTGGACTTGCCCACACACGCCCGGACTTCTCCGGCGGACAATCCGCTGGCCAAAGTCCGCGGGACTTTTGAAAATGAACGGACTTGCCCACACACGGAGCAGTCCGTTCATTTAGAACGTAACTTCAGGTTACGTAGCTAGCATAGGCAGTAAATGCCGCCGCGCTAGCTCCGTCACCTGGCATGGATTTAAAGGGACTCCCCACGCCGAAAAAACGGCGTGGGGGTTCCCCCCAAATCCATGTCAGACCCTTATCCGAGCACGCAGCCTGGCCGGCCAGGAAAGGGATGGGGACGAACGAGCGCCCCCCCCCTCCTGAGCCGTACCAGGCCGCGTGCCCTCAACATGGGGGGTGCCCTGGGGAAAGGGGGGCCGTGCGGCCCCCCCACCCCAAAGCACCTTGTCCCCATGTTGATGAGGACAAGGGCCTCTTCCCGACAACCCTGGCCGTTGGTTGTCGGGGTCTGCGGGCGGGGGCTTATCGGAATCTGAGAGCCCCCTTTTATAAGGGGGCACTCAGATCCCAGCCCCCCACCCTATGTGAATGAGTATGGTGTACGATGTACCCCTACCCATTCACCTAAGGTGTAAAATGTAAAGTAAAAAAACACCCACACTTTTGAAAAAATAGTTTATTGCACTGCTCCGGGGGTCTTCTTCCGTCTTGGGGGTCTTCTCGCCGGACTCCTCCGCCATTTACCAAGCTCTTTTACCGAGCGGGGAAGTCCGGCTACCTTCTTCGTCGTCGCCGCCGTCGTCTGGGGGTCTCGATCTGCCTTCGGGGTCTTCCGGGGGTCTCTTCTGTTCTTGCGGCGGTCGTCGTCTTCCGTGCCGCCGGCGCCGCCTTCTTCTTCTTGTCCTTCTTCTTGTTCTTCTTGTTCTTCTTCTTCCGATGTTGACCTGTCGCTGTCTCTGCCCGGAATGCCAGAACTGCGCTGTGCTGGGACTTATATAGGGACAGGGTCACATGCTCATGTCACATGGTGACCCCGCCCCCTTGTGTTGTCACAGTCCCGGAGGATGCTGGGACTGTGACATCGCAAGGGGGCGGGGTCACCATGTGACATGAGCATGTGACCCTGTCCCCATGTCCCTATATAAGTCCCAGCGCAGCGCGGCACTGGCATTCCGGGCAGAGACAGCGACGGGTCAACATCGGAAGAACAAGAAGAACAAGAAGAAGGACAAGAAGAAGAAGGCGGCGCCGGCGGCGCGGAAGACGACGACCGCCGCAAGAACAGAAGAGACCCCCGGAAGACCCCGAAGGCGGATCGAGACCCCCAGACGACGGCGGCGACGACGAAGAAGGTAGCCGGACTTCCCCCGCTCGGTAAAAGAGCTTGGTAAATGGCGGAGGAGTCCGGCGAGAAGACCCCCAAGACGGAAGGAGACCCCCGGAGCAGTGCAATAAACTATTTTTTCAAAAGTGTGGGTGTTTTTTTACTTTACATTTTACACCTTAGGTGAATGGGTAGGGGTACATCGTACCCCATACTCATTCACATAGGGTGGGGGGCCGGGATCTGGGTGCCCCCTTATTAAAGGGGGCTCCCAGATTCCGATAAGCCCCCGCCCGCAGACCCCGACAACCAACGGCCAGGGTTGTCGGGAAAGAGGCCCTTGTCCTCATCAACCTGGGGACACGGTGCTTTGGGGTGGGGGGGCCGCACGGCCCCCCTTTCCCCAGGGCACCCCCCATGTTGAGGGCACGCGGCCTGGTACGGCTCAGGAGGGGGGGGCGCTCGTTCGTCCCCACCCCTTTCCTGGCCGGCCAGGCTGCGTGCTCGGATAATGGTCTGACATGGATTTGGGGGGAACCCCCACGCTGTTTTTTTCGGCGTGGGGAGTCCCTTTAAATCCATGCCAGGTTACGGAGCTAGCGCAGCGGCATTTACTGCCTACGCTAGCTACGTACCTGAAGTCACGTGCGAAATGAACGGACTTGCTGATGAGCGGCAAGTCCGTTCATTTCAAAAGTCCCGGCAGACTAGCCTACTAAAGGCGGGATTGTCCGCCGGAGAAGTCCAGCGGATAATTTTAAAACCAAACTTAAAACTTTGGTCCGCACGGACTTTGGCGCCAAAAAGTCCGCCGGCGCCCACACACGAGGGGATTATCCGCTGGACTTCAGTCCAGAGGATAATCCCGCGGGAAAGTCCCTTCGTGTGTACGCCGCATAAGGCACACTAGAACTTCCCATAAAGCAGTGGGATGTAAGTATTTTGAATGATGTAATAGATAAATTCACGTATGAATTTATTTACAGAAAACAAAACATCCTAGCAGTACTAGTAGTGGGATAATCAATTTGAAAAGTAGATATTGTATAATGCTCCCCATTTTTGGTTTAAATAATGTTTTAACTTTCTCATCTATTGCGGGACACAAAGTCTTTTATCTCCTGCCTTGTACAGGAAGATTGGACACTGGCAAACATAAAAAAAAACTGTAGGCCAACCCAGAATAACCCCTCTTACTGTCAGTGTCCTAGGAGGTTGAGTGTCTTTTGTTCAACTCTCCTGTGTAAAAAGCTAATCCGTTTTTACCAGCATCAGTTATTATCTTCTTTCTATCAAGATTCTTCTCTACATTGCTGTTAGAGATGGTCTCTTCAGTTGCAACTATTTGGAATGGCTGTCGTTTGTCTGGCTTTTGGAGTGCCGTTTCTAGACTAAATCTGCACTGCACATTATGGAGAACAGCCTAGATGGGACCTCTGAGCACAGATTTGCAAAATTGCCCCTCCTGGTCTTCTGTTCATGTGTCCTCTCAAAGCGAGCAGCAGCTGCAGGCTAAGCAACAAAACTGTACATCACTTAGCACATGCGCACTGGAACCACTGTGTTCACTGTGCTTGGTACTCAGCTGGGGTATCATATGATCAATCATTGTGATCACATGTAAGCAAAACAGTCATGAATGTCTTCCATTCATGACTGCTTGTTTACATGTGTGATGCTCTGATTAGCCAACAACTATCACATAGTAGATAGATCCCCATGACTAAGCCCCGAGGGGCAGAGTGAAACGTGTTGGGGCATGGCCTGGTCAGGTCAGAGTCCAGGCTGAGGTTGCCACTCCATTCATTGCAGCAGAACATCATAGATGTGTGACTTCCAGGGGTCACCCTTCCTTCCTTGAGCTATCACATACTACCTGGGCCAATCAGAGCACCCTGTACCATATGATTAGCTGTAGCCAACCACAGATCACAATAGTAGGCAAGATGTCATAAATGAAAGCTATTCATGGCATTTAAACAGTGTAAATAAAATGATACATTCTGATGAAAGTATGTAAAAAAAAAAAAACTTCAAAAAAGAAAAAAAAAATCTTAAAAATGAAAATTGAATAAAAAAAAAAAAAAAAAATAAAATATATATATATATATATATATATATATATATATATATATATATATTTTTTTTATTTTTTATATACATATATATATATATATATATATATATATATATATATATATATATATATATATATATATATGTGTGTGTGTGTGTGTGTGTGTGTGTGTGTGTGTGTGTGTGTGTGTGTGTGTATATATATATATATATATATATATATATATATATATATATATATATACACACACAATTTTTTTTTTTTTTACATACTCACTAGTCAGTATCCTTGATCATTACTACACCAGTCATATGATGATGCTCTACTGCACTGGTGATAATTAATTTCTGAAAAATTACCGCTTCAAAAAACTCACCATGCCGCTTACTAAATACCTTGGAATGTCTGCTTTCCAAAAAGGGGTCATTATTTGGGGGTTATTTGTACTGTCCTGCCATTTTAGGGCCCTTAAGAAATTTTCAAATTTGTATACCATAATTTGTAGACTCTAAAAGTTTCACACAGATTAAATAATAAAAAATTAAATAGTAAACTCTAATGAGCAGGGCCCTCTGATTCTTTCTGTATTAAATTGTATTGTAACTATACTGTCTGCCCTCATGTTGTAAAGCGCTGCGCAAACTGTTGGCGCTATATAAATCCTGTATAATAGTAATAATATGCACTGATTTGGGTTATTTTTCACCAAAGCTGCACGATTAATCGTCAAGAATCATCATTGCATTTTTTTCTCCATTGCGATCTTGACAAAAGTATTTCCCGATACTTTCTAAGCAGAGAATTCTCTCTGCTCTGCTGAAGCCTCAGCCCTCAAAAGAAAGGAAGAAAAAAAACGGGCAGTCTGCCAAGTATCACAACATTCTTTGCAGTGGAACTAAGTCTAAATATTGTAACAATTTGTCAAAGGAATAGACTTCGGTGTGTAATTGAGGAACGTTTAACCACTTAAACACTAAAACTTTTTCTGACATATGTTGGTTTCAAGTCAAAATCATTTTTTTTGCTAGAAAATTACTTGGAACCCCCAAACATTATATATATATATATATATATATATATATATATATATATATATATATATATATATATATATATATATATATATATATATATATATATATATATTATATATATATATATATATATAATTTTTTTTTTTTTAGTAGAGACCATAAAGAATAAAATGGTGGTTGTTGCAATATTTAATGTCGCACTGGATTTGCGCAGCGGTCTTTCAAATGCAATTGTTTTGGAAAAAATTACTTTAATGAATTAAAAAAATAATAAATTAACCAGATTTTCTTGTCAAAATTTTATAACAGACAGAAAAACGTGTTTTTATTTTTGTTTGTCTTTTTTGTATTTATATAGCGAAAAAAAAAAAAAAAAAAAACAGTGGTGATTAAACCCTACCAAAAGAAAGCTCTATGACTGACCAATTGCAAGTTAAAGTAGCATAGTTCTGAATAGCATCAAGGGGATAAAACCTTGAATGAATGAATGATAAAACCTTCTGGAGGTCAAGTGGTTAAACTAATTCCGTGTACACAGGTGCGGATTTTCCATCAGAAAAATCTTGGATGGTTTTTCCGACAAAATTCCGCTCAAGCTTGTCTTGCATACACACGGTCACACAAAAGTTTGCTAAACTTTCGACCGCCAAAAAACGCGGTGACGTACAACACTACGACGAGCCGAGAAAATTAAGTTCAATGCTTCCGAGCATGCGTCAAATTGTTTCGGAGCATGCGTAAGACTTTTGCGCGTCGGAATTGGTACAGACAATCGGAATTTCCGATAGAAACTTTTTCCTTTGGAAAAATTGAGAACATGCTCTCAACGGTGTTTTGCTGGCTGAAATTCCGATTGGGTGTACGCGGCATTACAGCAAACCCTAGTAATACAAGGTACAGCATCCCATCCCATTAATAGTTTAAATGGGAATAATTGCTGGAATTTATCGAACATATGGAATGTTTGATTTGTATAAAAGATGAGGTAATGTTTTCAAGTCACATTTTCTTAACAAATGCTCTCTCTTCACTGTTGCAACCATCATTTGAAGTCATTAAATCATGTAGTATTTCATTTTTTTTTTTTTAATACATTCACACAGAGGAAGCTATATTTGCTTCTCACATATACGGTTGTGCTTCACTGGTTCTTCTCCGAAAGTCAGCAGACTTATTAGAAATGTTGCCTAAATCTACTGAGCCTCTGTGAACTTCATCCAGTGTCAGACCTCTCTTTGATAAAATAATGCCGCATACACACTATCGGAATTTCGGCCAGCAAAAGACCGATGAGCGATTTTCATCGGAAAATGCGACCGTGTGTAGGCTCCATTGGAATTTTGCTGGCCGAATTCCCACCAGCAAAAATTTGAGCGCATGTTCTCAATTTTACAGACGGAAAAACTTTCGATCGGAAATTCCGATCATCTAGCAATTCTGACGCGCACAATTCCTATGCATGCTCGGAAAAAATTTGATGCATGCTCGGAAGCATTGAACTTGATTTTTTTTCTCGGCTCATCGTAGTGTTGTACGTCACTGCGTTCTTGACGGTCGGAATTTGGTGTGAAAGCGTGGAGGCAAGACAGCTTGAGCGGAATTCCGTCGGGAAAACCATCAGCGCTTTTTCCGACCATAATTCCTATCGTGTGTACGCGGCATAACATATATATGCACAGAGAAACACTGTAAACGTGATAGTTATGTAACATATTTAAATGCTGGAATAGTTACTCAAAATATGCACTCACCGAAAATACACGTCCACTTCCCCTTAAGCTGGGTATACATAAGGTTGCTGTGCTGTTGTTAATTTATTTACAGGATATTTTTTGTTTTTCTTCGCAGGTTATAGATTTGGGAGCTGGAAAAGGTTATTTAAGCTCATATTTATCCATGCGTTATGACCTGAAAGTTTATGGGATTGATTCTTCTCGTACCAATACAGATGGAGCTAACAAGAGAAACCGGAAATTGAAAAAGTATTGGCAAGTCTATAAAACAAATGCCAGAACCACTTCAAAAGCACAGAAATCTGACCAAAAGGGAGAGTGTTTATTGCCAACAAATCATTGTCCAGATACAAATGCTGATGAAGACATTTCAAATCTGAGGGGGGGTGATTTAATATTGAAAGGACCATCTATTTCAAACTCGGCTGAAGATAAAATGAGCGCTTTTTCTTGCTCTTCTAAGTTGCCATACCAGAAAGACTGCAATCCAGTACAGAATACAGACACAGTGGATTCCTCGTGTAACACGTGTTCCTTTTTGGATGTTTTGCCCGCAGGGGCTGTAGAGTTGCCCTGCTTGTCTGAAAATGTTGGCAAAGTCCTCAGTCACCAAGAAAAAGAAAGACGGAAAATGGAGAACATAAAAGCCAAAAATCTGAAAGAATCACATGTTTATTCACCCCTTACTTCCTATGTCACTGCAGAGACGGAGCTCCATGACATAATTGCTGATCTAGAGGTTATCTCTCTTTCATCTTTCTTTACATGTGTAAACAGCTGTCATTCGTCTGTGATATCCAGAGTGCAAGCCTTAATTAATTTCACGGTGCAGGGGGATATTTATTTTTCTTTTGTCTTTTCCCTATTATAATTTTAATGGATTTGCCTTGGAATTTGCTCTGGTGTTCTTTCATGTTCACTTTCACTATCTGTTATCACTTTCAGACGTTGTTTAGTTGCTGCATAAATTACTCCAGGAATATTGGTATAGGTTTCATATTAAGAAACATCAGGGTAAAGCAGCGATGCATATATTATTATTATTTTTTGGGGGCTGGATTGATTACACAGAGAACTGTTCTTTTGTTTGATACCGTTTATAGTCTTATGCTGCGTACACACGATCGGAAATTCGGTCAGCAAAAGACCGATGAGAGCTTTTGGTCGGAAAATGCGACCGTGTGCTGACTTTTGCTGGCCGAATTCCCGCCAGCAAAAGATTGAGAGCAGGTTCTCAATTTTTCGGTCGGAAATAGTTTTGATTGGAAATTCTGATCGTCTGTACCAATTTTGACACGCAAAATTCCTACGCATGCTCGGAAACAGTTTGACGCATGCTAGGAAGCATTGAACTTAATGTTCTCGGTTCGTTGTAGTGTTGTACTTCACCACGTTCTTGACGGTCGAAAGTTCAGCAAACTTTTGTGTGACCGTGTGTATTCAAGCCAAGCTTGAGTGGAATTCCATCGGAAAAACCATCCAAGATTTTTTCAGACGGAATATCCACTCGTGTCTACGCGACATTAGAAAAAAAGTATTGTACAGTTGGTCATAGTTATTATACAGTGGTATGACATTCTGATGGTAAGGTCACCTTAAAAAAAAAAAAAAAAAAAAAATATAAAAAATATATATATATATATATATATATATATATATATATATATACAGTATATGCACACACTACATTGTCAAAAGTATTGTGACACCTGCCTTTACATGCACATGAACTTTAATTTCGTCTTAGTCCATAGGGCTCAATGTTGAGTTGGCCCACCCTTTGCAGCTATAACAGCTTCAGCTCTTCTGGGAAGGCTGTCCACAAAGTTTAGGAGTGTGTCTTTGGGAATGTTTTACCATTCTTCCAGAAGCGCATTTGTGAGGCCAGGCACTGTTGTTAGACGAGTAGACCTGGCTCGCAGTCTCTGCTTTAATTCATACCAAAGGTGTTCTATCGGGTTGAGGTCAGGACTCTGTGCAGGCCAGCCAAGTTCCACTACCCCAAACTCGCTCATCCATGTGTTTATGGACCTTTCTTTGTGCATTGGTGTGCAGTCATATTGGAACAGGAAGGGCCAAGCCCCACTGTTTCCACAAAGTTGGGAGCATGAAATTGTCTAAAATATCTTGGTATGCTGACGCCTTAAGAGTTCCCTTCACTGGAGCTAAGGGGCCAAACCCAACCCCTGAAAAACAACCCCACACCATAATCCCCCCCCCCCCCCCCCCTCCAACAAATGATTTGGGGGATGGCCCAATACTTTTGGCAATATAGTGTGGAACTTGACTGTCCTGACCTCAACCTGATAAAACAACTTTGGGATGAATTGGAGCGGAGACTGCGAGCCAGGCCTTCTCGTTCAATATTCATGCCTGATCTCACAAATGCGCTTCTGCAAGAATGGTTAAACATTTCCATAGACACATTCCTAAGCCATGTGGACAGCCTTCCCAGAAGAGTTAGAGCTGTTATAGCTGTAAAGGGTGGGCCAACTCAATATTGTACCCTATAGACTGGTGTGCCATTAAAGTGCATGTGTGTGTAAAGGCAGGTGCCCCAATACTTTTAGCAATATAGTGTGTGTGTGTGTGTATATACATACACATACAGTATATACACAGTGAGGGAAAAAAGTATTTGATCCCCTGCTGATTTTGTACGTTTGCCCACTGACAAAGGAATTATCAATATTATAGAGCTTTCTTTTAGTGGTATTTGATCACCTCTGCGGTTTACATTTTTTGCGCTATGAACAAAAGAAGAGCGACAATTTTGAAAAAAAAACACTATCTTTTACTTTTTGATATAATAAATATCCCACATTTTTAAAAAAACAAAACAAATGTTGTGATGCATACTAGCACATTATGCCTTTACTTTGCAGGGAAGAAGCAAGGAAGAAAAACCCACCATGGTTTACTTTTTAAGAGTGCTCCTAATCTCAGCTCGTTACCTGTATAGAAGACACCTGGGAGCCAGAAATTTTGCTGATTGATAGGGGATCAAATACTTATTTTACATCAAATTGATTTCAAATCAATTTATTTTTCGGTTTTCTGGATATATTTGTTATTCTGTCTCTCACTGTTAAAATAAACCTACCATTAAAATTAAAGACTGACCATTTCTTTGTCAGTGGGCAAACGTACAAAATCAGCAGAGGATCAAATACTTTTTTTCCCTCACTGTGTGTATATGTGTATATGTATATGTATATATATATATATATATATATATGTGGGTGTGTGTATATATATGTGTGTGTGTGTGTGTGTGTGTGTATATATAATATATATATATATATATATATATATGTATATCTATATAGTCCCATTTACAGGTCTTATAGCAGAGATAAATGAAAACAACTAGTTTTATTGTGGATGTTTTGCTGGAGCTCAGTCCTTCTTTATCCAGACACTAAACATGGAAATTAACAGACTAATAACCCCAAAGTCCCACCCACCAACAACACCCCTTAGTGATGACATCACACATAGCAAGGCTAAAAAGGACACATACAAAGTAGAGGTGAAGGAAAGATCACAAAAGGAAAAAAATCACAATAGTCCACCAAAAAAGCCAAAAATACTACATCCTAGCTTAAATAAAGCTTAAAAAAGTTGCTCCTGCATAAAAAAGGCCAATGCAGAAGAAGTGGAACAAAGCGAAAAACTGTAGCACTTACAAGATGGGTGTCATTGCACATGGTAAACACCAGGCAGGATTACCCATTATTAATAACATAATATAATTAAAACAAGTGATGTGCTTGGGCAACATAAGGACTAATGAAAATGTCCTAGCACGTCACTTTTTGTTTTATTGTTAAAACAGCTAGACTATCCTATATACAGTATTTGTCCACCCCACCCCACCCCTTCACAAGTTTTTTTCAGCTGGGGAAAGGTTCATTGTCACTAAGCAACAGTTTAATAAACACTGCAGCAGTTTTTGGTGCCATTATTTGTGGTGTGCATAGTTCCTTAAAAGTTTTATTGCTTTTCTTTTTCTAGGAATCCATTATGGTTGGCTTGCACACATGTGGGGATCTTGCTCCGAATACATTGCGTATTTTTGTTGCAAAACCAGAAGTTAAAGCTGTGTGCAGTGTTGGCTGCTGTTATCATTTTCTGTCAGAAGAATTTGATAATCTAGAAGGTATGGCAATGTTTTTTTCCTGATATTTATTTAAAAATGTATTTTGTTTCCTTTCACCTGTTAAAATGATACGATCTCTATATGTCCTACTTAATAAAGTGTTACCAGAGGATGGTCTCATTCTAAAACTGAACTCCAGGCAAACCGCTAAATACTCGGATCAATTACACACATGGAAACTGTTTTACCTGCCAAAGGAATTGTATCTCTGTCCATCCAGTTCTCATATTTACACGACACTACCGCATAGCCAGGAGGAAGACACTTCTGGACAGTGAAGGAGCCAAAGCTGACTGATTAGGCTATCCCTCTGCTCCACTCCGCTCTTTTCTCCTGTGAACATGTTTCTTTTCAACACATTTACATGCAGCACACTTGATTGTATTCCAGTCCTGCCCCTCCAAATCCCACTCTAATCTCTGCTGTACAGGGGATTGTAAGAAGTTGATATTAATTAAAATCAAGGTATTTTGCATTTGAAAATACATTTATTGATGTATTATTGAATGATCACTGTATTCATTTGTGTTTTTATATCTACCTGGAGTTTAGCTTTAAGGGGATATTAAAGTTTCATCTCTTTTTTGTTAAAAATAACAAATATGTCATACTTGCCTGCTCTGTGCAGTGGTTTTGCATAGAGAAGCCCAGATCCTCCTCTTCTCAGGTCCTGTCACGTACCTTGTGGCAGAACCTGACGTGTAGAAGGAGACCTCTTGTACAGCCCTGGCTCAAGGGCCACTGGTGTTGCAACAGTGGCCACGAGAGCGCAGTGAGGTAAGAGTGCCTGCAAGATCTTCAGTTTGTAGCAGAGGTGTATGGTAGGTGCGTCACCAGAGCTGGGCTGGATTGCTGAAGCAGCGGATGGCAGCAGTAACAGCAGATGCAGGTACACAGCAGATGGAGGCACCAGGCACTATACAGAGGACAGATGGATAACTGGATGCAGGGTCAGACAAGCATGGTCGGCAACGGATGATCAGATATGAGCATAAACGGCAGGCAGAGACTGGTCAAGATGCAGGCAGAGGTTGGCAACAGGACAACAGGAAGATATAACAACATCTAAAGGCAAGCTGAGGTCAGGACAGGTAGAAGCAAGTGTGGTCAGGATAAGCCGGGTCAAACACAGGAATCAATATACAGGAACATGGGTAGGGATGAGCCGAACAGCCCCCGGGGTGAAAAATCTAAAGTGCTAATTTTAAAGGCTTATATGCACGTTATTGCCATAAAAATTGTTTGGGGACCGGGTCCTGCCCCTTGGGAAATGTATCAATGCAAAAATATATTTTTTTTACCGCCGTTTTTTTGGGAGCAGTGATTTTAAGAATGCTTAAAGTGAATTGATAAAAATGTAATATTCCTTTAAATATTGTGCCTGGGGGTTGTCCTTAGTATGCCTGTAAAGTAGCGCATCTTTCCCATGTTTATAACAGTGCCACAGCAAAATTACATTTCTAAAGGAAAACATGTAATTTAAAACTGCTTGCGGCTGTAATGTATTGTCGGATAAAAATACCAAAAAAATTTACGCGAATGTCACCCCCAAAATCTGTACCGGGCCCTTCAGGTTTGGTATGGATATTAAGGTGAACCCTGCACCCAATTTTATATATACTATACAGCATTCCCTATATACTCTGCAGAAAATTGGGCCTTAGGTGTTGGTGGTACCAGAACACTGTAAGCCCTCACAGTTACTCTTGTTGGGCACAGCAACGGGCCCTGCTGTGAAATATTAGAGTAACATTTTTAATTACATGCCCCTGATAAACAGGGGCAGAAAAATTGGGCCTTGGGTGGTGATGGTGGTGCCCTAAACCAAAAATATTGTTGGAAGCTAGCATCATCAAGATTGAGGATGAATTGGATAGTCAGCATAGGCAGTCTTCAAGGGATCCCACATCCATAGCAAATTCAATCAGTTACATCAGCATCAGGTGCTTGATAGCTGCTGATCCAAGACTGATTCATTTTTATGATTGTGAGCCTATCTACAGAGTCTGTGGACAGGCGCACTCTTTGATCCGTTATAAACCCTCCAGTAGCACTGTATGTGTACTGTTATTGTCGCTGCTCACCATCCTTGTGACCTCCTCAAATGGTGACAGGACAGTGCATGCATCCTTGATCAGTAGCCACTGGAGTTGCAAAAAGAAGCCAAGCTCCCCTGACACTGTCCTGGTGCCATACTTGCACAGGTACTCATTGATGGCACTGTGCTGTGTGTGCAGCCGCTGCAGCATTGCCAACATTGAGTTACACCTGGTGGGCATGTCACAAATGAGGCAGTTGGTGGGCAGGTTGCATCCCCTTTGAATGTCAGCCAGCTGAGCACTTGCATTGTATGACTGGTGGAAATGACCACAGACTTTTCTAGCCTGCCTCAGCAGATCCTGTTAACCTGCTCAAGAAATGACGTACCACCAAATTCAGGACGTTTGCCAAACATGGAACATGGGTCAAGTGTCCCTATCGGAGGGCGAAGAGAAGATTGGTGCCATTGTCGCATACAACTATTGCCCCTAGGCAGACCAACTCAAGCACCACATGGCATCTTTTAACCTCACTGCTTGCGTAGCCCCTTGAACCCTTACGGAGCATCGCAAGGTCAGAGGACAAATCTGCAGAAGAGGCCATTGAGGAAGAAGAAGAGGGGTGGAGGAGAGAGCTGTGGCAGTATCGCCACTAGCATTTTGGTGGCGTGGAGGCGGAACAAGCTCCAACAGCACTTAACCCTGTCCTGCATCCTTCCCAGCTGCCAGCAGAGTTACCCAGTGTGCCGTGAAGGAAAGGTAACGTCAGTGCCCATGCCTGCTGGACCATGAGTCAGCGATAATGTGAACCTTACTGCTAACTGCGCTGTCCAACGAGGCCTAAAACATTGCCTTCCACCTGCCGGTAGAGAGCCGGAATAGCCTTCCCTGAAAAGAAATGGCGTTTTGGATCCTGCCACTGAGGTACAGCACATTCCACAAATTCACAAAAGGGGGCAGAGTCTACCAGCTGAAAAGGCAACAGTTGCAGCGCTAGCAATTTGGCCAAGTTAGCATTTAGAGCATGTGGATGGCTGGGACCGAATTTCTTTTTACGGTTCAGCAACTGGGGTAGGGAAATTTGCCTGCTAAAATCAGATGGTGGTGTACTACTAGCAGATTGGCTGCAAGTACTTTGGACACCTAGTGCTATACCTTTTATTCTTCTCAGTGCAGGTGAGGAGCAAGGAGAAGTCTGCCTTTTTCTTTGATGTGGGTCTTTAAAGTGCTGTTGCCAACAGACTGCATGGCAGGTCATCGTATGTCTGGTCAAGCATGTGGTGCCCAAGTGGCTGCTGTGTTCTCCATGCTTGATCCACTTCAGACATAGGTTGCAAACAGCAACGGTGTGATCTGCTGCACACATTCCGCAAAAAGGCCCGCACCAAGGAACTTTTAAAAGTGAGCGGGGAGTCAGCAGTGCCTTGCACCTGCGGAGCTCTGCGATGTGATGCAATAGCCCTTAAGCTGCCCCCTAGAGGACATCCTGCCTCGTTGGAGTTGTGCTTCCTCCTCCTCCTCTCCTTCTCAGGCACCCAAGTACAGTCAGTGACCTCATCATTCCCTCCCTCCTCGTCACTGGAGCAAACTTGGCAGTGTGCTGCAGCTGGGGGAACATGACTGGCCAGTTTCTTGTCCTTCTTGGGCACCCCCTCTCTCTAGGCTCACGTTACTCCCTTCCTCAACCTGGGAACCAACATCGGAGCCTTCAAATCGCTGTGCATCCTCCAGCAGCATGTACTCAACACTGTGGTCAAATTATTCTGGGGACTCCTCCTTGCATGATGGTGGGGTCTATGGAAGGAGTGACTGTGGACAAGGTGCCGGTGGAATAGGCCGCTTTGGCAGCTGCGTTGGAAGGCAAAGTACTCTGAACCTGAGTGACAGAGGATGAGGATGGCTTTGTTATCCACTCCACCAACTCTTCTGCATGTTCTGGCTCAATAACACGGCCAGCAGCAACAAAAAAAAAAAAGGACAAGAGTGCCCCACGGCCACCTGCAGAGGATGCACCATGTCCATGACCACCACTGTGGCCTGTGAGCTTCGGCCTCATGTATTTTTGGTTTTGCAACACCACACTACACTGTATTAAATACTGTGTACACCGCCTGAAGTGTATTAGAGACTGTACACACTGTATTAGATACTGTGTACACCGCCTGCACTGTATTAGAAACTGTACTACGGCTACACTGTATTGTGTACTGTGTACACCACCAGAAGTGTAGAAGAAACTGCACACACTGTATTAGATATTGTGTACACCACCAGAAAAGTAGAAGAAACTATACTACGGCTGCACTGTATTGTGTGCACCACCAGAAGTGTAGTAGAAACTGCACACACTGTATTAGATACTGTGTACACCGCCTGCACTGTATTAGAACTGTACTAAGGCTGCAATTTATTATGTAATGTGTACAGCACCAGAAGTGTAGTAGAAACTGCACACACTGTATTAGATACTGTGTACACCACCAGAAAAGTAGTAGAAACTGTATCACAGCTGCACTGTATTGTATACTGTGTACACCACCAGAAGTGTAGTATAAACTGTACACACTGTATTAGATGCTGTGTACACCGCCTGCACTGTATTAGAAACTGTACTACAGCGGCACTGTATTGTGTACTGTGTACAGCACCAGAAGTGTATTAGAAACTGTACACACTGTTTTTAGATACTGTGTACTATGGCTCCACTGTATTGTGTACTGTGTACACCACCAGAAGTGCAGTAGAAACTGTACACACTGTATTAGATACTGTGTACACCGCGTGCACTGTAGTAGAAAGTGTATAATGGCTGCACTGTATTAGAAAGTGTATAATGGCTGCACTGCATTTTATACTGTGTACACCACCGAATACACTGTAGATATAGGCTACACTGGATGCAAAGTGTGTGTGTGTGTGTGTGTGTATATATATATATATATATATATAATATATAAAATCTCACAAAATTGAGTACACCCCTCACATTTATGTAAATATATTATATCTTTTCATGACAACAATGAAGAAATTACACTTTGCTACAATGTAAAGTAGTGCGTGTACAGCTTGTATAGCAGTGTAAATTTGCTGTCCCCTCAAAATAACTCAACACACAGCCATTAATGTCTAAACCGCTGGCAACAAAAGTGAGTACACCCCTAAGTGAAAGTGTCCAAATTGGACCCAAATTGTCAATATTTTGTGTGGCCACCATTATTTTCCAGCACTGCCTTAACCCTCTTGGGCATGGAGTTCACAGAGCTTCACAGGTTGCCACTGGAGTCCTCTTCTACTCCTCCATGATGACATCACGGAGCTGGTGGATGTTAGAGACATTGCTCTCCTCCACCTTCTGTTTGAGGATGCCCCACAGATGCTCAATAGGGTTCAGGTCTGGAGGCATGCTTGGCCAGTCCAACCCTCAGCTTCTTAAGCAAGGCAGTGGTCATCTTGGAGATTTGTTTGGGGTCGTTATCATGTTGGAATACTGCCTTGCGGCCCAGTCTCCGAAGGGAGGGGCTCATGCTCAGCTTCAATATGTCGCAGTACATCGCAGTATGTTGGCAATCATGGTTCCCTCAATAAACTGTAGCTCCCCAGTGCGGCAGCACTTGTGCAACACCAGATCATTGACACTCCCCACCACCATGCTTGACTGTAGGCAAGACACACTTGTCTTTGTACTCCTCACCTGCTTCCCGCCACACATGCTTGACACCATCTGAACCAAATAAGTTTATCTTGGTCTCATCAGACCACAGGTCATGGTTCCAGTAATCCATGTCCTTAGTCTGCTTGTCTTCAGCAAACTGTTTGCGGGCTTTCTTGTGCATCATCTTTAAAAGAGGCTTCCTTCTGGGACGACAGCCATGCAGACCAATTTGATGCAGTGTGCGGGGTATGGTCTGAGCACTGACAGGCTGACCCCCCCACCCCTTCAACCTCTGCAGCAATGCTGGCAGCACTTATACGTCTATTTTCCAAAGACAACCTCTGGATATGATGCTGAGCAAGTGCACTCAACTTCTTTGGTCAACCATTGCGAGGCCTGTTCTGAGTGGAACCTGTCCTGTTAAACCGCTGTATGGTCTTGGCCAATGTGCTGCAGCTCAGTTTCACGGTCTTGGCAATCAGGTGCCAGGGTCAGGTGCTATGTTGAACTTCCAGTGACCAGTATGAGAGAGTGAAAGCGATAACACCACATTTAACACACCTGCCCCCCATTCACACCTGAGACCTTGTAACACTAAGTCCCCATTCACACCGTTTTAAGGCAGAAAGTTGCATAATTTTACCGTGATCTTGATGCTCTTTTGCCACGATTTTGTACAGGTCAAAAGGTCACCAATGTAAAAAGCAGAAAAACGCCCAAATCTGCCTAAAAAAAAAAGTTCCAGAACTTGTTTGAGTTTCAGGCGTTTAGGAGCTTCTGGCTTCAGGGGTTTTGGAGTGGAGAATAATTGATTTTTTTTTCCCTCCAGCATTTTGTAGCTTCAGGCTTCAAGCTACAAAACGCTCAGGTGTGAATGGAGCCTTACGAGTTACATGACTCCGGGGAGAGGAAATGGCTAATTGGGCCCAATTTGGACATTTTTACTTAGGGGTGTACTCACTTTTGTTGCCAGCAGACATTAATGGCTGTGTGTTGAGTTATTTTGAGGGGACCGCAAATTTACACTGTTATACAAGCTGTACACTCACTACTTTACATTGTAGCAAAGTGTAATTTCTTCATTGTTGTTACATGAAAAGATATAATATATTTACATAAATGTGAGGGGTGTACTGTTGTGAGATACTGTGTGTGTGAGAGACTGTGTGAGACTGTGTGTGTGTATATAAATAAAATATATATATAT